>CM039130.1:29448839-29655442 GCA_022036555.1 Microstegium vimineum
ACCGGCGCCCGGCGGTTGTGTCTCGATCAGTGTGTGTGTGTGTTGGAATTCTCACCGTCAGCCTACCCACTAAAACAGTCCACCAAAGTGGGCCGAGAGCCACGCAAGGATATGTTGACCGGCCAGTTGACGGATTTAGCAAAACGAGAAGCAAGTCGGTTAATCTTTTTGTATGACTACCTCCATCTCCGTCTTAAAATAAATATTGGTTTTTCTCACTTTGTATAAACATTTATAACTTGACTAGATATATAAAAAAAATATTAATATTTATAATACGTAATTAGTATTATTAAATAGATCGTTAAATCTATTATCATAATAAACTTATTTGGAGATACATCAAATATTTCGAATAGTTTCTACAAATCTAATAATAAAACTTAAAAAACTTTAATCGGCATACACCATAATGAAATTTATTTTTGGACAGATGGATCGAAGAGCCTCTCTTCGGCTCTTCGGCTAGTGAAAAAATTGACTAATTGAATAATGATATTTGAGAGAGAATAATCTTATGAATAGTGTTTTATGAAGGGTATAAGCTGAAAGTAGTTCAATGTGTGCTGTACCTAGCAAGCTTCTCTTGCAAGGCTTTCATTCATACTGTTTATTAAGTATAGTCTTCTCTTGTCTATGCATGGCATAATATTCTTCGGCAGGATTAATTATTTAGGGGTGTTTAAAAGTTGTGCTGCAGCTTTTGGTCGTAAGAACAATCGGGGTTTAGAGGTGGCGGCGGCGAACCAACGACACTGTGGCGTGTGGGCGGAGATATATAGATGGCCGGCAACGAGAGCTCAAGTGGCACCTGTGAGCGGAGATGTATGGATGAGTGGGTTGATGACAGCTGAGAGCTAGAGTGCAGGATGGAGGCTCAAGATCCGCCAACATCTATCGACGACCGCTGGAGTGGAGATACGATATATGAGGATAGGGCATGGACATGACGCGAAGCAAAGATAGTGGCCGCGCACCGTGCAACAAGCAAGCTAAGATATCATATATGAGAGGAGTGGCGTGGTGTTATTAGTGGTCATGGTGCACCAGCAACATATATACCAAATGGCCGGTGGTGAGAGAGAGTGCGTGTGATAGCAGGGCAGGAGAAAAGGGGCACTCATGGTGTCTAATAATATCTAGTATATATGTATGTGACGGGTATGGAAGTTTTTTCGCTCATGTTGATCAAATGTGTTGAAACCTTTATGACCGGCGGAAGTGTGTAGCAATTAACGTAGATGATGACCCATTTTTTTCCTAATAAAGAAAGGAATCAGTCAACATGAGACCCTATCTACAATCCTTATTAATAGAGCCAAACAAATCAAGTGGGAGGTTAAGTGGAGTAGCGCCACATCTAAGTAGATGGTTTAGTTTTGCAATACGTGGATGACACAATTTTCTTTATGGAACATGATCTAGAGCAAGCCCAAAACACAAAGTTATTACTTTTATGCTTTTGATGAGCAAGCATCAGGTATTAAAATAAAATATCATAAAAAAAGTGTACTCTCGGATCTCGGATCTCAGTTGCCCTGCTCGCCTCCTCGGTTCCTCCCTCTTGCCTCTTCCCACCTCCAGGGCAAGCGTACCGGCGGCCGGATCTGCATCACAGAGTGAGGGTGAGTGTGTCGGTGCCAGATCTACCCTGGGGTGAGCGCGTCGGCGGCGGCTGCCGCCTCCCATGTCTGCTTTGGCGCCTCCTGCTCTCCCCTTTGCTCTCTCCTTGGGCCTTGGGACAGCCCGGCAGCCAACTCCTCACCTCCCCACACAGTCGCAACGCACCCTCTGGCCTTGAGCACGCCGGCAGCCACCCTCCTCCCACAATGCCACTGACGCTCCTCCATGCTCCTCCATGACCCCCTACATCCCGGCGACCTTGCCTACTCTTGGCGACCTAGCCTCCTGCCTCCCCTCCCATCCCTCCTCTCTCTCCGCACTCAGTGGGCCTCAGGCCGACACAATCTGGTAAATGGTCGTGCTTCTTAGGTCGTCTCGACACTGAAATCGGCCCATAGGACCATACCCGGGCCGAAGGTCGGGCCCGTGGCCCTCTGAGGCACGACCCGAGAGGCACGGTGTGTCATGCTGGCCCATTGGCTATCGACCCATGTTGGCACGGGCCTATGTCATGCAGAGCCGGTCAGCTAGTTAGCCATCTATACTAGCCTAACTAATTATATAATCTATAGTTATTCATGTTCTTATAATCTACAGCTATCCTTTGCTAGCTCTGCACAACTCTTGTGCAAGAATTTGCTCCAGTGGTTCAGACTCGGAACCATTCATGGTTCAAGTAATGGCCTTTACGATCCCTAGGAATAGTGGCACGAAACAAATTCAGTATTTTGAAGAAAGATAGGAATCTGCTTAGTGTTCATCTCTTCGTTTGTTTTCATAGACAGTTGTTCATCTATTTTGTCCTTTCCTGATGAATAGTCTGGACAGCTGTGAAAATAGTCCTTATTTTTACCTAATTGCCACTCAGACAAACAAAACAAATATTCAGCAAATGCGATTTACTGTATATTCTAGCATTAACTAATCTCATATCTTATACCAACATGTAGCATATCTCATATAATATGGGGATATTTGACACCAGCATGGCAACAAGAAGAAAAGCATAAGACTAGCATATGCTTCCAAACAAAACACAGGCCCTCGGCGGGGACTCAACAAGGGATGATATTGAAGCAGTGGTCTTTCAATCACAAAAGTTACCAAGACAAATTGAAACTTGCTCAAAGGACTAACATTGTTACTTGACATGTTAACTATATTCAATTATCAATTTGAATTGAAAAGCTCTGATCATTCATGAAAAGGACTGTCAAGGACGTTTGTGGTCAAGGTAGGAGGCCCTTGGATCCTGGGACCCAATTGTGAAGGAGGTGAGATTGAGAGGAGAAAGAAGTAGATTTGGAGATAATGAACTCTTGATTTATCTGAGCCGAGAGGCTATGCTATATTAGTTGACGTTTTGTACCTGAACTTTTTATGAACTTTATGTATCTATTTAAGTTTTAATTATGTGTTCTTTATCATGGTCAGTTGATGATTGTTTGTGAGGCTGGTTCATTGATACCTTGCCCACATGACGTTGTGCCTGAACTGGATGTTGTTTTATCTACACGATTCATGGGTGCATTTGATCCCAGCAGCGTGCAACAGTTTATAAGTTTTTAATTGATTTGCTTAGCCTTGGAAACGTCAAAGTGAAACGCCACCATTGTGGAGGTGTGTTTCATCGAAGTTTCATGTGATGTCATAGTCTTAGAAACAACACCATGAAACACCCCACTGAGACTGGCCTAAGCACACAGCCTCTGGCTCCTTGTTTCTCTTCCCACATCAATTCTGATCTCTCATTAACTCTAATCTCTTCTCGAGACGTCTAATTTCCATTGATTAGAGCTAGCCGTCCTAGCTACCCTGACAGCATCTTGGCCCCTAGGACGCCTTTGATATTGTGATATGGTGCCACCACATCACAAGGACCAATACATGATTTATGAGAAAAATCTTGTGTCAACTTGTCTCCCGGCCTCTCTTTGGTATTCATATTGTGATTGGATCATCTCATTCATATCTTCATCACAAGACATTAGTATAATCACTCCTACCTCTCTTGCAATTACATTCCTATACATATCTTGTGTAGCTTGTATGTTTGCTTAGGTAGTTTACCTTGTTCATATTCTTGCTAGCTTAGTTCGAGTATCTTAGTGTTTTGCTATTGCTTGATAGATACTCAAACACCTAGAATTGTTTGGATAGGTGGCTTGCAACCCTTAGTAGAGCTAGAGAAAAAAGCTTCACTTTGTTATATTATAATCTTTGCTCTAGTGGTTTGTAGAATTTTTAATAAGCTATTCACCCCCCCCCCCCCCGCCTCTATGAAAGGTCGAGATGGTGGACTAGAGGGGGCTGAATAGTCCTTTCTAAAACTTAATCGTTCCGGCTAACCGAATCAAATGCGGAATTAAAACTATCGGTCTAGCCAAGACTACATCCCTCTATCTATAACTTTAGCACCTACCAAATTATACTAATTGGGCTTACTAAGGTGCCAAGCTAGGAATCTCACCTAAACAAGTCTAGGTTGCAAGGTCACACAAACCTAAGCAACTAGTACTCTAAGCAAACTGGGAGCTCCTGCACATACTAGTAAGCAAAGCACAAAGCACCGAAGCTCATTAGCAATGCTCTCTAGCAAGACTACACAAGTCAACTAGAGAGCTCAACTTACTTAGCTACACAAACTAAGCAATGTGACTAACAAGGCTACTCAAGCCAATTAGTCACTCAAGAGCTACTTCTATGCTACACAAGCTAGAAGGTAACTAAGCAAGCTACACAAGCTAAAATAGTTACAAGATCAACAAGAGAACACTTGCACAGGTATAAGAAAGTAAATATAAGCTAGTAATTTGGAGAATGCAAACCACCGAGAAGATGTACACAAGGTTGACACGATGATTTTTCTCCCGAGGTTCACTTATTGGTCATCACCAAGCTAGTCCCCGTTGTGTCGACTCACTCACTTGGAGGTTCACGCGCTAATAGGCATTCAAAAGCCTAACCAAACACTTGGGTGCCGCACAACCAACACAAGATGAGGGCACTCAATGACACGCTCAACTAGAGTTGCTCTTCGCGATCTCCCGCGGGGCGAGCACAACACCCCTCACAAGCTCTTCTCCGGAGCCACGCACAAGCTTCTTGCGTGCTTCGACGGAGCCACGATCACCAAGCCGTCTAGGAGGTGGCAACCTCCAAGAGTAACAAGCACCACCGGCTTGCAACACGATCACCAAGTGCCACTCGATGCAAACTCGCAATGCAGCGCACTAGAAATCACTCTCTCACACAATCGGATGATCACTATCAAGTGTATGTGAGTTAGAGGGCTCCCAAGCACACCAACACAAGCCACAAAGGCCCAAGGGTGCTCAGCACTCGGCCAAGGCCGACCACCAAGACTATTTATAGAGTGCGGAAGAAACTAGCCGTTTCCCCACTCTCTGTGCACCTTTGGACGTAGGTCCAGATGCAAGTGCACGGGGTGTCCGTACCATGCCATGTGCGTCCGGACCCCTAGCCATTTGAAACTTCCCGTTGGCGCCCTCGCCATGCTTTGCCACGCGTCTCCGGACGCGTTCAACAGTCCACCTCTGGACTAAAGCATGTTGCGTCCGGACTCAAGCAGAGAGCTCCCCGAGAGCTCTTTTCCTCCGGACGCGCGTCCGGAGTCCCCTGTCGGACGACAACTAGCGTCCGGACCCCTCGGTCAGCTCAGCATAGTCAGATGGGGGAGCGTCCGGACGCACACTGAATGGTCCAGACCTCACACGCCCTAGCGTCCGGACACACCGTCCGGAGCTCTCAACGTCAGTCAGACCTAGGGTTAGGTTCCGAACGCTCACGCAATGGTCCGGACCCAAGCCACCCTAGCGTCCGAAGCTCGGTTTTCATCCGAGACTCCTCCGCACTTCTTTCCTTGCTTCACATGTGCTAACACAAATGTGTTCACCACCTTGTGCAAGTGTGTTAGCATTTTCACAATCATTTTCAAAGCATTTTCACTTGCTCTCACCACGCCACTCGATCCTAATGCATCGCAATGTTAGATCGCTCATGTGGCATTAGATGACCGATATGCAAACAAGTTTGCCCCTCTTGATAGTACGACCATCTATCCTAAACCCGGTCATATACTTCTCTACACACCTATGACCAGTGAAATGAAATGCCCTACAAGCTATACCTTTTCCTTGCGCATTCCATTCCATCTCCTTCTCCAATGTTGATGCAACACATGCACCAACCTATCACCAAATGATATGATCCACTTCATATCATCACATGACCGTATTGGTTCATCGATCTTGACCTCACTTGCTCTTCACCATTGCGTCGGTCCATCGGCGCCAAGCAACACTCACTTTCCCTTCACACTTGCAACCGGTCCATCAAGACAAGCCTTATCTTGATCTTCTCCACCTTCTCCTATGTATATATCACTTAAACACATATTAGTTCATCTAGGTTGTCACTTAATTACCAAAATCACATAGGGACTTTCAATCTCCTCCTTTTTGGTAATTGATGACAACACTACAAAGATATGGAAATTAAGATCTTTTTGGACATTATGCCATTTATCCAACATTTAAGCTCTATGCCAAGATTTGGATAAATGCCACAAAATCCGACTTGGTAGTGATAACTCCCCCTACATGTGTGCTCACAAAAGGTTTGATTTAAGCTTTGCACACATGCATGAATAGACATTGTGGGAGTGTTGGCACTACTAAGTGATGCTAAGGGATATAGGATGACAAACCTTTGAAGATACCCATTGTAGTTGTACTTTGAAGTTCATCCTTAGCACCATGGTTAGCTAGATACCAAAACAACACTAGAAACCTCGTGAGATCAACATTAAGAACATGGTTTCTAGATACCAATTGAAGGAACAAATATCTAGCTTACCAACCTATGCATGCTAGTTATCAAATCATCATACAAGTCCTATAGCTAGCATACACCACACAAGCATGCATATAAATATAAGACTTATGCAATATAGAAGGCAAGACCATGAATATGCACATATCAAATGCAATCAATCAAGTTCATGAGCTTGCTCCCCCTACTTGTGTGCATCACTTAGTCCAAGAATTTGATCCTTTCAATCTTGTTCCCTTATGTCCATGTCTCTCTCCCTTAGTGCATGTCCATTCACTAATATATCTTTGTTCACTAATCTCTCCCCCTTTGTCATCAATTTGCATAAAAGGTATGCTCATATTGATACAAAGGTTACACTAGGGTAGATGGTTGATACTTGTATCTTTACATTTTTTATGGACACTAACACATATGTATTGGAATGACTCTTCATGTAAGATCATTGACCATGATACCATTGAGTAGGGCACTCCCCTTTGGTCAAAGCAATTGTCATCCAAATAAGCTTTGCAAGCAAGAGAACTATGATTTGATCACTTAAAGTTGAGGATCACTTGCAAACTTGTAGGATATCACTAGTGAGATACCACATGAAGGATATTGCTTGAATCAACTAGTCGTGGAACATCACATGTATGCTAGAGCTAGACATCTTTTGCAAGTACCAATATGAAGGTTGATACTATTTGAAAGATTAGCATAAGTCTAGATACTACTTGTATGTTACATCTTGATATCCATTTGCATTGTTGTCTTGTGCTTGAACTAGATTCATCTTCATGAGCTTCTATGTTGGACTTGAACTAGAATGAATAGCATAAGCTTTCAAGTTCGGTTTAAACCCTCTCTAAGCTTCTTCACACACATTAAGCGGTTATCTTATAGAGGTTGTACTTGTCATGTAATTACAATCCAAAATAGATCAAGTACTTGGGTTTACTAGCTCATGAACAAACTCATATACTACCACTAGATACAAACAATTAATCAAGCAATAGTAGTAGGCTATAAGCATAAAATTCATTTGATTTTCAATGAATGAGCACTATAAATGACTATATACACTAAACATATCTGTTGACACCGTTTTTCGACACGTGTCAAATGGGCTGAGGCTTGACTGGCTGGTGACTATTCTCCATCGGCATCGGTAAAGTATGAGTTGATATGGCCGATGGGAGAGTGCTACAGAAGGCAAGTATGTTGCTGATGGGAGCTGGATGGTCTTTGCCGACAAAGGGTTTATTGGTGGTCTTATCGATTGCTGATGAGCTGATATTGCTCATTGCCGATGAAGACTCTTTGCTGATTGCCGATAAAGACTCGTTGCCGATTGCCGATAAGGGCTCGTTGCCGATTGCCGATGGAAGATAGTTACCGATTGCCGACAAGGGTTTATTGCCGATTGCCGACGAGGGGATGCTAACAATCGGGAAAAGTGTTGTTAATGCCGATGAGCGTAACTTAGCGCTTGGGGGCAGCTGAAAGTTACCGATGGCTCAAAGAAGGAAGGTGCGGATTAAAGGGATCTGCCGATGGAGAGTTTCCATCGAGAAGTATAAGGAAACTAGTGTTTTGTGCCAGTATTATTATAGTAGTTTGAGTCCGGCTCTTGCATGGGTCGTTTATTTTCCTTTAAAATAGGTGTGTTCGTTTAGGAAATAAATATTGTTATCCGGCCCCTGCGTGAGTCAGTTTCCTTTAAAGTAGGAGTTTGTTTTAGGAAAGATATGTGTCGTGTCATTGTACAACTCTCCATGCGGGAGTATAAATATGAGCCCAAGGGCTATGGAAAAGAGATCAATCCAATTCAAAAAACAAACCAATTCTACTTTTCATCCTACTTTTATCGCAATTTACCTTCTTATGCATTAGTTATAGCTTAACGAGTTCTTCAAGCTTTCGACGGGCTGCATCACCCTGATCTCCGTCAAAATCCTTGCTAGTTCTGAGTGGGAGTACCTCTAGGCTTTGGCAATCCGGGCGCATCGCTGTTTGCCTCGTCTAGCTCTGCTCTAGTTATCTGTGATCAATCTGAGCCTTGACGTCCGGGCGCATCGTTGTCGTCTCGTTCAGTTTGTCATAGTTATCATCCTTGTCGATTGATTGGTCAAATCGACTGGCACGCCCTCGACATCGAGCTTTGGGTAATAGCCCGAGGTGTTCACGGATCTGACGCTTTTTGTGTCAACAATATCCTAAGCAATGGATGCATGCATATGTCAACCAATTTCACCTTTGCTATGTTGGAGTAGAGGATAGTCAAATAAATTCATCTCCAATAAGCAATGTGAAGTCCAATTAAGAGTTTGGTGAAGACTAATGAATACCACTTTGAATAGCAATCTTCATCCATATGATTGAGAACCACTAATGATCAAGTGTACTTTCTTGTTGTGGTTGACTTGCTTCTTCTTTGATCATTTGTATGTAAGTCCATGAATCTCTCCTTTTTGGGTGTTGCTTGCTTTCTATAGATCAAGTGATTGGTACTCTTATTAATTGTGTCATGATTGGTACTCTTATTTATTGTCTCATTGGATCTCTCCTCTTCACTTCAAGTTGGTATAATCACTCATATTTCACTCTAGCTTGTTCATACTTTTGTACTTGTCTAGTTTGATTAGTAACTCTCATTCTTGTATATCTAGTTTTTAGCTATCTTGTTTTTGTTTAGTTTATACACTCTAGATATCTTGCTTAGATCTTGTTCTATAATTGTATGAAATAGACATATCTAGTTAATTGTGTGGATAAGTGGCTTGCAATCCCTCGTAGGCTAGCGCAACACTTGCTTCGCTTTTTATAGTCTACTAATCATCTTGCTTAAGTGTTGTTGTAGAAAAGTTCATTAGGCTATTCATCCCCCTCTAGCCATTTTAGACCTTTCACCTGCTGCAGTTTGACCATGATTTACCATGACCTTACAGCTGTGGCGGACCTCCTTGCCCGCTGCGGAAAACTAAAAATGGCCGCCACGGAAAAAGATTTTGTAGTAGTGTATATCAGTCGATGGTCCAAAACTAATTAAATTGTAAACTACATTTTTTTAAAACTTTGTTATCAATCTAATCAAAATAAATCTATCTCCACATTATATGAGGAACCAGGGCGCTCAAAATTATGTTGATACTCTACATGGGTGCCCTTTTGTTCCTCATAATGTCTTAGGAGAGGAAAAATAAGATCATAAGGTCAGATTGGTAATCAAAAAGTTCAATTGAGGTCAAATAAGTAAGAAAATTTGTTTCAGTGCCAAGGAAGAAAGGCAAGTTTCAATCAGGGCCAAAAAAAATCTCAATTAATTAGGGACCAAGGGAGAGTGTAACACCCGAAAATTTGAATTTTTGAAATAGATTGAAAATTGATTTAATTTAGAGTTTTGTGCTCATGAAAATGTAGGAAAATAAAAACATTTTCATCGAATTAAAATTTGCCCTAGAGTTAGTAACATGTATGTGCATTCATGTCGGTGCATTGATTTAATTGTTGAGTGGGTTTCAAAATTTCAAAAACTGGAATTTAAAAACGAACTTTGAAAATGTTTTCAAAAGGCGTTTTGAAAAGAAAGTTAAACAAAATAAAAAGGAAAAGAAACCCTCTCATTTTTCCACTTTCTCCTTTTTGGCCCGTGGATGCCTCTCCTTCTCTCTCCCGGCCTGCTCCTTTCTCTCTTCAGCACAGGCCCACGCGCTGCCTTCTCAGCCCACAACCCCTCTCCCTTCTTCCCTCTTTCTTTCCTTGGGCCAAGCCCAGTCCGCACCAGGCCGGCCAAACCGCACAAGCAGTGCACCACACCTCCCTTCCTCACTTCTCTCGCTGATAGCCGCGACCCCATGCGTCATCCCCTTTCCTCTCCTTTCCTTGTCGTAGCCAAGCAGGACGCCGCCGAGCTCCGGAATCCCGCAACCAAACTCCGACTTCCACGAGATATTCTTTGCCAAGCCTAATTTGGGTGCCCTATATGCTTCTAGGCACTCATACGCCTCCGTTCTCCCATCTAATAGCCATCGGCACCTCATATCCAATCCGCAGCAGCGCTTCCGCAAGCTTCCGCCGCCCGCCGTCGCCATTGGAGGCCTCCGGAGTTTCTCTACCACACGTTAGCCTCCTCCGCTCTTGAGGCAAGTTCCAGGGACACCGTGAACCTTTTTGCTTGTTCAATTTCGCTCTATCTCGCTCATGCTGCCTCACCATCGCACCCAGGGCAACCGGACCCGCCCTGTCAAGCCGCCAGCTACCTCCGCTGCCCCTCTGCTCGCGCAAGAACTCAAGGTGAGCTCGAGATGTTCTCCTCTATCTCCCGGTTCCCTCTGTTTTCTTTCTGGTGGCCCGTAGGGCCGTATCCACCTACGCCGACAAGCTTCCTAGCTCTGGCAATGGAGACCGCCACCTGGACTCTTGTTCCTGGCCGACCCCCTTTGCATTGCCCCGATCTAATCTCTTCCATACGATCTCGATCTAACGGCCGAGATCGTCAGATACCCCTTCTCCATAACGATTTTGCAAAAGAGACCTTCATATTTTTAATGTTTAACCCGCCATCCAAAACGTCTTTCTAGAATATGCCTTTGTCTTTAGAAACTGTTAACTTTATCTGTTTAATCCAAATGCATTTTCTAAATTTACAAAACTACCATCAAACTTGTTTTACCCATAAAATGCTCATTTTAACTCCGTTTCGACTCATTCAAATTGCGTTAGATTCGTAAAAACATAATCTAATCGATGAAACCTTAAAACACATGTTTTACAACTTTGAAAATTTAGATTTATTTAATGGCTTTAAATGTGCTTTAAATCTCTAAAATCTTGTTTTCTTCATATCTTCTATGTTTTAGATCCGTTACAACTCGTTCAAGTTGCGTTGGTTTTGTATCGATATAATCTTTGAATTAGTGAGCTTTAATACCATGTTAGTAGCTCTAAATTTTCATGATGTCAAACCCTAACTTGATTAACAAATATGCAACTTGTTTTATACATAAAATATCGATAGATCCTACTTTCGTTTTTGAAATCCAAAATACAAGCTTGACTTAATTCAACTAAGGTATTTCTATGAAGTATCTTATCCATATCCTTTGCATAGTTAAAATTAATAAAGCATATACTTCTCTTTTATAAAAGGAAATCTTTTCGTTAGTCGTATCTTGATCATCGTAACATCGATTAGTGTGTTCTTCGCGTCTGTGTGATCGTAGAAATGCGTAGTTTGCTTTTCAAATCTTTTTAATTGATCAGTGTATTGTTCTAAATATATATGTTTTTATTGTTTTGTATGTTGGATCAGACGCTTGAGTGGTGTTTATGAACTTGTCCAATCGGTGAGTTTTACGTTGGAGATCAAGAAGTTGGTTTTCTAGAAGATCTTTTGAAGACTAGAGCTAGAAGAAGGATCTATTTTTAAGGCAAGTATTACATGGGATCCTCCTTGTAATCCTATTCATGATGGTTTTTGTCACACCCGTTTTTAAGAACAAAAACAAGTGCATAAAGGCTCATGTGCACCCCAGGAATAGTCGCACACATGAGTTGACAAATTATGAAAGAGTACCATCACAGTGCTTATTACATAGCGAATAAATATTCATTACATAGTCTGCAACAAATAACTTTAACTAAACGAAGATAACTGCGGAAGCTCCAAGGGACTGGTTGACTGGTTGACTCCAAGTCTAGTACTCATTGCGGTAGTCATCAACCCAATCTTCATCTGTGGTGTTTGAATGCAAGGGTGAGCACATACTTACTCAACAAATATAACACGGGGTTTTATGAGGCTCAAAAGGATATGCAGGGTTCATAGCGGTAAGCATTTTAAGTAGATCAAATTCATATTATCATCAACAATTGCCAAGGTAAATTGCATATGCTCAAATATCCATGATCATAAAGTAAATGACAGAAATATACAACAATTAAATAACACATGCGTAAGCCACATAGAAGTAAGAACCAAATAATTCTGTGAGTTTTCCGAGCCGCTCGTGTCCGTGAGCACGGCTATCATGATAGTTTATTAACTCTGATCAGAGGTGTACACTTTACCCACGAGTCGTGATTGCCCATATGCCCGGGTTAATTACTCCCAAAACACTCCCAAGGTGAGCGGGCAGGGTACACTACGAAGCCTTCCAAGGGTTCGTCTAACAAGTCAGGGCCGCAAGGCTCGTGGCAGAGGGATGTAGAGCCAACCTGTCTACGGTCACACTCCTTCGCGGCTGGCCCGTAGATTAGGAACCACACTATACCCGTCTTGGCACGTTCCTACTTGCGCCAAAAAGGTAACCACTGACAAGCTAGAAAAGGTCCCCATACTTAGCTAAAGCCAGAGCCATAATAGCCCTCGTGGTTGTACTGTATGTCCCAGCTTTTGCCGACAGATAAGCTCCTATAATCCATGTTGCTAAAAAGCAAGTCTTACCATCATTGCATATAGTCATTAACAATTAAGATCATGTACATCTGATATGAGTGCTAGCAATACTAATCATATGTGGTGGATCAAGTCATAGGTGGCAAGGTATCAGGGTAGCAAACTCTAGGATCAACTATGGCCAACAAGGAATATCATGCATATGAGTTATATTATGTGTGAATAGGACATCAAGGTTAATCCCATGTTATACTTGCCTTCTTCGAAGAACTCTTGCTGATTCTGCGGGTCTTGATCAAAGAGAAACTCCGGTTCTTCAACGGATTGCTCGACGTCTATTCCGATCAACAATCAACACCATACAATCAACGGGAAATCATACACGAAGCAAACAAGACTATGATTAGAACAGTACACCAACATCATTAAAACAAGATGAAAAGTTTATAAAACTGATCTACGTAACACTACGATCACATAGGCGCTTGAATCACGAAAAACGGAGCTATAACGGAAAAGTTAGGAATTAAACGGGATTTTGAATAGAGCAAGATTAAAACACTACGGAAATAATTTTCTTTGATTTTTTTTAAAAGTAATTAACATAGATGAAAACTATACTACTGGATAGAGCAAGAAAATACGGATCTAACGCAACTTGAACGGAGCGATTTGGATTTAAAATGAGGGAGTTATAGACATTTGAATAGGAGTGGCAATTTTGTAAATAAGGATTTTCCTTTTTAAATCAAATTAGAATACTGCCGAGAGAAAATACGTTTTCAAAAAGGGAAGACGTATTCGGGGAAGACGTTAAGGACGGCGGGTTGAGATGGAAAAGTTCCAGGGTCTCTTTAGCAAGTTTCCCCCGCGAAGGGGTACCTTCTAATCTGGATCGTCGATCTCAGATTGGAGTGCCTAGATTAGATCAGGAGGTCGAAGGGGTATCGGGCGATTTGGATCATCCGATCTGAAGGGAACGGCCAGGATTAGAACTGTGGGGGAGAGAGAGGAGTCGGCCGGCGTCCGCGAGGGAGCAGAGACCACGCGGCAGCGCTCCATGGCTACCGGCGAGGAGCACGGCGGCGCAACTGGTTACGGCGCTATAGGCCACCAAACACGGAACCAGTGGTACCGGGAGAGAGAGAAGGAGACGGCGAGCTCACCAGAGGGTTTGGCGTGGACTGAAGAACTCCCGAGGCGGCTGGCGACGTCGCGGGGTGGCTACGGCTCCACTGCAAACGTCACGAGGCGAGTGAGGGCAAGGACAGGGGAAATTGAGCGCGGGTCGGGTTCGGGGTACCTCCAAACACGTTCCACAGAGGGTGGAGGGCTCGCGAGGGTCCAGAGAGCTCAGGTGGCCTTCAATGGCGGCGGCGGAGCTCTGAGCTCGTGGCGGCGGCGCTGAGAGCTAGGGCGAGGCGAAAACAGTACGTAGACGGGAAGAACCGGTTCGGGGGAAGGATGCGGAGCTACTTATAGGACCCCGAACCGTTATGGCAAGCAATCCCGGAGATGAGGGATTTGATTTCATGCGATCCGAGCTCTGCTCGTCGCGTACTGCTCGGATACGGAAGGAAAGGGAGGAGGAACGTTGACGCGTGGACCAGAGGGGTCAGCGGCACAGCGAGGAAGAAAGGGAAGGTGCCCCCGCGTGCCTCGCAGCCGGGCCAAGGAACTGGCCCTGCGGCCGGCTTCCCTGCGTCGTCGCGGTGAAGAAAGGAAAGAGGGAGGGAAGGGAAGAGACCGACATGTGGGGCTAAGCTGTCGGTGGCACAGAGAGAAAAAGACAGAGGGGAGTGGAGTGCTGACGAGAGGGGCCCTTCTGTCAGCGGTGCAAAGGGGGAGGGGGAGTGCGGCATCCCGCACTGGTCCTCTGGCCGATGGCCCAAGAGGGGAGGAGGAGAGGGCCGGCCTCGGCTGGGCCAAGAGAAAGGGGGGGGGGGATTCAGGCCTGCGGCCGATGGAGGACCGGGCCAGAAGAGAGAAGGGAATAGGAGAGGGAGAAGAATGTTTTGGCAAATTCCAGAAATGATTTTTCAAATAAATTTTCAAACCCAATTTCCAAGCATTTTCAAATATGGTTTTCAAACTCAGTTTTGGGGACTTTTCAAAACCACTCAAACAAGAGTAGAATGCACCAGCATGCAATGCACCACATGTTACTATATGAAAATTTTAATATACCAAAACATTTATAGTTTCAATGCATAACAAAGGAACACAAGTAAATCATTTTAATGCATTTCAAAAATGATGCAAATTTTGGGTGTTACAAATCTACCCCCCTTAAAAGAATCTCGTCCTCGAGATTAGCTGGCTTACTCAAACAACTGCGGGTATGACTTTCTCAACTCATCTTCTCTTTCCCAAGTTGCTTCTGCCTCTGAGTACCGATTCCACTGAACCTTACATATCTTAATTACTCTGCTTCTGGTTACTCTTTCTGCTGTTTCAAGAATCTTAACTAGATACTCTTCATAAGTCAAATCATCAGCAACATTAAGATCATCCAAAGGTATTTGTTCTTCTGGTACTCTCAAGCACTTCTTGAGTTGTGACACATGAAACACATCATGAACTCCGGATAAATTCTCAGGTAGTTCCAACTGATAAGCAACTTCACCATGTCTGGCTAACACTTTAAACGGTCCAACATACCTTGGGGCTAGCTTGCCTTTCATGTTAAACCTTTTTACACTCCTCATTGGTGATACCTTGAGATATACGTAATCACCGATATTAAAAGACAAGTCTCTTCTTCTATTATCCGCATAACTCTTCTGTCTCGACTGTGCTATTCTCAAACTTTCTCGGATCACTCTCACACGATCCTCAGCATCTCTGAGTACATCAGCACCAAACACTTGTGTCTCACCTGTTTGATTCCAAAACAATGGTGTTCTACACTTATGACCATACAGTGCCTCAAACGGTGCCATCTTGATGCTCTGCGGATAACTGTTGTTGTATGAGAACTCTGCGTACGGCAAACTCTGATCCCAACTAGTACCATATTGCAAAGCACAAGCTCTCAACATATCCTCCAGTATCTGATTAGTTCTTTCAGTTTGACCATCTGTTTGAGGATGATATGCAGTACTGAAGTTCAACTTAGTTCCCAAAGCTCTATGTACACTATGCCAAAAATTTGAAGTGAACTGAGTACCTCTGTCAGACACAATCTTCTTTGGAACCCCATGCAAACATACTATCCGTTCCATATACAACTCTGCTAACTGAGCACCATTGTACTTTGTCTTGACTGGTAAAAAGTGAGCTACCTTGGTCAGACGATCAACTATTACCCAAATAGAGTCATAACCTCACTGGGTACGGGGTAACCCAACAATGAAATCCATACCAACTTCTTCCCACTTCCATTCAGGTATCTTCATAGGTTGCAACAAACCAGCGGGTCGCTGATGTTCGGCTTTAACCCTCTGACAAGTATCACACAAAGCTACATACTCAGCTACATCTCTTTTTAATCCAACCCACCAAAACTTTTCTTTCACATCCATATACATCTTAGTACTTCCAGGATGAATAGAGTAAGCAGACTCATGAGCTTCACGCAAAACCATTTGCCTTAAAGCTTTATCATTAGGTACACATAAACGATTACCAAACCACAAAGTTCCATTATCATCCATGTGGAAACCAGGTGACTTACCAATTACCAGATTCTCTGCTATCTCCTTTAGTTTCTCATCCTGCAACTGACCTTTTCGGATTTCCTGTTCAAGTGTAGGTTCCATCACCATCTCTGCTGCATTGACAATGAAACCCAAGTTCAAGCATTCAAACTCATCACACAATTCATCGGACATGGCTGACATAAGCAACTCGTGAACTCCGCTCTTCCTGCTGAGAGCATCTGCAACCACATTAGCTTTTCCAGGGTGATAATGCACATCTAGATCATAATCCTTGATCAGTTCTAACCATCTACGTTGTCTCAAGTTCAGATCAGATTGGGTGAAGATATATTTCAAACTCTTGTGATCAGTATATATGTCACACTTATGCCCAATCAGATAGTGTCTCCATATCTTCAACGCATGCACAACTGCCGCAAGTTCTAAATCATGAGTCGGGTAATTCAATTCATGTTTCCTCAACTACCTAGAAGCATAAGCAACAACTCTACCTTCTTGCATGAGAACACATCCCAAACCAGTACGAGAAGCGTCACAATAGATAGAGAAACTTTTACTCAGATCTGGCAATATCAACACAGGTGTTGTAGTCAACCTCTTCTTCAACTCTTCAAAGTTGGCTTGGCATTGATCAGACCACACAAACTTGGCATTCTTCTCCAATAAGGCTGTCATAGGCTTTGCGAGTTTTGAAAAGCCTTCGATGAACCTTCTATAGTAACCAGCTAAACCAAGAAAACTGCGAATCTCAGTAACACTAGTTGGTGGTTTCCAATTCAGTACATCTCTCACCTTACTGGGATCAACGGAAATTCCTCCATTAGAGACAACATGACCAAGGAAAGAAACTTCTTTCAACCAGAACTCACACTTGCTTCGCTTAGCATACAACTTGTGATCTCTAAGCTTCTGCAATACCAATCTCAGATGTTCAGCATGTTCTTCCTCCGTTTTAGAGAACACCAGTATATCATCAATGAACACAACCACAAACTTATCCAAATACTCCATAAACACCTTATTCATCATGTACATAAAGTACGCAGGAGCATTGGTTAATCCAAAAGACATAACGGTATACTCATACAGACCATACCTTGTGGTGAAAGCTGTCTTTGGAATATCACTGACACGGATCTTCAATTGATGATATCCAGAACGTAGGTCAATCTTTGAGAACACACAAGCACCTCTCAACTGATCAAACAAATCATCAATTCTGGGCAAAGGATACTTGTTCTTGATGGTAACCTCATTGAGCAATCTGTAATCAACACACATCCTCTGACTACCATCTTTCTTGTCAACAAAAATGACTGGTGCGCCCCATGGTGAAGAACTAGGACGAATGAAACCTTTTTCTTGCAATTCTTCTATTTGTTTCTTAAGTTCTTCTAGTTCTTTTACCCCCATTCTATATGGTCGTTTAGCTATGGGTGCAGTACCAGGTAATAACTCAATAAGAAATTCAATGTCTCGGTCTGGTGGCATACCTGGCAGTTCATCTGGAAAAACATCCCGGAATTCGTTCACCACTGGATCATCCTGATTAGTTCCATCATTGATCTGGTTCACAACGGTTGTCTCTGGCTGCTGCATAACTACATCAACACTGATCTGGTTGCCCTTTGGTGTAACAAGAGATATCGTCTTCTCTTTGCACTGTATCACTGCCTGATGTGCTTTCATCCAATCCATACCCACAATCACATCTATTCCAGAACTTCTCAGCACAACTGGACTAATCTCAAAGTCTACCCCCCTTAGGGTTAGATTAACTGAGAGGCATTTATGAGCAACTTGTATAGGTCCTCCGGGTGAACTTACTAACATATGGTTCTTCATAGCTATCATGGGTATGCTATGTATGGTAACAAATGCTTGCGAAATAAAAGTATGCGATGCTCCAGAATCAAAAAGAACAGATGCAGGGATGGAGTTGATGTCAAACGTACCCAACATGACTTCTGGGGCCTCCTGAGCCGAAGCGACAGACACATGATTCACTCTTCCCGAGTTCGGAGTCCCTTGAGGTCTTCCTCTGCTACCACTGTTATTGTTCTGGTTCTGCTTCGTTGGACAACTATGAGCATAGTGTCCAGGATCTCCACATCGGTAGCATACTCTTGGAGTGCTGGGCTAAGGTGCACTATTCTTAGCAGGAGTAGAGTTAGGGGTACCTTGATGAGGAGTACGAGTTCCACTCTGAAACTGATAAGGTGAACGTTGCTGGTTCTGTGTATTCCCCTGCTGATACTGAGGCCTCTGCTGTCCTGGATTGCGATTCCACTGGCTAACAGGACCTTGGTACCTCTGCTGAAAGCTAGAATGAGAATTGAAACGGGGGCGAGTATTGCTCCTAGAAGTTTGTGCTCTCATCTTTCTCTTCTTGTCCATGTCTTTGCGCTCATTGTCAAGCACAATGGCACGGTTCACCAGCGTTTGAAAATTTGGGTACACATTACCCTTCAACTGCAGTCTAAGATCATAGTATATTCCCTTCAGGAAGTGGCGTTGCTTATCTGCATCATCTCTCACTTCATTAGGAGCATAACAAGCCAGCTGAGAGAATTGGTCATGATATTCACTGACTGACATTTGCCCCATCCTGAGGTTACGGAATTCTTCTTACTTGAGCTCGATAATTCCTTCCGGGATATGACGAGCCTTGAAGTCTCTGGAGAATTCGTCCCAAGTGACAGAATGAGCATTGACGGGACGTGCAGCTTGGTATGATTCCCACCAAGTCTGAGCTGCACCTTGCAACTGACCTGAAGCATACAAGACCTTCTCTCGGTCATTACACTGAGCAATGTTGAGTTGTTTCTCCACTGCTCGAAGCCAATCATTAGCTTCCAAGGGATCAGCAGCGTGAGAGAACACCGGGGGATGACCTTGTAGGAACTCTCGGCGCTTGTTAACAGGAGCTGCAGCTTGGTTAGGCGGGTTCTGCACAAATTGCATCATAGCTTGCATGAGTTGCCCCTGCATGCATTGCCATCAGTTCTTCGGTGGTCATGGGTGCCTGAGGAGGTGGTGGCGGTGGATTCCTGTTGGAACGAGGCATCTGTGCTCCAAAACACAAATGATTATGTTTAGAACATTGCTTACACCATCAAAATCATATTATAAGCAAATCTGAAATTTTCTAGATAAGAGATTCTGACAATACTGTAGTAAACGGTCATAAACCAAGTTACAGATATCTGATGGAGTGGGTTCTGGACTTTCTGGAAAGATCTCGAGATGTAACAGGAACACTGCAGACTGCTCCGGAAACAGCAAGGACAGAGACAGGACAAAACCCAACCCAACTATATGTATGGCATTATCTATTTATTTAACCTTTTGGAAACTTGTAGATATAACCACAAGGTTCCGGCAAGCAATACAAAGATCCAAATCACACATTCACATAATGACAATTAATTCAAGCACAAAGGTTTCACACTACACCAAAGACTCGATTACTAGACCCAACTGCGATACTATTCGCACTTCTGCTCAAATGGTGGACATCCTTGAAAAAGGGGAGACAAGAGAAGAAAAGCCATAAAGACTTTGAACAAGATGAGTCTAGAAACTTTAGTAAAACCAAGAGAAACAAAATACAGAAGGTGATAAGAAATAGTAGCTCAAAGGAAGCTATCAAGGAGGTGATAAATCAGACAAGGATGGAGAAATACTCAATTCAAAGGACAAGGTTGAAGAAAAATAGTTTTTGTAGCAAACTAAACTTTATATAGAGACCAAAACTACTAGGCTTGCGTTCTACAGTCAACACATGCTCTGATACCAATTTGTCACACCCGTTTTTAAGAACAAAAACAAGTGCATAAAAGGCTCATGTGCACCCCAGGAATAGTCGCACACATGAGTTGACAAATTATGAAAGAGTACCATCACAGTGCTTATTACATAGCGAATAAATATTCATTACATAGTCTGCAACAAATAACTTTAACTAAACGAAGATAACTGCGGAAGCTCCAAGGGACTGGTTGACTGGTTGACTCCAAGTCTAGTACTCATTGCGGTAGTCATCAACCCAATCTTCATCTGTGGTGTTTGAATGCAAGGGTGAGCACATACGTACTCAACAAATATAACACGGGGTTTTATGAGGCTCAAAAGGATATGCAGGGTTCATAGCGGTAAGCATTTTAAGTAGATCAAATTCATATTATCATCAACAATTGCCAAGGTAAATTGCATATGCTCAAATATCCATGATCATAAAGTAAATGACAGAAATATACAACAATTAAATAACACATGCGTAAGCCACATAGAAGTAAGAACCAAATAATTCTGTGAGTTTTCCGAGCCGCTCGTGTCCGTGAGCACGGCTATCATGATAGTTTATTAACTCTGATCAGAGGTGTACACTTTACCCACGAGTCGTGATTGCCCATATGCCCGGGTTAATTACTCCCAAAACACTCCCAAGGTGAGCGGGAAGGGTACACTACGAAGCCTTCCAAGGGTTCGTCTAACAAGTCAGGGCCGCAAGGCTCGTGGCAGAGGGATGTAGAGCCAACCTGTCTACGGTCACACTCCTTCGCGGCTGGCCCGTAGATTAGGAACCACACTATACCCGTCTTGGCACGTTCCTACTTGCGCCAAAAAGGTAACCACTGACAAGCTAGAAAAGGTCCCCATACTTAGCTAAAGCCAGAGCCATAATAGCCCTCGTGGTTGTACTGTATGTCCCAGCTTTTGCCGACAGATAAGCTCCTATAATCCATGTTGCTAAAAAGCAAGTCTTACCATCATTGCATATAGTCATTAACAATTAAGATCATGTACATCTGATATGAGTGCTAGCAATACTAATCATATGTGGTGGATCAAGTCATAGGTGGCAAGGTATCAGGGTAGCAAACTCTAGGATCAACTATGGCCAACAAGGAATATCATGCATATGAGTTATATTATGTGTGAATAGGCATCAAGGTTAATCCCATGTTATACTTGCCTTCTTCGAAGAACTCTTGCTGATTCTGCGGGTCTTGATCAAAGAGAAACTCCGGTTCTTCAACGGATTGCTCGACGTCTATTCCGATCAACAATCAACACCATACAATCAACGGGCAATCATACACGAAGCAAACAAGACTATGATTAGAACAGTACACCAACATCATTAAAACAAGATGAAAAGTTTATAAAACTGATCTACGTAACACTACGATCACATAGGCGCTTGAATCACGAAAAACGGAGCTATAACGGAAAAGTTAGGAATTAAACGGGATTTTGAATAGAGCAAGATCAAAACACTACGGAAATAATTTTCTTTGATTTTTTTAAAAGTAATTAACATAGATGAAAACTATACTACTGGATACAGCAAGAAAATACGGATCTAACGCAACTTGAACGGAGCGATTTGGATTTAAAATGAGGGAGTTATAGACATTTGAATAGGAGTGGCAATTTTGTAAATAAGGATTTTCCTTTTTAAATCAAATTAGAATACTGCCGAGAGAAAATACGTTTTCAAAATGGGAAGACGTATTCGGGGAAGACGTTAAGGACGGCGGGTTGAGATGGAAAAGTTCCAGGGTCTCTTTAGCAAGTTTCCCCCGCGAAGGGGTACCTTCTAATCTGGATCGTCGATCTCAGATTGGAGTGCCTAGATTAGATCAGGAGGTCGAAGGGGTATCGGGCGATTTGGATCATCCGATCTGAAGGGAACGGCCAGGATTAGAACTGTGGGGGAGAGAGAGGAGTCGGCCGGCGTCCGCGAGGGAGCAGAGACCACGCGGCAGCGCTCCATGGCTGCCGGCGAGGAGCACGGCGGCGCAACTGGTTACGGCGCTATAGGCCACCAAACACGGAACCAGTGGTACCGAGAGAGAGAGAAGGAGACGGCGAGCTCACCAGAGGGTTTGGCGTGGACTGAAGAACTCCCGAGGCGGCTGGCGACGTCGTGGGGCGGCTACGGCTCCACTGCAAACGTCACGAGGCGAGTGAGGGCAAGGACAGGGGAAATTGAGCGCGGGTCGGGTTCGGGGTACCTCCAAACACGTTCCACAGAGGGTGGAGGGCTCGCGAGGGTCCAGAGAGCTCAGGTGGCCTTCAATGGCGGCGGCGGAGATCTGAGCTCGTGGCGGCGGCGCTGAGAGCTAGGGCGAGGCGAAAACAGTACGTAGACGGGAAGAACCGGTTCGGGGGAAGGATGCGGAGCTACTTATAGGACCCCGAACCGTTATGGCAAGCAATCCCGGAGATGAGGGATTTGATTTCATGCGATCCGAGCTCTGCTCGTCGCGTACTGCTCGGATACGGAAGGAAAGGGAGGAGGAACGTTGACGCGTGGACCAGAGGGGTCAGCGGCACAGCGAGGAAGAAAGGGAAGGTGCCCCCGCGTGCCTCGCGGCCGGGCCAAGGAACTGGCCCTGCGGCCGGCTTCCCTGCGTCGTCGCGGTGAAGAAAGGAAAGAGGGAGGGAAGGGAAGAGACCGACATGTGGGGCCAAGCTGTCGGTGGCACAGAGAGAAAAAGACAGAGGGGAGTGGAGTGCTGACGAGAGGGGCCCTTCTGTCAGCGGTGCAAAGGGGGAGGGGGAGTGCGGCATCCCGCACTGGTCCTCTGGCCGACGGCCAAGAGGGGAGGAGGAGAGGGCCGGCCTCGGCTGGGCCAAGAGAAAGGGAGGGGGGGGGGGGGGGGGGATTCAGGCCTGCGGCCGATGGAGGACCGGGCCAGAAGAGAGAAGTGAATAGGAGAGGGAGAAGAATGTTTTGGCAAATTCCAGAAATGATTTTTCAAATAAATTTTCAAACCCAATTTCCAAGCATTTTCAAAATGGTTTTCAAACTCAGTTTTGGGGACTTTTCAAAACCACTCAAACAAGAGTAGAATGCACCAGCATGCAATGCACCACATGTTACTATATGAAAATTTTAATATACCAAAACATTTATAGTTTCAATGCATAACAAAGGAACACAAGTAAATCATTTTAATGCATTTCAAAAATGATGCAAATTTTGGGTGTTACAGTTTTTAATCAAATCATATGCATGTGTTTAATACTGTTACCATAGGGCTTACCTAGAACTTTGTTACCTTGAACCTTGAAATCCTATGGGTTGATTGCATTTGGGTAGTTATTACTAGCGCTCTATTTAACTAAGAATGATCTTGAATCTTGATTAATGGCTATATGAAATGATAAAGTAAAACTTGCTTTTTCGCAACATGGAATCTAGGACCTATCTGTCAGCAAAAGTTGGGACATACAGTACAACCATGGGGGCTATATGGCTCTGGCTTTAGTCAAGTATGAGGGTTACTTTCTCGCATGTGACGGTTCATGAAATTTGCCATTGCCGAGCTGGTTGCGGGGTATGGCCTAGGTGGGGACCACTGCGTGTGTGTACCATTAAGAGGAGACCCCGTATACGCCTTGCCCGTGGATCCGTAATGTCTGTTGCTTGTCAGCGAGCCCCTTTGAAAAACTTCATAGTGAACCCTGCCGACCTTCCTTGGAAGTGGGTTAAGAGGTTTGCGACCTCGGACGAAAGGGCAAATCACGACTCATGGGTAAAGATGTACAACCTCTGCAGAGTGTTAAAAACTGATATATCAGCCGTACTCACGGACACGAGCGGCCTGGAAAACTCACAGAAACACTATCTACTTGTTGGTTATTATTTGTGAATCACTTTATCATGCTTTTATGTTATTCGTTCAAATTGCCATTATGATCATGTGGTTTAATTTGGGGCTTAAGTATAATCTATGAACTACCACTTTGTAAAGTTTTGTTATAAATTAAAAATGCTTACCGCAGTAAACCATGTCAACCTTTTTGAGCCTCATGAACCCCATGTATACTTGTTGAGTACGAGATGTACTTACGCTTGTTTGATTTTCAATATTTGGATAAAAATCTCGGATGGGTACCAGATTGTAAGAGTTGGAAGAGATAGGCTTGTGATCAACCAGTCAGTTGGTCCCTGTGGAATTGGAGTCTTCACCCGGAGTTCGGAGTCATCTTTTCGCTGTTTGCTATGCTAAGGTTATCCTTTGACCTTATATGTTATATATTTAAGTATTGTCTTTTGATATCGCTTTAATTTGTGGCTATATGTGAGATTTGACTTTCTGGACTCACATATGGTATATATCTGGTTTTGTCCTTAAAACCGGGTGTGACAGAGAGTAATTGTTTAGTGGAGCTCGAAGTGTTTGGTTCGAGAAAACATTTTAGATGATGTAATACATTATTAGCCTAATCCTTGAATTTAGAAGAATAGCTTTATTTTCATAATAGTACTAATTATTAGCATGTGAGTATTAAGTTGGTGATGAAACAACTCATTTTATTTGGCAAACTAACCAAAAAATTGAAGAACCAGATGATAATGGACTCTCCATTTCACAAACCTTTGGAGCACATGATTTTTTTCTTATGTTTTTCTCTTCATGTAAAATTTCTAGGCTCTAAAAGGGGAAAATTTGATGATGACACATAGAAAAGTATACTTATTTTCTAATGACAAACAAATAAGAAAAAATCTCTTTAGATATTTCACCGTAGGCATTTTCAGGGTCCTTTGGAGAAATACATATGTCTTTTCTAGTCTAGAATTTCAAACGATCTTTCTGCAATTTTTTTTAAAATAACTGTACATAAGAGCAAGACTAATAATATACTTGATGTTATTGACTGTAAGTTTTTTTTAGTTCCATCGAGATAATAGTTAACTCGTCATTGCTAATACATGATCCACTTATTTTTTATTTTTTATTTTTTGCCGTGTAAGTTTATCATTTGTTTCTCTTCTCTCATCTACCTTTTCAGTCTCCTATTATACTTGTTTAAGATGAACTCGTATACCAAAAATACCCCTCTCAGGTCTCGCGCATCCCATTGCTGCCTTGCTGGCTGGCTGGCCGGCCGGGCGCCCGGGCCTGTTTTATTGACGTTTCGGTAGTCTGCCTGTGCTGCCCGTTCTTGTCCTTCTCCCTTCCACGACTTGTCGGCTTCGCCGATAGCTACCCCGTATTCCCCGCCTTCGCTTCCAACAGGTGCTAACTCCAAGGCAAGCATCAGTCGTCTACTGTTGGCCTCGCTCGCCCAGCAATAATCAGCTGCCACTGCTGCTGTGCCTCAGCAGGGGGAGACGTTGAGGCCATGGCGGCTTCGAAGCCCATCCTGTACAGCGCGTGGATCAGCTCCTGCTCTTTCCGAGTCCGGATCGCCCTCAACCTCAAAGGTAACTGGTTCCCTGCTCCACAGTTGACGGCGAATCTTGCCCAAAGCAGGGGTCCCCGGGAGATGGGGGCAATGAGACCTTTTCTTGATTTAACAATCAGTTCGTCAGATTTTGGGCGAAATTGGTGCTAGCTACTAGGCCACCCCGATTTTAGACAGGCAGTATCTTAATCTTTGGGGTTTGTCTGAATCTCTTGGCTCCTGGGACCGGGCAACAGGGATGGCTCCTGTTATACCAGTTCCTTTGTTGCTTATTGAATGAGATAAAGCAAGTTGACTTTGATTTGTGCAAATCTTCACCTGTATTTTGAGTATGTAGCTCGTGAGAAATGCGTTATATACGGTAATGTTCTAATTAATCAATGGACTGAAAAAAGTATGTGCGCATCCAACTTATTTAGTAATAAAGTTCTGTAAATGCTCCAACGGTAGACTACTCAAGATTGACTGCAAGTTGAAGCACGCAAAGATTAATTAAAGCTTCTTGTGCTATTGCTTGTCATTTAATCATTACTTTTTCTGTGAACTAATTGTTCCAATTTCTCTGCGATGAAGGTTTGGATTATGAGTACAGGGCAGTGGCACGGACCGATCTAGGTTAGCAGTACAAATATTCCTGTATTACATACATACATCAACTTAATGTCTGAAAGGTGTGATACATGGAGGGAAAGTAACTATAATAGTTCCCATAATTGTGACCCTATTGTAGATTATGAAAAGATCAATCCAATCAAGTATGTCCAGCATTGGTTGATGGGGATTTTGTTGTTTCTGACTCCCTGGCAATCATATTGGTGAGCTGTATTCTTCTGTAATTTCTTCATCAACAAATTTCCACTTTATTATTATTATTGATAATAAACTTCTTGCTTTCTGTTTAGTATCTTGAAGACAAATATCCTCAACACCCTCTTCTGCCTAAAGATCTCCAAAAGAAAGCTATAAATCTGCAGGTACCCAAATACTCGAGAGGTTTTGTGGTATGAATCTAAGGTTTTTGAAATTACAAGACTACAGGGTATTCAAGTATTTAATAAGATATTCATGCTTTATTCTGCAACATTTTTCTGAGAGATCCTGTATTTTACATGTAATACTCACTTTTAAATAACAAATAAAGGAACAAAGGACCAACAGGGTCCCAGCCTCCCAGGATCATTTCAGTGTACACACCTAACATTGTAAATCATTAATGCCATGTGGATGATGGATGTTTCTTACTTCTCTGCAGATTGCAAATATAGTGTGTTCGAGCATTCAACCTCTTCAATGTTATGCTGTAATTGTGGGTTCACTACAACCAGTGACTGTTAATGAAATATTGTGTTTCCTTTATCAGTATTGATGTAATTATCTATTGTTTATGCTATTCTTGTGGCAGGGTCTGCTTGATGGCAAGTTAGGCTCTGATGAGAGCCTTAAGATTGTTTGGAATTACACCGACAAGGGTTTTAAAGGTGTGATTTGTTGCACTCTGTAGACTGTAATTGAATTGTTTTTTGGTCATTGCATATCTTTCTTCCTTGAGTACACCTCTGAAAATTAGGTACAAATATGGTGTACAATAACAAATGGCATTTCCTTGTAACACCTAATAAACTTGGCCTTTGCCAGTTTCTTTCACACTCTCTTGTCCTTACTTTTTGTTGCATATATTTTATGTGTGGCCACTATGACTTTCCCGTGGATTTCTCTCAGCGATCGAAAAACTTCTGGAAGGTTGTGACAGTAAATATGCTACTGGAGACGAAGTCCAACTGGTTAGTGCTTTGGTCCTGCAATCATCTTTCTTGTGCCTAAAAGGTTCCTGTTGCACTGCTTCTGCCCATTTGCTCTAGGGTGCTTCCTGAATTTATTTTACTCTTGATGATCAATTTAATATGAACCTTGATACTTAAATTAATGCACTGCACCCCATTGGATGTTACTGAATACATTCTGCTGCTGTGTGTCTTGTGGTCTTGGACAGGCAGATGTGTTTCTTGCACCTCAGATCCATGCAGGCATGACACGCTTCCAAATTGATATGGTACGATATGAATCCTGGCATCACCTCTATCTAGATGTAAAATCATTTCTCCTGAGCAAGCCTCAGAAATCAGAAAACTAATGTGTAGAAGCCGATGCTTTGCTGCAGTCAAACTACCCTCTTTTGGAGAGGTTCTACAAAGCCTATATGGAGATCCCAGAATTTCAAGCAGCGCTTCCTGAAAAACAGCCAGATGCGCCTGCGTCCCCATACTGAAATGAGATCTGCAGCCATGTTGAGATAGGTGCCGTTGAAGTAATGAAGTTGTTGCTTCGACCACCTAGTGTGGAAGCATGTTGTTACAAAAAAGGAAGAGATATTTTGGAATCGTGCTGTATGTCCGGTGACATACGAGAAGGCCCTAGTTTTTCTCGTGTCCATCACTACAGAAAACATTCATTCACGGTTCTGAACTTTATATCCTCAATATATGCCTTTGTTTCATACTCCCTCCATTCCAAATTGTAAGTCATTCCAAGAATCTTGGAGAGTCAAATCATCTCAAGTTTGACCAAGAATTATAGACAAAACTATAAAGATTTATAACATCAAATAGGTATACTATGAAAATATAATTGATAACGAATCTAATGATACTTATTTGACATCATAAATATTATTATATTGTTATATAAGTTTGGTCAAACTTGAGAAACTTTGACTCTCCAAGATTCTTGGAATGACTTACAATTTGGGATGGAGGGAGTACATTCTAGTTTGTTGGAAGAATTTGACAGTAAATAAGCAACTGCAGCCAGATGGTCTGTGTAACTGTGTTGACAGAAAAGGAAACAGAATGCACGGCGCGCTCCTGTCTGACTACACATACCACCAATTGGCAAGTGCAGAGGCCTCTTGTTGGCCACCTGAGCGAGAGGGACGGACGCGGCCGGGCGCTGACTGGTGAGTGACTTGCATTGGGACGGAAAAACCACCTATGCAGAATGAGGGCTCTCTGGTGGTGTTGAATTGAGGCTCCCATGTTTCGCAATCCGACCCCGAATACGATGCATAGAGTAAATGTTCTAAACGTGGCAAGACCTATTCGGATTCAAACCAGGACCAACATCCCATCCATAAGTAGGGGATTTGCTGTCCTTCAAGTGCCTGATTTTCATTTTTATACGGTTGATCTCAGCCGTTAGATCTTGATCCAATGCTCCTGCAGTGCTACCGCACCTTCCCGCTGCTGTTGGGCGAGCGCACGCCCCTGCGTTCGCCGCCGCCCACCTTCCCGCCGTGGCGCGGTAAGCCGGAGCACCGCGGCCCTATTGCACCTGCAGCGACCTCTTTTTACCCCTCTCCCTCCCGCTGCCATCATGGCCATCCTCGCCCCTGCCCCGATTTGGCATGGCTGCCACCTCCGCTGCTAAAACCTTAAGCCCCAATAATGAAAGTTGTTTGCACACATTTGCCCTCTCCTTCCGTTTCTAAATATTTGTCGTTTGTATTTCATAAGAAACATAATATATAATAAAAAATATAAATAATTATAATATATGATTAATATTATTGAAAAGATCTCTAAATCTAATTTCTTATTAAATTTATTTGGAGATACAAATGTTGCACGTATTTTCTACAAATCGAATCAAACTTGTGACATGGATACTAACAGAGAGTTATTTAGGGACGGAGGGAGTATGTTGATAGCTTCCTCTTTTGCGAAACATTGCAATTTGTTTGGGTGACAACGAAATAAGTCTCCATATCCAACTAGAACATTCGTACGGGAAGGGATCAAATAAGGATCCATTTGTAACTAATTTTACTAATATTTGAGTTCCATGTATGGTGCAGATCGTCTTATCTGTTAACCGATGATACGCCCATGCGTGAGCACTGACGCATGCAACAGATAAAAATATATGTGCAAGCATCACGAGGCCATGCCATCCTCGAACAAAGCTTGCCTCCTCGGTGCGCTTGTCTCTTCCTCTGTTATCCTCTGCAATCAGAATCAGTTGTACACTTCTTTGGATAGCACGTGGGTCCCAGCTGGAAGTCACTCAGACTTGGCAAAGAATTGTCTTTCTTCTCTGTTGAATTCAACTCTGCTCTAGCAAGCAGTCTAGCTCTATCTATATTCTACTGCTGTATCTCATTACCATCTGGTAGTTGCTGATTGAGGAGGAGGAGACGACGGCCATGGCGACCGACAAACCCATCCTGTACAACGCTTGGATCAGCTCCTGCTCCCACCGTGTTCGCATCGCACTCAACCTCAAAGGTGAGTAGGGGACTCTAGCACTTCTTGAAACTCTGGGCTCTGAAGCTGGTTAGATTGCTCTTTTGGTTGGTTGTTATGCATAATTAACCGATGAGCTTGATCTTATAGAATAATTCGGCAAAGTATATGGCAAAAACAAGGGAGCAGGCTTCTTGATGCTATATGACCTCGAGCTCTTAGTCTCTTATCCTCTTTTTTCAGTCTAGGATATACCTCAAGTTTCGGAAGAATTAGATATAGACTCGTCTATTTTTGGGCAGATTCAGAAGTTTGATCAGTTAGGGATTACCAATGACTGCCGATGCTAGCAATTCTGTATTTCTTTTTTTTAGGAATCAGGAGGAGCAAGGAGCTATACTGTAATTTATTAAAAAAACAACAACACCAACAGGTAAAACAAAGTACACAGAAAAAAAGGAGAAAGACAGAACAAAAAGAGTAACCGTAAAACTGCAACTGTGACTAGTTAGTTGTTCGACACACCAAGAATATTTTATTTTCAAGTACTTAAGCACTACATGTATATTAACAGAACAGGAATGGTTATACACAAGAAATTTGCTTTAGAGGGGGTGGTGAGTCCCGAGTGGCTCCTGGAGCCACCCCACGCCGGCAGCCCAGGTTCGATCCCTGGGGCTGGCACCGGGAGGCACCTTTGCAGGCCTTCCTATTGAAAAAAAAAGTATGTACTCCCTTTGGTCTTGTCAGTGATGCTTGTTGTTTTTTTGTTTAACAAACGTGATGCTACGCCAACTTCTTCCCCAAGCTGTGATATATTAAGAGAAATGCTTTATTATTCTAAAACCTGAAAGCTAATTTCTTGGCTTTTTTAATCATGAAGGTGTGGATTACGAGTACAAGTCGGTAAACCCCAGAACAGATCCAGGTAACTGCAACAACTTGACACAATTAGTGTATTGCAGTTGATATCTCATTCTTGCGTTCATAATCAATGGAGACACCAATGAGTTCTACAAACTTTGATGTTACTTTTTGTGGAAAGTTCATGGTTTAATGTAAATTCCATCACTATGTATCCCCTTTCATAGATTATGAAAAAATCAATCCAATCAAATATATTCCAGCATTAGTAGATGGGGACATAGTCGTTTCAGATTCTCTCGCTATCTCATTGGTGAGTTACGAATGCTGCTTCAGCAGATTTTCACTGTGCAATTATATATATGTTCTCGGGCATGCATTTGTTAGTCACTCACAAGCTTTTGGATTGAGCAGTATTTGGAAGATAAATATCCTGAGCATCCTCTCCTGCCTAAAGATCTCAAGAGGAAAGCTCTTAATCTTCAGGTCATGTCCATATCAAAGTCTCGTTGTATCTTGTTCGCAGAAGTAAAATAAAAATCTGACCAACTATTGTTATCTGGGGAGCTATATTTGTATCTTCATTTACCTTTCGGGTATGGTATCACATATATACTTGCTATATATTGATGATACTACCAATTGAAGAGGTCAGCACTCTTATCATCATTTGGCATCTCCTTTCCAATGAGTCTTTCACTTTGTTGGTACAGATTGCAAACATTGTTTGTTCAAGCATTCAACCTCTTCAAGGCTATGCCATTATTGTGGGTATTATCAGTACCTAGCTACAGCTGATGAGACTTTGGGCATGTACAAGATCTATTTACATAACTACTTTACAGGGTCTGCATGAGGGTAGGATGAGCCCAGATGAGGGCCTTCATATTGTTCAAAGTTATATTGACAAGGGATTCAGAGGTGTGATTTCCTGCAACTTAATGCTTTCAAAGCAGAACTTCTTTTTCCTGTACATAGACTCAAGTTGTGTTTTCAAATCTAGCAATGCAGATGTGTTAGAAATTAAGCTACTTGTTGAACATAGAGCACTATAATGCACCTTCAACCCGAAACAAGAAAAAATGTACTTTGTGTCAGCTTCATTCATTCAATATTACTTACAATGGTAATTTTGATTCAACTATTTTTGTCAGCGATCGAAAAGCTCTTGGAAGGATGTGAGAGTAAATATGCTACTGGAGATGATGTCCAATTGGTTTGCTTTGCTACCCAACCTTTTAATAATACACATTGTTTTGCTTTGATCAATCACTTAGAAATGATCTCCCAAGTCACATCATCATATCAACCATGCATAGTTTTTTTCCTCCAAACTACATTTCAACAAAATTTCTCATTTATTTTACATTTTGACATCCATCTTTGAAAAAATGTCATCTTACTTGAATTTCAGTAAGAATTAATTAATGTGCTGCAAAACAATTTGGCATCATTTGTGTTTCCTCTGGTAAGTGATGTGAACTAATCCGATGTTTGCATATTTTGTGCTCATGAACAGGGAGATGTGTTTCTTGAACCACAGATACATGCTGGCATAAATCGTTTCCAAATCGATATGGTACCTAACGTTTCATCTGCTATTCCATGGCAAACGAAATAAATAGTGTGGACCACGGCCACCCTACTTATTCAGAAACTAGCTTCAATAAGTACTTGCTTTCTTGCAGTCGAAGTACCCGATCTTGGAGAGGCTCCATGACGCATACATGCAAATTCCCGCATTCCAAGCTGCGCTTCCTAAAAATCAGCCAGATGCACCTTCATCATAAAATTCAAGGTTGTCTCAATAATTTGCATGTCCTTTTGTAATAATTTCGATAGGGAGCCACGTCCATCCTGCAGTACTCTGGGTTATAATCTAGCTTACCCTTCTGTCGTGGCTCAAGAGTAAACGATTGACACTTCTTTTTCCGTAATGATGCCCATACTTTGTATGAACTCTAAGTGCTTCTCATTACGAATATTATGGAAAGTACAGTGGTTTTGCATGATAATATTCATGAGTCTTGACCTACACAACAAAAAAGCAAAATGAAATCATTTTCAAAATTAATTCTGAGAAAGCTTATGATAAGGTTGATTGAGATTTTTACAACTAATATTAGTACTAAGGGGGTTTGATCCTTCGTGGTGTCTTCTGGTGGAGGCATTTGTCCAAGGAGACAATATTAAATTGAATGACCAAATAGGGTCTTACTTCCAAACTACGAAAGGTCTTAGGTAGAGTGATTCTCTTCCACCAATCTTATTCAATATTGTGGTGGACATTTTGGCTATCATCTTGTCTAGAGACAAGGAGGAAGATTAGATAAAAAAAGGGAATAATCCTGCATTAGATTGAAGATGGTCTGAGCATTCTACAACAAGCAGATGGAATCCTTATTTTTATGGATGGCGATATTGAATAGGAAAAAAATCATTAGGTCTTAAAATTAGCTTTCACAAAAATGAGCTCTTTGGTTTGGACGAACAAACGAGTGTGCGGAACAATACTCACAACTCTTTGGTTGTAAAATCGATTCATGTTGCTTATGTTATTTGGGGATTCCCATGATTTTAAAAAAATTGACAATTATGGTCGGAAAATAATTAAGGATTTTGAGAGGAAATTGTGTGGTTGGAGGGGTAAAAATTTATGGTGGTAGACATGTTGATAAATTCGGGGCCTTAGCATGTTAATGTTGTCTCTTCTTTGAAATTCTAAAAGTTCTTAAAAAGATTGAATATTACAGATTGGGATTTTTCTGGCAAAACAATCAGTAAAAAATTTAAGCTAGCTAAGTGGTCCATTTTATCTGAATCAAAGAAAAATGAAGGCTTCACTATACAAAATTTGGATCTACAAATCAAGTGCTTATCGAGTTAATGTATTTCAAGCTTTGTAATGAAGATGGAATGTGCAAGAACTTTTTCAGAAACCAATACTCTTAGAACCAAAATTTTGAGCAAGTGCTGGTGTTTCACACTTCTGGTTGGGTTTCATGAGAGTAAAGGGCTAATTCCTTAGTCTGGGAAAGTTCCAACTTAATATGCTTTTCTTAGCCTGGAATGACTAGCCTTTTATTTTCGGTACTGCAGTCTACTAGTATGTAGTATCTAGTTTTAAGGACAAACCGAATACATATCATATGTGATCTCAATAAGTCGAATCACACATAGCTACAACTACAAGTAGTCAAGAACCATGCTTTTCTTAGCCGCGAATGACTAGCCTTTTATTTTCCATACTATAGTATGTAGTACCCAGTATTAAGGACAAAACCAAATACATAGCATATATGAGCCCAATAAGTCGAATCATATATATAGCTACAAATATTGATAATATCAAAAAACAATGCTTTGTTACATAGCATAATAGTACAAAGAATACAACCTTGGACATAAATAGCGGAGCGACAACTTCGATCTTCAGGTGAAGGCTCCAAATCTGATTGGTTGATCACAAGCCTAACTCCAAACTTTAGCAATCGGATACCCGTCCAAGATTTTTATAAGGAATTAAAAAAGGCAAGCATAAGTATATATCATACTCAACATATATAACATTGGGTTATGAGGCTAAAAAAGATAGACAACAGTTTACTAGGATTAGTATTTTAGAAAGTTTTAATGTAAACATGATTAATTTATAGCATAAACAAATTAATCACAAATGTTCTTCTATTCAATAAGAAGTCCAGGCCACTCCTGACTGTGAGTATGACTGTTAATAATAGTTTTATACTATGCAAAGGTTATATATCTTTATCGACAAGTCATGATTCTCATATGCCATCAGCATTTTTTAAGGAAGTGCGGCAGGATACACTGAGATTTCACAGGTTCCACTAATAGGAAGCAACCCGCTAAGGTTTCCGCATCAGTAAGCATGAACCCTCCCCCAAGGGGTCACTAACAAAAGACAAAGAAATCAATGTGCACCCTCTTGGTAGAGAAAGATCATGCAAATTGGAGCCCCTCTTATGTCTTTCATTAATTTGCTACAAACTAGTAAAGTTCTGGTACTTAGCCAAGCCAGAGCCTTGTAGCTTGTGGTTGCACTATAAGTTCCCGGTTATCACTTATAGATAATTTTTTAAGAAGAGGAATGAAAGCATTTGGAAAGTAGCCAAACACTCCATCCCCTTTTACCATGTTTCTAAAAATGTTTTTTAACATTTATTGCATATACCATTATTCTAGTTACATATCATGATTACTACATTAGAGCACTAGCATAATACTACCCAATGCGTATCTCCCATAGGTATTAAGGTACAACATACAAAGCTAGGATATCCTTAGAGTGACAATATAGACACATGCATATGAACTAAGTGTATTAAGGTTCACGTAAAACAAGGATGTCCCATGAATCAAACCTCCAAAGGATTGCTTCAAAATCACCAACACAAAGCTTACCGATTGGACATGATCATAGAACACCACACAAGCATCCAAACACAGACATGCATAATGTAGAAATATAACTATATTAAAACAGTACACCAATCAGTAAAAAAGGTTTGGAAACTAATCATGTGTTGCTATGATCACCATAGAAACAAAAACCACTCTAATCAGAGCTATGATGAAGAAGAAAACGACTACCATAAGATTCACTTTATATGAGAAAAAGGAAACTATAGACTTCATTAATTTTAATTGTTATATAAAACATGTATAAGATACTTTAGAAAAATACCTAAATTGAATTAAGTAAGATTTATATTTGAATTAGAAAACTAAAGTAAAATTAATCATATTTTATTTGTAAATCTAGTTGCATAATATTTATTCAAGTTAGGACTTAAACCACATAAACTTTAGACCTAGTGACTTGGTTAACGGTTGACATTTCTTAGCGACATACTAAAAACAGAGATAAATCCTCATCCTTAGCAGGGCACCAGAAATGCAGGAGTCACCTCTAACATCACTTAACACTAAGTTGTCATCCCTAGTATGATATCAGAAAATGTTGAAATAATCTACACTTGACAATTTATAAAATAATTCTCTAGAATATATCCGCAAGCGCACAGATAATTCTCCTATTGTAGCATTTCACGCGGTGAGATTCTCCGAGTATCATTGATTTGTTTATGCCAAAAGAAAAACTTTCAACTAATTGCAAGAATTAAATATGGATAGAAAAAGAAACCTAAATACATATAGTTTAGACTATAAATGTGCAGACGTAAGATTAGACCAACCTTTCTAATGCTTTAGCAGGGGTAAGTCATATCAAGGTAAATAAATATGATAATAAAGGTATAAGATAAATGGTATTCCAGAGATAGAAATAGAGACTCACTAATAATATAGTCAGGCAACTCGAGATTCGTCTAGTGTAAAAGAATCCTAAGTAATCACCAAATAAAAAGGAACTAAGCACACCCTACCTACATACTATCATCTATAGCATAACTGACTCAGAAAACATCATAAGGAACATCAACTAGGGAGGCTATTAAGACGGAACCGTCACCTCCGTCGTGACCGCGCTCTGCCAAGCCTATGTGCCAAGGGTGGACTACAGAGGAATCAACGTAGCTATAAGAGTCACCTACGCAAACTACCACACGACACAACACATCAGGAGACATCCGTAGGTACATATAATATCTAGGCACCATGCCTACATAATATATACCACCTAACCCACTCGAGAATTGAATTAGACACTTTATGATCCTATAAAGATAATCATCACCAATCTTAACTATATCTAATATGCAAATAGAATAAACTAAGCACTCAATAAGTAGCAATATAATAATGAAGTATAAAGTCATAATGAGATACAAGATAAATTACCGATCTCCAGACAAATCAATCTGGAATCCCAAGCGTATCGCCCAACTCCACTTGAATCTTGTTAGCTACCTAGCTAATAACTTGAAGCACTAGAGTTCTAATCTAATCTCTAGAAACCCTAGATCTATTCTACTCTTGAACTGGCTCTGACTTGACCTGGATCAATTGAATAATAATGATTGCCTCCTGGGGGGTACAAGGCTCTATTTATGGCCTAGTGGGTTGCACGATAGCCGTTGGATCAAACCGACTTAAGGTAGGGCTTAGATTAATCTTCAAAGGCGGTGGAGGAATCTTCCAGGAGACGACGACCAGTGGGCCCAGGGGGGGTGCCACCTGGCCCCACCCCATGCCGACCGTCCCCACATGGTGGGGTTTGGGGCTCCGCTTCGCTCCGGTGTCCGCGGGATCCTCTGTGAGTTGATTGGCAGGTGTTTCTCCGCGGGATTTGTTTGATATCTTCTCTTATTTGCTTTCCTTTATCCTCGTTTTTGGAAGTCCCTGAAAAACAATAAAACACCAAAACTCGTAGAATTTGTTAGATAAAGCCCTATATTTCTAGATTTTATATTTGATTGATCCATTTATTATGTTTATAATTGCTTAAAAAGTTGACGCTAACGATCGTCAACAAGCTCCCCCAAGCTTACCCTTTGCTAGTCCCTAAGCAAAGCCCAAGTGGAATTATTTATTTTATTCATGTAACAGAAATATCTTAGCGAAAAACACTGTCTCTTATGGAATTTATTACTTCACTCTAGTCATGAGTAGCTGCAAAAACATACAGGTTTTATTAGAACTTCTTTTCTCTTTATTCCTTGAGCAATTTCCTTTCTGGAGTTTTTGATATCTTTGAAAAAATAAAGTCCTACAAAAAGAATTATAGAGAATGATTAATCTGTAAAATATTCTTTTGTATTTTCTGGCTTTTCTATGTTGTTCTTTCTCTTCTTCTGAGAAGTATGGGATCTCTCTTTTTTTTAGAGGTACGTCGGACTTTTGTCTCTTTTTGATTCCTCTTGAGGGTGTGTCAGACTTTTGTCCCTTTTTAATTCCCTCTATTTCTCCCATGCATCTTTTGACATGGATTATTTTCTCATACTTTTCCATAGCTCATATAACTCTTCTAAAGAGAAAGATTAGAACATATGTATCAATAATTATTTTCTTATTTATTTAGATTAATTCTGATCATAGACACATAACAAAATACCCAACTTTAATCTCTTAGAGGTTTTGGAAATTTGAGCATTTAAATAAATTCTCCAGAAATTAAATTTCTCTTAAAATAAGATGACAACAAATTCTTTTTATTCCCTATCTTATTTAACAATAACTTAGCCAGGAACAAAGCGTTTATCCCACTAGATTCAGGTTCTCATAATGAGATGTTAATTTTAAATCTATGGGAATAACTAAATTGCAAACTATATATACATATGCGAGAAGCACATATATATATATATACATAGTTATTTATTCATTATTTTAGCTAATATATTTTTATTTCTTTTTCATTTTTCTTATTTTTATTTTCTTTTGTTAAATAGCAATAAAAGCAAACTTAAGTAAGAAAGCGAATTAAATGCAGAAATATAAATATGAAAGTATACTTGTCTTGCAGGGGCTCTCCCCCAAGCTGTCTAATCACATGGTCTATAGCTCTAGTGGTGGCGGTGGGTAGCTGAAACCCAAGCTGCGGATCAGGTGCCGTAGGTCCGGATGCTCCTCATACTGCTGTTGTTGCATCTCTTGTAGACGATCATTCATCTGGTGCTGAGTCTCTATACTCTGGTCCAAGGTGGACTGGAACATGTCCTGTCTTTTCTGCATAGTTGCAAGACGGTGGCTAAAATCATTAGTGAAAATACTGGGAGTACCGTCACTTGACTGAGGAGGCTCCATGTGCTGCTCTGGTGGAGGATAGTAGTCGTTTGCGAGAGGCTGATGGTACGGGTACGGTCCTCTAGTGCTGAAGTCCGTGTGCGTTCGGATAGAGAAAGGCATGCGTCCTCTCTGAAATCCTGCTGAGGTACCTGGATCCTACGAATAATTAGTAAAATTTCTTGTCCCCAACTATCCCATCCTGTTGATGTTCCCTGATATGTGGACTGCTCCTCCCATCCTGAGTTATGGCCCCATGGTTGTGTGGACTAGTATGATGGATCTGCCTAATCCAAACCAATATGGTGAGTAAAAGTTGACCCTGCTGGTGTAGCATCTACCCCTTCATAATTTCTTCTTTGTGATTTGGTGAGGCACGCTGAAGTGCTTCTCCTGACTATAGGTCCACTTTTTTGCATATAAAAACAAAACTCTCTACTGCGTAGAGACCAAGTGCTCTGTCTGGTAGTGCATATTTATTTGTGTAGTTCTTATAAATCATGATTATTTTATTATTCTTTCTCTTGACCAAATGAGCACGGAAAACAAAATCATATCCAATTATTCTTCTAGCAGTAGGAATATAAATAAGAGATACATTTCCTAATAAATTCAGATTTGTCGCTAAGCGTGTAATCAAGAAGTAAATGATACGCCACATTTCTTCATTGAGGAAATAAGTACCTAATATTGTAGCATTAATTTCAGAGGGGATACTTTCCTCTTTTTAATCATGGCATAGAGTAACTTCATTTCTTCAATTCTTATGGTGCCTAATTCTTCTTTAGGAAATAAAGTAACGACTATCCATTTATGCAAAAAGCATAAGGTTGGATGGTGGATTTCCTTAGTGGCTAGCTTGTGACATGTTTTAATCCAGAAATATTTTCCCAAACACGTGTTCTATCAAAATCATTTAAAACATCATCTATGTCACATGAGCAACCACTAGCAAAGCCTAGCATAACACTAAGATTATTCCATGAGAGTGTGTGATTTATTAAACATTCTAAAACTAACCTCATGATCACTGAGCTCTAAGGTGCATAAAAATTCTATGGTGAGTAATTTGCTACCTTCCTTAGTTATGTTGCATGCATTTTCCCAACCAACATTTCTAAATACGAGCTGGAATTCAAAATCCATACCTGTCTCGAGAAGTAGTGTATCGTCGAAGGTCGGGGTATGTGTGAATTCTTTGTCCTTGGTGGCATCGCGGATGTTCCTTTCCTTCTCTGACTGCAATTTAAGATGAGTGTCTCTAGTAAGCACATACCTCTCTTGCTCACCATGGTGAGAAGAGGATGAAGTTCTCATGGGTGATGGAGTGTCTACGTCCATCTCAGAACCGGCTCTTGATGGCTCTCTTGATGATGTTTGGCTCCGAGTGGTGTGGAAGGAGAGAGCCTTCCCGACACTCTTTGCAACGTTGATTAATTTCTTGCTCATGTTTCCTGCAAAATTAATCAAGAACAAACAAAACTAGTGGAGAGATTAGAGGGGGTTAGAGGTTGCTTCACCGGGGAACCTTTAGCTTAACCCCACTTCTCTCTCACTTGATTTTTCTTTGGCTTAATTGAAGAAGTTGTGATGTCGTGTTTTCTGGAGTGAAGAATAGAGGGAAGCCTTGTTCTTTGTGAATCAAATTGAGAATGGAGTGAATGAGAGAAAGGAGAGAGGGAGAGAGGATTATAGGGTGATGGCCGGCATGGTGTGGGGCCGGCCGGCCCCACCTCATGGCCTTCTGCATCCTCTCTTTGCTGGTGTCGATATGAGCATGTATTGAGTCAGATGCACTCCTCCTTGGATGCTCTTTCGGTGGGAAAGGGGTTTTGGCTGGTGGTGAGTGAATGAGTGAGTGGAAAAATGGATGGTAGTGCATGGTGGTAGGTGTGAGGTGAGTTGAGGTGATGTGTGGGTCCCACATGTCTCTCTTATTTATACATTATAAAAGTGCAAGAATGAAAAACTAAATTACTTTTACGAATCTATGAAAAATAAGAATTCTAATGGCAGTCTTTTTGTAATTTTCTGAAACTTCAGTTAAAATGACTTACTATGAATATTAATTACTAAGACTAAAAATCTACCATGTAATAAATATTTTTGTTTTGTTTTAATAATGCTTAAAATAATTCTTGAATAGTAATGCCGAATTAAGTTACTTGATAACTTCCCGAGTTACCACCCGGCGAAGGTTCGGGGGTTTTAAGTCCACCGACCGGACTTCTCCCAATTGATTATTCTTCAAGCTTGTTCTCTTGGACAGGAGATGATGACCTTGATTCTTGCTTCTCATGACACTCCAAATTCTGACATTGCTTCGGTCTTGGCTTGAATGCGAATCGTACTTCTTCTCCATTGATGATAAATTTGATTTCTCCGGCCCCGACATTAATGTTTGCATTTGCAGTGTTGAGGAACGGTCTCCCAAGGATGAGTGGTGTCCTCATCTCTTCCTGCATATCAAGTACCACAAAATCTACAGGAATGAAAAAGTTTTGAATTTTTACCGGGATATTCTCTGCAATCCCTGTAGGATAGCAAACCGATTGGTCGGCTAGTTGCAGACACATTGATGTGGGTGTGAGCGTAGAGTGGTTGAGCTTGTCAAAGACTTTTTTGGGCATAACGCTGATGCTTGCTCCAAGATCACATAAAGCATTCTCAAATTTTTGATTTTCGATTGAGCAATCAATAGTGGGGCACCCTGGATCCTTCTTCTTGATAGGAGAAGAATTCAGAATTGCCACACTACACCTCTGTTAACTTGATGACTTCAATAGAAGGTAGTGGTATTTTGTTGTTGAGGATGTCCCTTATATACTTCTCATATGTAGGTACCTGCATGGCATCTAGCAATGGAATGTTGACATATAACTTTTGAATTACCTCAACAAACTTACCAAACTGTTCATCTTCTTTGGCCTTCTTATTTCTGCGTGGGAATGGTAAGAGAGGGGTGTCATGGTAATCTTGGCGTAATTCTTCTAGTAAATCTTGTAGTAGAACTTCTTCTTCTGGTTTGTCTACTTCTCTTTCTACCTGCACTAATTGTGGTGGTCTACGTGCCCCTTCTAGATAAGGTAGATCACGAGTAGACTTACCTTTTCTAGTAATTATTCCTTTTACCTACTCATGGTTATTGATAGTAGACAGAGTAGAAGTCAAATGTGCTATTTGTAATTCTATCTTCTTATTAAATATTATTTGTTCACACAATTTTTGAAGATAAATTATCTAACTTAGAATTGATTCCTTCTAAGATTTGGTCATTATAAGCCAACTTCTTATTAATAATTTCATTAATTTTAGTTTGTTCCAATATTAGTGCTTTCAAGGGTGGAAGTCTTTGATTAGGAGAATTATTACCTTGGTACTTACCTTGACTGGTAGACTGAGGTTGACTTCCTTCTTGTTTCTTTGGAGTTGGTTTGATGATGGTATTGATATCTTTTGAATGATTAGAAAATTTAACTCTACATTGATTCTGAGCATTGAATGCATCTTGAATGACTTGATGATCTCTTTTGTAATTGGCTCTTTGCTCTAGCCAATTCAACAATACATCCATCTTGGTTGATAGTGCACAAACCTCCTCTGGAACTTCTTCATTCATATGGCACTCTTGACTAGTGCATGTCCAATTCTAATTTTCTGTCATCTTTTCCAATAAACTTCTAGCTCTTCTAGGGGTGAGTGACATAAATGATCCTTTAGCAGCGGCATCTAGTTGTTCACACGATTTTTGAACTAATATGTGATAGAATGTTTGCATGAGCAGCCATTCTTCCATTCCATGATGTGGGCAATCTAAAATGTATCCTTGAAAATAGTCCCAAGCTTCTGGAATAGGTTCACCTTTCTGCTGACGAAATTCTGAAATATTTCCTCATAAGGCATTGGTCTTACTTACGGGGAAAAACTTCTCTAGGAAAACTTTTGAACATTCTTCCCATGTCTTGATCTGATCTTTACTTTGGTAGAACCAATGCTTTGCTCTTCCCTCTAATGAGAAAGGAAACAAACGAAGTAGCACGACGTCCTGGGATATGTTCTTGATGTTGATGGTTCTGCAAACCTCCAAGAAATTCTAAAGATGAACACTTGCATCTTCATCCCTCTTTCCTTTAAATGTGATAGCTTGTACCATGTTGACGAAGCTTGGCTTGAGTTCATAATCTTGATCTTCAATGTTGAGCTCTGGTCCAACGTGAACATTCTCAATGCTAGGTGCAGAGAATTCACGTAGGGTCTTCTCAGCCATGGCTTCTCCAACTGATATTAAGCTTCTTCTTCCTTGGTTGTATCTGATTGATATAAATTGATGCTTCACAACCAAGTCTGATCTTACCCTATATAGAATGTAGACAGAGTCGAAACAATGGTAAGCCTGCTAAAGCAAAAGGTTTTGGTATATCTATAGGTATTTATGTCTAAACCATATTTCTCTTTTCTTCTAAAAATATATATTATGAAAAACTTCCATATTAAATTTATATCCTAGCAAATTAAATTGATCATCACTTCCCCGGCAACGGCGCCAGAAATGTTTGTTGACATTTCTTAGCGACATACTAAAAATAGAGATAAATCCCCATCCTTAGCAGGGCACCAGAAATGCAGGAGTCACCTTCTAACATCACTTAACACTAAGTTGTCATCCCTAGTATGATATCAGAAAATGTTGAAATAATCTATACTTGACAATTTATAAAATAATTCTCTATAATATATCCGCAAGCACACAAATAATTCTCCTATTGTAGCATTTCACCCGGTGAGATTCTCTGAGTATCATTGATTTGTTTATGCCAAAAGGAAAACTTTCAACTAATTGCAGGAATTAAATAGGGATAGAAAAGGAAACCTAGATGCATATAGTTTAGACTATAAATGTGTAGACCTAAGATTAGACCAACCTTTCTAATGCTTTAGCAGCGGTAAGTCATATCAAGGTAAATAAATATGATAATAAAGGTATAAGATAAATGGTATTCCAGAGATAGAAATAGAGACTCACTAATAATATAGTCAGGCAACTCGAGATTCGTCTAGTGTAAAAGAATCCTAAGTAATCACCAAATAAAAGGGAACTAAGCACACCCTACCTACATACTATCATCTATAGCATAACTGACTCAGAAAACATCATAAGGAACATCAACTAGGGAGGCTATTAAGACAGAACCGTCACCTCCGTCGTGACCGCGCTCTGCCAAGCCTATGTGCCAAGGGTGGACTACAGAGGAATCAACGCAGCTATAAGAGTCACCTACGCAAACTACCACATGACACAACACATCAGGAGACATCCGTATGTACATATAATATCTAGGCACCATGCCTACATAATATATACCACCTAACCCACTCGAGAATTGAATTAGACACTTTATGATCCTATAAAGATAATCATCACCAATCTTAACTATATCTAATATGCAAATAGAATAAACTAAGCACTCAATAAGTAGCAATATAATAATGAAGTATAAAGTCACAATGAGATACAAGATAAATTACCGATCTCTAGACAAATGAATCTAGAATCCCGAGCGTATCGCCCAACTCCACTTGAATCTTGCTAGCTACCTAGCTAATAACTTGAAGCACTAGAGTTCTAATCTAATCTCTGGAAACCCTAGATCTATTCTACTCTTGAACTGGCTCTGACTTGACCTGGATCAGTTGAATAATAATGATTGCCTCCCGGGGGTACATGGCTCTATTTATAGCCCGATGGGATGCACGACAGTCGTTGGATCAAACCGATTTAAGGTAGGGCTCAGATTAATCTTCAAAGGCGGTGGAGGAATCTTCCAGAAGACGGTGGCCAGTGGGCCCAGGGGGTGCCGCCCGGCCCCACCCCATGCTGGCCGGCCCCAGGGGGGTGCCACCCGGCCCCATCCCATGGTGGGGTTTGGGGCTCCGCTTCGCTCCGGTGTCTGCGGGATCCTCCGTGAGTTGATTGGCAGGTGTTTCTCCGCGGGATTTGTTCGATATCTTCTCTGATTTGCTTTCCTTTATCCTCTTGTCTGGAATAGTCCCTGGAAAATAATGAAACACCAAAACTCGTGGAATTTGATAGATAAAGCCCTATATTTCTAGATTTTATATTTGATTGATCCATTTATTATGTTTATAATTGCTTAAAAAGTTGATTCTAACGACTGTCAACATTAACAATGTTACTAATAAGTACACTATGTCATTATGCATCTAACACAACTTGAATTGTAAAAAAATAGAAATAAAACATGCAAGATACGGTAAAAAAACATTGTTTGGTGGTAGTTTTGTGAATAATTGGAATTTAATTTCACAATTAAAACAATTTGATTCATTTTTTTAGCTGAGGACTGCAGGTTCTATAACTCAAAACGATAGGGACATTTTTTAAAAGATGGAGGTGGTGGTCACTTACCAGGTCTTGTGATGTGGTGGGCTATGGTTAGCCATGGCGCTGTGGACTGATGGTGAACTGAGGCAGTGACCAAGTCTACCTTCTAATCTGGGGTGTTGATCTAGAAACAGACAGTCACAGTGGTGTGGAGATTCTAACACTATCTAGAATAGAGACATGCGTGGAGGAGCTCCATAGCCGGCGGCGAGCACCTAACCAGTGATACACATACGAGGGCTAGAGACCTTGGTAGTTCGGAATGAAAGCATGGGGAGCAATAGGGAGTCACAACAATCTCACTTTGGCACTTTGAATGGACGGAGATGAAGTGGAGGCGACACGGGGCTCGGTGGGGCGGACGGTGGCTCCCAGTGAAGGTTCGGCAGCAGCGCGTGTGAGATGAAGAGCAAAAGATAAAGAGAAAGGGGCGAAAACTGCTTAGTAACGTCAATAGGGAGCTTAGCAAAGGTTTGCAAACGGTGGCAAGACGATAGATGGCGAGCACGATTGTGGCAGTCGTGGCTCCAGGCTTTAGTGAGATCCAAAGCGGGTGGCAAAGCTATCAAGGGATAGGGTGGTGGTTCAGATGCAAAGGGGCAACATGGAAGAAGATCGTGACCTTTTATAGATAAGTAGGCATGCGGATTACGTTGTATCCTCGAAGAATTGAAGGCGAACGGTGATATTTCCTAAGGCGGGAGTCCATCTTGGCTATAGGAGGTGGAAGATGCGGCTGACGTCTGGGGTGGTGATGGGAGAGAGATGGAGCCTAGGCCAGGCTTGGCAGAGAAAGGGAGCCAGGTGAGCATGCAACTGGCTAGGCGCTCACGGTTGGGAGGTGCTGGTCCTGGGGTTCCACTTGGGCCTGCACATTGGAGAGGAGTGGGCTTGACACACCTAGGCCATTTCAGCCAAGCTGAGAAGTGAGGGAGATCTAGGCAGCTCGCGCCATAAAGGAAAAGGTTAGGGTTTTCTTCTTTTCTTCTATTTCAGAGTATTTTCAAAACTATTTTTCAATAGCAAATCAAACCATTTTCAATTTTAGACATAGCCACACATTACAATAATTCTAATGCACCAGCATGTATCACAATCAAGTTGCTAAATATTATGCTGAATTTTAATTTAGTGAAAAATATTATGTTCATATATTCTCATGAGCAGAAAAATTCACAATTAAACCACTTTAACCCTATTTCCAATGGTGCAAATTTTAGGGTGTTACATATTCTAGTGTAGCGTTTGCAATAGGTTTAAATGCCAACGTGTGTACTTGTAATAGAAACTCTAGCAATGTTCCTACTTGGGCCATTGAAGTCATTGTTGAGAGGTGGAGCAAAGAACCAGGATCCAACATGACCCCTATTTGGCTCTCAAGTATATGAGAGCTCTCAAACTAGGTCACCAAGCCCTCACTATCAGGCATCTACTTTAGGCCCTCATTCTATTGTTTTCCTCATTCACTCCCTACCTCACACAGACACCCTCCCATTCTGCAACAACCCATTCGCCACATGTGTTGTTCTTGACCCCACTCATCCTTCCGACCATGCCACCCCCACCACCCATGCCCCTCCCTCCTACCCAATTGCGGTGCTCCCATGTGGCTCTTCCCTGGCATGACCTTTTTCCCAAGTGTGGAATCCTCCCTGCAAGGCTCTTCTCTTGTGTTGCCTCCTCCTCCCGAGCTTATGTGTTATTCTTTGTCATATTATGTTGATAAAATACATGAAATTGGACCCAGTTAGTTAATGTATGTTTTGGTTTTCGTCTAATTGTGTTAATAATGCTTTGAATGGTATCTAGTTAGTTTATGCATGTGTTGTTTGTTTGCCTGATCATGCATAGTTTGAGATCTGTCGCATGGAGGCGAATTGTCACATGGTTGTTGTGAGGATAGTAAGGTTAATGACATGGGCGGATCTAGGGTATTCCCTGTATTCCCGGGAATGCCCAACTATTTTGGTGTACTTCTAAGTATACATGTGTATATACTCATATATATTTATGTATAGTGTTATATTATGTGCTATTTTTGCAACGTTGAAGGCTGAAACAGCGAAAGAAATGGCCTTTCGGCCTGGCTTGCGAGATCTCACCTTCCCAGGCCGGCCCACTAGCCCACACAGCCATTCCACGCCGTCACGTTGACACCCCCTCGACCACTCACTCCTCACGGTCACGACATTCGGCACGGATGCGGCATGGGCACGTTGGGCAAACGGGAAACACAGCGGCAACAACAAGGCGGCTAGCCGGCGGTGCACGCCACGCGCGGCCAGCGCAGGAGTAGCATAGCCGCAAGGTGGGACGGCCAGCGGAGGCACATAGCTCCCAGCGCGGCAAAACCAGCAGCAGGCTGGCAGCCAGGAGGGTGGCCGCACTCGATAGGCCTACTATTTGAGTGGCCGCACCTGATAGGCCTACTACTTGCAGGACGATTGACTGCTGAACCGACAACCGTGTGTAACACCCAAAATTTGGTTTGATTTTCAAATAATAGAAAATGATTTAATTATGGAATTATGTGAGCATTTCATTTAGTGGAATATTAAAATTCTTGCAAATAAAACCTATTCTAGTTTAGAAACATGTTGATGCATTCATGCAGTTGCATATTTTCTTTGATTGTTTGAATTTACAAAACTCAATTTTCATTTGGTTACAAATCTGTTTTTGAAATGTTTTTGGAAAAGAGAAAATAAAAAGAAACAGGAAATGGGTTGACCTCTCCCTCTTTCTGTTCGGCCTCAAACCCAGCCCAGCTAGCGGCCACGGCCCAATTCCTTTCCCTCTCTCTCTCTCTTTCTTCGGCGCGGCCCAGCAGAGGCCGGCCCAACCGGCCACTCCTCCCTTCCCTCCCTCTTCCTATCGCTGACAGCCGGGGTCCACATGTCGGCGCCGATCCCCCTCTCTCTTCTCTCCCATTCTCTCTCTGATCGGCCGGGCCCGCGTGTCGGTTTCTCCTTCTCCCCCTCCTCTCTGCCGCGGCGACGCAGAGCCGGCAACCATCTCGCGACGCGCGTTCCGCCTTGCTCGCTCGAGAACACGCGTGGACGCATGGAGCACGGGAACCGCCCACGTCCCTCATCCTCTCTTCTCTCTCTGCGGCCTGGCCCCACTCATCAAGCGTCTTCCACCTCCCGCCGAGTTCGGAAGTGGAGAGCCGCAACCACCACGAGCCCTGTTCCCCTCTCGCCCACGTCCCGCATCCTCGCGCCGGCTTCGCAACTGACCCCCTCATCCAGCGCTCTGCTCTGAGCTATAAAACGGAGCATTGCCCCTCTGTTTCCCCCTTTCCCCTCTGAGCACTCCCAATTCCGCCGAACGCGGCCGCCGCCGCCGTCGACGCTAAAGAGGCCACACCTGAGGTCAAACCGCCTAGGTGAGCGCCGTTCGACGCCCAGTTTCTCACCGCCAATCTGCCCGTCCTAATCTCTTTCTGTATCTCTTTGGTGGGCATAGAACTCGTGTCGCGAACGCGGAGCTCTCGGACACCGCCGCGACGCCGACCGCCGCTCTTCGCCGTCAAGCCATCCCGAGCCATCTCCGTCCTAACTGAAGTCGCGGTGAGCTTCGCCTTCACCTCTTCTCCCTCCCTGAACTTTTAATTCGGCGATTCATGGCCTCTGTGGCACTGGCCGCGTGTGACCCGTGCCGCCTGCCATGGCGCCACCGTGGGCAGCACACACCGGCCGTTTTCCAACGCGTCCGAGCACTTCACTAGCACCGCACTGTCACGCCGCATGTCTCTAGGCCCTCAATTAGGTTTCTAGCGCGCCGTACTGTCTCGGCCGCGTACACAGATCGAGTTCGATCATGGCGCCGCCGCGGACCTCCCCGTTCCGGTAAGCCTCTGCAACCACCGAACCCTCCGTTACACTCGCACGAACCTGTAGATTGTTTCTGTGCAATTGGTTGAACCCGCGGCAGTCGGAAGAGTTCTCCCTGTGTTCGCCGGCGAGCCAGAGCCGCCGGGATCCATGGCGCCGTCGCTGTCCGTTTCCCCGCGTCCAACCGAGCACACCACGGGCTTCGTCTCGTCCCCCTCTCTCTCCCTTGGATTTGTTCTGCGCCGTTGGATCGGGTCTGTGCGGTCAGGATTAGAACCCCGAAGGGGTATGCACCTCGGTCCACCGTGGACCCGTAGACCCTCGGGCCCGCGCTGACTCAGCCGGTGCGTGCACTGTGCCCGTGGACCGCCCTATCCCAAGCCGCCACGTGTCAGACCCGTCAGCCGAGCGCCTCTGCCCTGGCGCACTTCTGAAAATACGCTTTCTCTACTCAGAAAACGTAAATCATCTCGGTTTATTCCAAAAATGGAAATTTCCTATTTACAGTTTTGCCACTGCAATAATTTGTTTATAAAGTCTTCATTTTAACTCCGATTTGGACGATTCAAGTTGCGTTAGGTTCATAATGAAATTCTCTACATGTTAAAACACCTGTTGTTCATGTTTGAATTATTTAATTTCAATGATAATTCAAATACTAAAAATGCTCCTAGAGAACCACTTAAATTCATATCTTTTGCGTTTTAAATCCGATTTTCGTGAAATTCGTGTTGAAATAATCGTAGCAATGCGTAGTATCTTTTTATAAACCTTTTAACTCCGTTTATTGTTATTGGTGTACTGTTCTAATATTAGTCTTGTTTGCTTTGTATGTATGCAATTGGAATGCGTGTTGTTGCTATATCTTGATCGAGTTCAGGCAGTGAGGAGTTTGTTGGTGATCAGGAATTCTTTGATCAGGAGTGTTTTGACCAGCAGGACTTTGAGAACCAAGGCAAGTATAGCATGGGACTTTCCTTGTTATCCTATTCACTATAATTATCATTTCATGTGCATGTGTTAATTTGATACCCGTAGTTTAATTCCCTAGAGTTGAAACCCTTTACCTTGATTCCTATGGGTTATGCATATGGATAGATGGCTAGTGCTTTACATAAATGAATACTTGATCCCTGCCAAATGTTAAAGCTTTGAATGAATTGGTGGTCCTGATATGGCAATTGGAACATAACCCTCTTAATAACTCACTGTTGGCAAAAGCTGGGACTGACAGTGCTTCCGTGGGAGCTACATGACTCTGGCTTTAACTTAGTAGTAGGCTCTTTTCTAGCTCGTTAGCGGTTACCCGAAAGGGCGCATTAGGCTCTTGCCGAGCTGGTTATAGTGCGGCCTCTGTCCGAGTTTGAGCGTAGGCTGCGGGTCGTTATGCTACTCGGAAGGGGAGCTCTATCGCCCCTTGCCAATCCTAGCGGCCCTAATCTTGTTAGACGAGATACTATGAAAGGTTTCATAGTGAACCCCGCCCACTCACCTTGGCAGTGTTATGGGAGTAATTAACCCGGGCGTTCGGGGCATCACGACTCACGGGTAAAGTTGCACAACCTCTGCAGAGTGTTAAAACTGATATATCAGCCGTGCTCACGGTCATGAGCGGCCCGGAAAACCGACGGATTAATTAATTAACTTGACCAACACTTATGCTCCTGTTGCCACCACTTTTATGATGATGGTTATGATTCTTTAAACTTTGGCAGTGGTATAAGTGGGATCATTTGGGGCTTAAGCATAACCTGATGATACTTGTTAATAAAACTTTGACCAACTAAAAGTGCTAAATGCAGTAAGCCAGTGTAAGCCTGTTGAGCTTCATAACCCCATGTTATACTGCTGAGTACGAGTGTACTCACGCTTGTTTTCTTTTCTATTTTGGATGAAAATCCCGGATGGGTAACAGAAGCTGGAAGCTATGAGGAGTTTCCCGAAGACTTCTAGGCTTGATCAACCAGTTGACCTTTCCCTGTGGAATGGTGCCACAAGAGCTAGTTTAACTTCCTTGTTTTATTTATTCTTGTAATGGATATAAGTTCGATATGTATTAAACTCTGTGATGGTACTTTGTAATTTGTGAACTTATGTGTGGATTATTCCTAGGCACACATAATGTTATGCATCCTATTTCGTCCTTGAAATTTGTGTGTGACACCGTGGCAACTGGTGTCTAGTGAGGGAGTTAATTATTTACCGATTAATTAGGATTTAAGAACGTGAACTGAATGTGTGGTAGTCATTAGTTATTTTATCATTTTTGTGATAGCAACTATGGTAAATTATACTATATGAACTAAACCTATGTTGTTGTGCATTGTGTTTTTTTGGATTTGGGAATACCCAAGTTCTAAATCCTGGCTCCACCACTGGTTGATGACATCCCAATGTTACCAAATTGGTACTCAACCAGTTGGGTAGTGAACCTAGTGGATTGAAAAGGAAGGCAATCTATGCTGCCAACTAATCTTAGCAAGAGGATATCTAGCTATGTGACATGGGAAAGCATTCGATCGGATTCTATAACTGCAAATGAGAAACCTATTAATGCATATTTGAAATGAATTCATGGTAGCTACCATGCCAACAGGAAACTAAATAGAACTGCTGGCTCTCTTGACAACCGATGGGGCATAACTCACAAAGAGTGCAGAAGTTTAGGGCTTATTTGAGGAATTTGAGGAGAGCCATCCTAGTGGTGTCTTACTAGGAACACGTAACAAAAATTTTCATCTTTCATCATTTTATTAAGATACTAAGAACTTGAGGGCCTGTGGAAGGACGAAGGTGACACCAACAATATGTGGGAGAAGATGGCGACATACATTCGAAAGGTTGCTGCAGAGGTGCTAGATGTGGCCAAAGGAAGTGGATGCGCTGTGAAAGACACATGGTGGTGGAATGAGGATGTTAAAAAGGCAATTAAGGAGAATAAGGAAGGCTATAAGCGCTTGTTCCAGGACTGGTGTGCAGATAACATAGAGAAGTATAAGGTGGCAAAGAAGGCTACAAAACGGGTAGTGGCGGAGGCAAAGGGACGGGCTTATGAAGATTTGTACAAGCGTCTTGGTACGAAGGAAGGAGAAAAGGACATCTATAGGATGGCTAGGACTCGTGATAGGAAGACAAGGGACGACTCGTTTGATGACAACAATATGCGCTTTGAGCGGAGGATTCAAGAATCGGAGGTCAGAGAAGCGTTGAAAAGGATGAAAGGAAGCAAAGCGATGGGCCTGGATGGTATCCCAATCAAGGTGTGGAGATGCCTTGGGGATATAGCTATAGTATGGCTAACCAAGATGTTCAATAATATCTTCCAATCGAACAAGATGCCTGAGGAGTGGAGAAGAAGCACTTTGGTACCAATCTACAAGAACAAGGGTGACATCCAGAGTTGTAATAACTATCGTGGGATTAAGTTGATGAGCCACACTATGAAGCTATGGGAGAGAATCATCGAGCACCGCCTGCGAGGAAGGACATGGGTATCTACCAACCAATTTGGTTTCATGCCTGGAAGGTCAACCATAGAAGCAATCTTCTTGTTAAGACAAGTTATGGAGCGATTTAGAGAGCAGAAGAAGGACCTACATATGGTTTTCATTGACTTGGAGAAGGCTTATGACAAGATACCAAGAAATGTTATGTGGTGGGCTTTGGATAGACATAAAGTCCCAACAAAGTACGTGACCCTCATTAAGGACATGTACAACAATGTTGTGACTAGCGTTCGGACCAATGATGGTAATACTGATTACTTCCCGATTAGAATTAGGCTTCATCAAGGGTCAGCCATGAGCCCGCATCTCTTTGCCTTGGTAATGGACGAGATTACAAGGGACATTCAAGGGAACATCCCTTGGTGCATGCTTTTCGCCGATGATGTAGTGTTAATTGATGAAAGCTTGGCGGGAGTAAATAGGAAACTTGAGCTGTGGCGACAGACCCTTGAGTCTAAAGGTTTTAGACTAAGTTGGACTAAAACCAAATATTTGAAATGCGACTTTGGCACAACGGCTCAGGATGAGGGAGATGTGAGTTTGGAAGGTCAAGTCGTGCCTAAAAAGGACACCTTCCAATATCTGGGATCGATGCTACAAAGGGATGGAGATATTGATGCAGACGTTAGCCATAGAATCAAAGCAGGGTGGATCAAGTGGCGTCAAGCTTCTGGCATTCTATGTGACAAGAGGGTACCCCAAAAGCTAAAAGGCAAGTTCTATAGGACGGTAATTAGACCTGCAATGTTGTATGGAGCCGAATGTTGGCCTACAAAGGTTCGACATGTTCAACAAATGAGTGTTGCAGAAATGTGCATGTTGCGTTGGATCTGTGGTCACACAAGAATGGACCGAGTTCTGAATGATGATATACGTGATCGCCTAGGGGTGGCACCAATTGAAGAAAAGCTCGTCCAACATCGGTTGAGATGGTTTGACCATGTCCAGAGGAGACCGCCAGATGCACCAGTGCGTTGTGGAGTCCCAAGCCAAGCTAATAATATAAGGAGAGGCAGAGGAAGGCCGAAGTTGACATGGGCAGAGGCGGTGAATAGGGATTTAAAAGCTTGGGATATATCTAGAGATCTATGTTTGGATAGGATTGCCTGGAAAGCAGCTATTGAAGTGCAGGAACCATGACTTGGGTATCTTGTTGGGTTTAGCCTACCCTAACTTGCTTGGGACTAAAGGCTTTGTTGATGTTGATGTTGATGTTGACTAAGAACTTGCACTGATACATATCTTTTGAAAGCTCTAGTTTAGTTTTCGTAGTTGAGTGACAATTAGTGGACTAATACTTTCAATGGAGATGATTAAGCTAGGACTACAAGGATTAGGGAATGGCTCGGGTTAGGGTGACATTTGGGCCACCGTTGACATTTTGTACCACCGTGTTATGAAAAATTGAAGAAGCTCGCATTGATTTCCGTAATCCTCTAGGAACTACTTAGCAAGTCATTTTGTTGGGTAGTGCACTAATTAATCACCGCTACTAGCGGTCACGATCACTGAGTATTAAAAGGCAACTCTCCTGCCGTCACCCTTGCCAAGTTGCTAACACTACACCACAACACCAAAAATCAATCTAACGTTTGTTACTAAACCTCAACAATTACCGTTGAATGATTAGTCGCTAAAGATTTTCCTCAAAACTTTAGTCGCTTATACCGAATGTTGAATTGTTAGTTTTGAGCTTGACGGATTGTTAGTTGATAAAAGGTCTTGTTGAATTGTTAGTTCTGAGGATTCAACAATTGAGCTTGAATATCTTAATCTCGCTAAAGATTCAAGTTTTATTTTTTTTAACTTGTTAAATTGATCTTGATGGATTGTTAGTTGATAAAAGGTCTTTCTATTGTTGAACAGTTGGTCGCTAAAAGTTGTAATGAGCTATTGGTTGCTATTATGTAGCATGGTCAATCGGTCGGATCGCTAATGATCATGTCCGTTTCTATTTACTTAGTGTGACTCCTTTTGTAGCTAGGGATCCATCGTTATAATGATTTAGCAACTGACTGTTCGTCGTTGTATAGGGCTTTTAGCAACTCCAAAGCAGTTGCTGGTTTAATATCGTGGTGCAGCGTAATTCCTAATATAGCACAAGCTATATCTAGCTATTTAAAACATTAGTAAGAACTTTGGCACGATTTTTTTTTCTTTGAAGAAATCTGAAACCGGATTTTTCATTATCTAACACACCGGGTTTGGCAAATTATATAGGTCACCAATAACTGCATAACTACAACCTTGATATAGTAAAAAAACCCAAGCAGGGTCAAATGACAAACGTGCAATTTGTCATGGACCATAGCTATCCATTCTGTCACTCAAGGATGATGGACCACGTCCGTTCCTGTCACAGCTACGCCATTTCTTATCGTGACATCGTACCCAATCTCATTTGACAGCCAGATGTTTAGGCTGACTTCACCTCCGAAATTTCCGAAGTACTCCAAAAGAAGAGGAAAAGTCATTGGACATTGGAGAAAGTTCTCTGTTTATAGCTTTAAAAAAATACAGAATTAGTTCACTAGAAAACTTCAAGCATGCATTGAACTTCCGAGAAGTTATCTGATTTGAAGCACAATTACCTCTATACAAGACTAGTTCAATAACACATTAACACTAACAAAGTACAAAAATGGGGATACAACACATTAAGAGCTTGTTTGGATGTACTCGTATCCACCTCCATTCACATAGGTTGAGTTTGATTGGATTAGGATGATACTTATTCCACCGGTTTTATTTGGATGTCCATGTATTTACCACAATCTATGTGTATTGGAGTAAATTGGAGTAAAATTAAACTATGGGGGTGTTTAGATCCCTTCAAATTAAAATTCTAAAACTTTACAAGATTCTCCGTCACATTAAATCTTTGGACGTATGCATGGAACATTAAATATAGGTAAAAAATGGCTAATTACGTAGTTTGTCTGTAATTTACAAGATGAATCTTTTGAGTCTAGTTATTTTATAGTTGGACAATAATTACCAAATACAAACGAAATGTTACAGTACTTTACTTTTGGAAAGTTTTTTTTATCTAAACGTGGCCTAAGTTCCACTCTAATACATGTGGTTTGAGATAGATACATATACATCCAAATAAGGCCTTAATCTACTCTAACATATATGGATTGAATTAGATATATGAGTACAGCCAAACAAAGCCCAACAGTTATCCACTGAACCACTGAGCAGTAAAATGACATCAGAAAAAGCCACTCAATCCGAAAGGGACATGCCATATATTAATTCAGTGGCTTTGACATTTTCTAGTAGTGAATAGGATAGTCCCTTGAACTGGGTAATGACTTCAGATCACATAACCAATCCACCTCCATGTGGCATGTCTTGTCCTAGTGCTGTAGGCTTAAGTGTCAATCTTGGACCAATTTCTTATTCCATGGACATTGTCGGGATGACACAAATACTATGTATTGACTTTTGTACTACATCGGATGAAAAATTTAAACAAGTAGCGGTCAGATGCTAGAACAAGAATAAGAGATTGCATATTTTCTATGTACAAGGTGCAAGCACAAGGCTTGGCAAAATGATACTAAATGGGGCTGTATGCATGCATCAGAAAATACAAAAGTCTGGAGCTACCTTTCCATATTATCTAAGATGATCATAAAAGGAATTTCAGTCAACAAAACATGGGGAAGGAAAAGCTGGTAAAACATCATTATGCTTGGACAGATTATTGTCACAATGTTTTAGCCACACCCATTTGATAAAGAAAAGAAATTACTCCAAGCACAAACGTCTAATAAGAAATTGATTCCTGTGATTAAGTGAAGAAAAAACATTAATTTTTGGATGCTTTGGCCTAGAGGTTTTGAGTTCCATCGCTAGGCATGCTACAAACACACAGTGGATATGTGACCATGTGTGAAGATGATGAGTTATTGTCCAGTGGTCAAACTTTGATTAAGTGTTGAGACTACCATTGTTTGACTAGATTGTGCAACATGTCTTTTGTCTTGTGATATGCAGGTGTTCAGCATTGCGATGGTTAACAGTAATTAAGAAGGTAAAGCAAGTTCGTGCCGATGGACTAAAAGAGGTGAAGGATAGATGTGGAGACATGGACCGAGGGGCCAAGGGACAAAGGATGGACAATGAACAGCTAGCGCTTGGCAACATCAACAAGCAAATGTACACATGTGGTGACCATATAGACGATGTTCACCAAGTCAAGGACTTTGTCATCGGGCGGTCCAAGATGAGTGGTAACACGCGTCGAGATCGTAGAGGAGGTGTAGCGCAAATGCGACTCCACCTAGGTTTGGCGGTTTTGACTTCATCAAAATCGTACTACAAGCGGTAGGTTTGTCGTGTTTGAGCCTCGATAACTAGGGGAGAATCTCAGGATGACATGTGGCATCATCGGAGAGCTTGTGTCGAGGCGAAGCTTTCTTGTGATGGGCTTATGGCAGTCCGATGCAAGGAACTCAACTTGGACCATTGTGCACCTTTGGTTAAGTGGTTCAAGGAAATAATTAGGGTAGTATTCAAATGTGTAATAGGACAATAAATAAGAGTAGTGGCTACCCCCCAAAATAGTCACCTGTCAAAAAATTAGCTCTGGCAATACCTACCAGCGTATTCTCATATAGGGAATCAAATTGGTAACACATAATACATAGGGATTATACTGGTACATGCACGTGGTGCCCTACGTCTAGTTCGAAGTCTCTCTATATATTTGTATGCTTGATTATAGGTGCGAACACATGGTTGATAAATACCCATGTTGTTCAGTTGTATGATGAGTGAGTTGTCAACATGCAAGCGTTTCAGGTTGAGCTAACCTAATACAAAAGCAGGATATGCATGTAACTTTCCTTGTGTTGTGCAGGTGTTGAGTTCGGAGACAGTAGTCAATGGCGAGGTGAAGGTCAAGTAGAGATGGTCCATGCCAATGGACCGGGAGCAGTGAAGGGCGGACATGAGGCTTGGACTGAGGGACCGAAGGGCCAAAAGCTAGCCGTGGTGGCTAACACTTGGGGCATCGACAAGTGCAAGAGTACATGGGGTGACCGTGTTGACCAAGTCAAGACGACAATCGATCAAGTCGAGCGAGGAGGCTCTAGAAGACTTGGCACCCGGACGGTCGAGAACGAGGTGACATGTGTCGAGGAGCGAGGGACGCATATGGAGTATGGTACTCGCGAGCGGTTTGGTCGTTTGGACCTCAAAACCATTGGCGGTTGGTTTTTTGGTTTAGACCTCAAAATTAAGGCGAAGCTTCCGAGGAAGTGGGGATGGCACGTGGCGGAATCCTAGAGGTTGCATCGAGGCGACAACAAGTCCAAGCAGGAAGCAGGGTCATCCAATGGAGAAGAAGAAGAAATTGTGATAGAGTTGGATCACAATGTCTTAGGGCTAGGTGATTCACTCATGTATCAGGGGTTTTTGGAAATGTCTAAACATGCCATTAAATAAGGATGATGAGGCGTTTAGCATCCTCACCTCCTTACCTCTTTCATTTCCATTTTCTTCCTCTCACCTCCCTAGGCTATCTCCCTTCCTCTAGTTTTCTTGCTTTTGAGGTCCACGGATGATTTCGTGAATTGTCATTCGTGTAACTTGAACCAGCTGATCGGGAATGGAGGCCCTTCCCTCCTCGTGCCATGGTGACATCGATTTGTGAATTGATTGTGTCCTTGTTCTTCATGTTTTTGTTTTTTCCCGTCCAATGTTTTTGCTTGATCTCTCTCCTCACTTGATCTTTTTGCAAACTGTTTATTGGAGAGTGTGATATGAACCCTTGTGAAGCCTTCCACTAAAGGAATTAACTTGGTTTGGGGTGAATACATAGATCGGACATTTTTCGTCTCTCTATTCGTTTCTTCTTGATCTCTCGGTTTTTATTGACTTTAAAATTAACGAGGGACAAAAGTCTATGATCTTCATGAAGTAGATTCGCATTTACCTTGAGAGCCTTCTTATAAAATTTTAGATCAATCGGAGTTGAAGCAAAAAAATCTGACAATTTTTGCGCGATCCACGCAGTTTTTGGGGGCACCGGATGCAAGCACCAGACTCGCCTGTATCGACCAGACACGTCCGGTCAGTTCTGTGCGCTCACCGTGAGCACTGGACGCGCTAGACTAAATGCGCCTATACTAGTGGTCTAGTGTCTGATCATTTCTGTGAGCACCGAACTCGCTGCACTGGATGTGTCTGGTACGATGGGGCAGCGTTTGGTTAGTGTATTTGACTCGTTGTTTTGCCCATTTCTCTCTCGTTCGGACTCCAAATTAAGTTTCGTTTATTGCATTGGATTCGTATTCATGCAAAGAAAATGATGAGGTACTTTTGAGACTAGTTCTATGCCTTGACATCATAAGAAGCTGCGTTTAAGGAAGCCTTGAATGACCAAGTTCTAATACAGTTGTGTTCCAAACAGATGGTTACTACCAGGAAAGGTGCTTCGCCAGATGCTAGGAGGAATGTTCCCAATCCTAACCCACCAACGTCAAACCCTTCAGTTATAGAGCAAGCTCTGATGACACAAACTCAGTTATTGCAAGTTCTTGTTCGGAATTCTTTGAACAACCAGCATCAAGCACCACCCATGAGCAAACGTGGTGAATTTATGAAAGGACACCCACCAATAATCTCTCATGCGAGTGATCCACTAGAAGCAGATGACTGGCTTAGAACTACAGAGCGACAACTTAACATAGCCCAGTGTAATGATCATGAGAAGGTTTTGTATGCTTCCGGTCAGCTTCAAGGAACTGCTTTAGACTGGTGGGAAGCAGAATTTGGGGAACGAGATGTAAATCAGATTGGTTGGGAAGAATTCAAGATTGCTTTCCGATCTTACCATGTTCCACCTAGCTCGGTGGAGATCAAAAGTGAGGAGTTCCTCAATTTGAAACAAGGCTCAATGTCAGTATATGAGTATCAGGATCGGTTCACTCAGTTGTCCCGTTATGCCCTAAGAGAGGTGGATAGTGATGCCAAGAAGCAGAAATGTTTTCTGAAAGGACTGAATTATGGGTTGCAACTACAACTAATGGCTGTTGAGTATGATGACTTTCATACATTAATGGATAGGGCAATTGCAATTGAAAACAAGCGACAAGAGATGGATGAAAAGAAGAGAAAACGTGATCTTCAGAATCAGCTCAGAGATGCTCATCCCCGTTATGATGCACCAACAGAATATGAGTCACAGTCTATGAATCTGCTTGAAAGTACAGAGCAAGATCAATATCAGCAATACAATAATGATGAAGGACAACACTCCAACTCTCAAGATCCATGTCTATCACCACCTGCTATCCCTTCGATAAAGGCTAACACTTATAGTAAGGAAGGTTATGATTGTAAGGAATATAAACCTTATGAGGAAGCTTGCCTTGAGAAGTTAGTTGTGGACAATCAACGCTAGGACCAGCACAAACAGAACCTGAAGTCAAGAGACCCGAAAAAGCAGGCTTCAGGAGTAAAAGAAAAGAGAAAATACATCCAAGGAATGTTGAGAAATGTGTCCACCACTTGTGGATCTAATGGAGTTGTGTATGGTTACATCTCAGTAAACTCATCTCTTGTCTTAGTGATGTTTGATCCTAAGACTACACATTCTTTTATCTCTAAAGCTTTTGCGCAAGAACAAAAGATGACAATGCTCCCAATAAGGAAACCGGTGCTAGTTAATACTCTTGGAGGTGAAGTAAAGGCAACCCGCATATGCCCAAAAGTTAGTCTTCAAATAAAGGGAGGAAACTTTAAGGTAAATCTTATTGTGTTGGACTTCATGAACAGTGTTGTTATCCTTGGAAGAGGATGGTTCGCTGCTTGTAAGGGAATTATTAATCCTGCCCAAGGTTTGGTGTCTGTAACAACTCCGACGGGAGAAAGAATTGAGTATCAAGGAATGCAACCTGAACCTGAGGAATGTGAAGTGGACCTACCGGAAAGTAGGGACACAAAGGATAGTGAAGCGAAGCATGAGTTCTCAGATGTCAATGTTGAGGAACAGATACCTTTGGAAGAGCTCAATACAATAGATGGTCATGCTTATGAAGATAATCCATTTGAGCAACGTCAGAACACTCAAGAGGGCATATGAAGTTCAGTTGTGTTTTCTAGATCAAAGTTTTGTTTCCAAGAATAGATGTAATCTTTGTATCTTAAAGAAGAGTTATGCTCTCATGAAAAAGTCTTAGGTCCAAAGCAGTTTTAATCTAGAAGACATCTTTATCTTTATCTCTCTATCATCTTTCGAATCTCGGGACGAGATTCATCTTAAGGGGGTAGAATTGTAACACCCCAAAATTTCATTTCTTGGAAATAGGATTAAAATGATTTATTTATTAATTTTGGTGCTCATGAAATCATAGGGAATAAAACTTTTTATGGAATTAAAACTTATTTAGGGGTAGAAACATGTCTATGCATTCATGTTGGAGCATTGGGTTTATTCTTCTGAGAGGATCTTTCAAAATCCAAAACAAGAATTCAAAAGGATTTGAAAATGTTTTTGAAACAAAAGAAAAAGAAAAGAAAAAGAGGAAAACTCTCCCAGCCCACCAGCTCCCCCTCTCCTCTCCCGCATGGGCCTTTCCCAGCCGCGGCCCACCTCCCCTTCCCTCCCCTCCTCTTTCCCCCTTGGCCCAGCCGGCCACTCGCACCAGGCCGCCCTCTCTCCCCTGTGTGGCCTAGTTCACCCCCTCCCCCACCCGCCAGCCGCGCCAGCAGGCCCAGCAGCCGTGGCAGCCCAGTTCTCCCTCCCCTCCTCCTCCCCCCCCCCCCCCGTGGCCCACCAGCCCTTTCCCCCCCAGGCCGGCCCAGCTCCCCAGCTTCCCCCCCCCTGCGCGCGCGGCTCAGAGCAGCTAGTAGGCCTGCTCGCCCCCTGCGCGGCCCAGCCGCCAAAAACCCTAGCGCCAGCACCCCTCCCCCTATAAATACAACCCCCTCAGCCCCTCTTTTCCCCACGCCGAGAGCAGCCGCCGCCACCAAGCCGGCCCTGCTCCAACAACAACCGGGCAGACCTAAAGCGCCTGCTGGCCTTGCGCTTTTTGCCTTGGAAAGCGTGTTTCCACGCGGTAATTGATTTATTCCAAAAATAAATTTCAGTTCTACCATCAGTTTTCAACTGTTTATAAAATATTCGTTTTAACTCCATTTTCATCCATTCGAGTTGCGTTAGATTCGTAGAGTTTTTATCTACATGTTAAAACCATAATCAATTTGTTTTGCAAACTTTGAAAATAATATTTGTTTAATGCCTTTTAATTTCCAAGTTTAATCCCTAAATCTTGTTTAAATCGTATCTTCTTCGTTTTATATCCATTTCGTTCCGTTCAAGTTGTGTTGGCTTCGTATCAGCATAACCTTTTCATTAGTGATCTTTAATGACATGTTAAGAGCTCTGTAATTTTATGGTTAACTCCTAACTTGATTAATAACTATGCAACTTGTTTTATATATAAAATATGATTAGTTCTACTTTTATTTCGAGATCCAAATATAACTTTGACTTAATCTAACTTGGGTGTTTCTCTGAAGTACCCTATACAGTCTTTTATATAGTTAAAGTTGATAAAGCCTATAGTTCTCTTTTATAAAAGCTAACCTTTCGGTAGATGTATCTCGATCTCCGTAGCACCGTTTAGTGTGTTCTTCGCATCTTTGTGATCGTAGCAATGCATAGTTTTCTCTTTAAATCCTTTTCATTGATTGGTGCATTGTTCTAAATAGATATGTATGTATGCTATGTTTGGTTAGATTCTTGAGTGGTGTTTACGAACTTGTCCAATCGGTGAGTGTTACGTTGGAGATCAAGAAGTTGGTGTTTCAGAAGATCTTTTGAAGAAGTTAATCTTTGAAGACGTTGATCTTTGAAGAAAGGATCTAAGCGTTTAAGGCAAGTATTATATGGGATCTTCCTTGATGTCCTATTCATGAAGTTTTTCAATAACATCATATGCATGTGTCTAATATTGTTACCATAGGGTTTACCTAGATTTGATTACCTTGAACCTTGAAATCCTATGGGTTACCTTTGCATTTGGGTAGTATTGCTAGTGCTCCTTTTTAACAAAGCATGATCTTGAATCTTGATTAATGACTATATGAACTGATAAAGTAAAATTTGACTTTTTAGCAACATGGATTTAGGATCTTATCTGTCAGCAAAAGCTGGGACATACAGTACAACCACAAGCTATATGGCTCTGGCTTGACTCAGTATTAGAATTCTACTGGTTTGTGACAACTTACCCGAAAGGGCGCAAGAAGGGCTCACCTTAGTTCCCTTGTAAGAGGGGTGGTACTAACCATTGAGGAAACATATAGCGGGTTGTTACCTACCAGTGGAACCTGTGAACGGTCTCGTAGTGTACCCTGCTCCACTTCCTTGGTAGAGGTGATGGCATATGGGGATCACGACTTGTGGGTAAAGATGTACACCTCTGCAGAGTGTAAAACTGATATATCAGCCGTGCTCACGGACATGAGCGGCTCGGAAAACTCACAGAAATAATATTTACATGTTGGTTATTACTTGAGAATCACTTTATAGGTTATTTGTGTTATTCATTCAAGTGCTATATGATCATGTGGTTTAACTTGGGGGCTTAAGCATAATTTATGACACCTCAATTATAAAGTTTTGAATCAATTAAAAATGCTTATCGCAGTAAACCAGTGTCAACTTTTTGAGCCTCATGAACCCCATATATGCTTGTTGAGTACGAAAGTACTTCCGCTTGTTCTTTTCTTTTCAATATTTGGATAAAAATCCCAGATGGGTACCGGTTTGCAAGAGTCTCGAGCAGTTAGGCTTGTGATCAACCAGTCAGTTGGTCCCTGTGGAGTGGAGTCTTCACCTGAAGATCGGAGTGTATTACCGCTGTTTGCTCTCTTAAGGTTATTTCTTTGACCTTATATGTTATGTATTTAAGTATTGTCTTTTGATATTACCTTGTTCTGTGACTATATGTGAGATTTGACTTCCTGGGCTCACATATAGGGTATATCTGGTTTTTTTCTTAAAACCGGGTGTGACATTCTCATAACTATTTTTTGGTGAGCTTTTGCCTCTTCTCTAGGGGTAGAGAGCTTCGTTATCGGAGTTTTAGTTTGAGTTCTTGGCTTTTGGAAGATCTGTTATACCTCTTGGTCATCGCCAAAGGTATCCACCCAGTCTTCGGTAGTGATCTTACAACTTGAGTGTTTTTTCTTCTTAGGGTTGATTTTAGGAAGAGTGACCTAAATATTTCATGAGAAATTTGAGGCTCCCATTCACCCCCCCCCCCTTTGGTCGTCATTTTGGTCCTTCAACAGGAGTTGCTATTTTTAGCTATGCGCTAGAATGTAGAACATGGGATCACAATTCAGGACCTTATTCCTCCTTATATAATCAAGGGGCAAGGTTATAATAGATCTGATCAGCTAACAGATTTGTATCCTATTTTGTTACCGGGAAAACATAACATAATGATTCCATCATATCACATAGATATGACAACATCGAATATCCTCAGAATAACTTGACCTCAAAGCTCATGGATTCGCTGGCCTATATGGACCTCATTGCTCATTGTCTTCCGTTGGATCATGTATATGATCCGTGAAGATAACTAGGCCCATATATTTGACACCATCTTTCCCACCTAAATCATTAGGCTAGCCAAGGTTTACACTGCTTAGGAAATAGGAACTCAACTGTCAAGAGGGGTACAGTGACCATCTCTTGCATCTATTTTATGATCTAGAAAAGGGAGGATAAAGGGATGAGGATAGACCATGTCTTTGTAAACTTTCTTTTTGCAAATCAATCAAGTTGACAATGGTCTTTTGAATCAAATCATTTCCCTTATCTCTTTTGTCTCTAGTTTGATGGTTCTATGAGCTTACTTATGATTTCCTCAATCTGAGTTATTATGTTTGTTTTTACTTGATCTACATGTGCAATGACGCCTGAGAAATGTCTCTAGCCACTTGTTTTGGCAGATTCCTCGTGAGCACAAAGATCTAAGTTTTTGAAGAAAACTAAGAAAGCCCCAAGTTGAAAGATGGATTTTCATATCTGCTTTGATTTTGGGGTTGAGGTTTGATATTTTGTGAAAAGGTTCACAATGCCCTTAGAAACACCATACCTCTATAAAATTTTGGTGCAAGTTGGACTTGTTTTGGATCAAATTTTCCTTTTAGAGTTATCGATTCAATCTATAGAGGCCTAAAGAATCAGCTAGACAAGTTTCAAACCATCCAATCTAGCTCAAAACTGGCCAGTCTAGTTCCTCAAGCAGCTAGGACGATTTGCTTGGGTAAGGGGGTGTCAAACTGGCTATGCTAGTTTTGCAGTGATGTTTTGTTGTTTCATCATGGTTTCTTCCACCTCACAACATCTTTTACTTGACCTATGTGGACTTAGTTTGGAGGTTCTAGGGTTTGTGAGCGTTTGGGATTGAATTAGGACAGAGGCTAGTTTCTCGCCGAGAAATTTGAATTGACTCCCATTCACCACCCTCTAAGCACCTACTTGGTCCTTCAATTGGTACCAAAGAGGGTTAAGGATCAATCCACCTTGACAATTTCTGTGAACCACAAAGGCAACAATGGAATGTGGTAGTGGTAAGGATCTATTTTTTGATGGCATGAACTATCCATACTAGAAGATCTGTACGCCCGCATATCTTGAGAATATTGGATGTCAAGTCTAGGGCATTTGCATGGATTAGAACTTCATGGTTTTGACTATTCCAATTGGTCAGGAATAGATTGATCAATGCGATGCCAACATCAAGGCTAGAAATGCTTTGTTTTACCATATTTTAATTCTAGAGTTTGAGCATTTTTTCATGTTTGAGACAACTCATTAGATTTGTTCAACTCTTCAAAAATTTCATAAGGGCTCACCTCTTGTCAAGACAAGACTTTTGGAGACTCCCATCGTGAGTACAAGAACTTCTTGCAGTTACTTGGTGAAATTTTTATTCGATGTTTGGTCACTTTCAGTCTATTCTGTACAAAATGAAGGAAAACAAGCCTTAGCTACCTTATGGGGACCATGAGAGGCCCTTGAAAATCTTAGATACCCTAGATCACAAGGTGTGGGAAGTGAAAGTTGTTACAATCATTGAGCCCCCCAACTATGAGACTCACTGTTGATGAGCTATTAAATAAGCTCAAGTCCACCGATATTGACCACCAATCTAGAGCCAAAATAGAGAACCCATTGTTGACGGTGAAAATGTTATAATTTTCTATGCTCAAAATCACTGTCAACAGCTTCACAATGAAGGGACATAAGCATATCATAAGTATATTTTATCCAATAACTAGTTCCACATGTCATGCAGTATTTCTTGCAGGACTATAGGAAATGGAGAGAAATGAGCTAGTGGGACCCACATAGGGGGGGTCGGTCGACCACCCTATGGGGCCCACAGCCTCCCACGCTGGCCATGATCTAGGAGAAGCACTCCCAAGTGATCCTCCACCCTTGGATTAACTTGTCCTTTCTCTAAACGGCTCATATTCACTTCACATGGATCCATGGGCCCGTAAGAGTACAAACCGACGTCCAAAAGTGGTCCAACTTCTGCACACCCACTCCAAGACATGTGGGCCATCTTCTAGAAGGACTAGGGCAGTCCCACCACCCATAGGGGTTCGGCCGACCCCCCCTAAGGCCTAGGGGCGTCCACCTCCATTTGCATGCCGCCATGCAAAGATGCACATGCTGAATTAAAGAAGCACATGCTGAATTCTCCTGCACCATTGATCTAAATGCGGTTAGGATCCAAGGGCTCTCATCATCCATCACGCGGATCGAGGACGTGGCGGTGGAGTAGCCCCTACTCCACCTCTCCACTATAAATACCCCCTCACTCCCTATCATTCAAGACACACCACAAGGAGGAGCTCTCCCACTCTCTCTCAAGATGTAGCACTTGTAGTAGTGTTAGTGTTGTTAGGAGTTAGAGTGAGCCTCTGGTCTTCAGTTCTAGTCTTCCAGGAGGTGTGGTATGCTTCTAGTATTTATTTCTCTCTTTGTAAGACTTGAGTTATTTTATATAGTTATCTTCTCTACTTTGCCTTAGTACTTTACTTTATTGCAGCATGACTAGTTATGTTGTATTGGTTGTTAGCATAGTCATAGTTGTTTGATAGTAAGATAATGGTAGTATACCTTTGCACTGATTCACCGCCCTTAACCCGGTGCTCGAATCAATTTCACCGGACGTCGGATTAGAGTAGTGAGATATAGTGTAGACATGGCGTCTAGACTATACGCTTACCTGTGTTTGCGTCTTGTCCAATGGTTTGTTTGTGGTACCTAGTAGGGATGACAGACCTATCTAGGCTTTGATCCCACCATGTTCGGCCAAGTTCTTAAAGCGTAGGCCTTCTTGTCCTAGGCGGTTTAGCACCCTTCTCATCCCTTTCTGTTGCTAAGTGGCCTAGTGTCTCGAAGTGCAATTGTGTATGAATATTATTCTTGCTTGATATGACTTGTCTTGTTAAGTTAGAACCATGCAAGTTGAGATAGATATTTGGAAACCTTATGCTCGCTCGTTGTCCTCCGTGCTTACTAAACTACTCTTTATCATCGGAACTTCTCCTGTGTGTCATTGTACTTATCATATATACCATTTACCCCTACCATAGTTTAGTTGGTATATTAGTTAGTGGATCACCATGGTTAGCAATCATATTCTTTAACCATTGCTTCCCTGAGGATAAATATGATACCCTGAAATACTCCTGGGTGAAATGCTACAACAGTATTTCTGTGCACTTGCAGAATATTCTACATGAGCATAATAAATACCAACAACCATTTCTGGTGCCGTTGCCGAGGAAGTGATTGGCAAAAGATTTTGATACTAACTTTGATGTCTGCTAATCTATGTTACCACTAGCTATTGTGGGATTAGCATTGTTCTATTGAGTGTGGAATAAACAGGACATCAACCGTCTCGACCTTCCGGTGTTCTTATACAAGAAAAAAACAAAAAAAAACATCAAAGAGCCTAGGGTGCCTAATCATTCATGAACAATCAACACTTTGACCCTGCCATCTCACAGGTATGTGTATGCATGTAATCTAACCCTGTGTAGAATTGAAGAAGGTCGCCATCAAAGAAGAAAACAAAACCATTCATGTGACGGAGCAAAACCACTCACAATTTCGTCTCAAATTGTGGGTAATGATGGGATCATTCAGGAAACTTCTCAAATCCAAGAGGGTAAGTCCCAAGATAAACTTCATGAATCAGAGGTAAGTAAAGGCCTATGATACATTTTGACTAATTTCCACATCTTGTCTGGCCTTGTGTGAACTTTGAAAGAATCTGGTGAAAACAATGAACATAGTTCAAAACATGGGAAATAGGATCCACACTAATGGAATACTAGCTAAAATCAATTCTTCTTTAGTGTAGATCAAAAGTTCATAAAAAAAGAAGGGAATCACCCATGTTTACAAAGAAAAAATTGCTCCTTTGCTTCACCATTCATGTTCTTGTATCTAATAAAATGAATCTCATTCACATGCTTCCCTTTTCTATTCAAACTATGCTTTGGTTTGGTTGTGCTAAACGTTGGTGCTCCCATAGGCTGTTTAAATTAAGCATGGTGCTTAGGTTGAATAGTCTTCCTTAATTAAATGAGACATGGTGTCGAGTTTGAGTATTGAATCAAAAGCTACTTGTACAGAATTTGGTTGTATATTTGGACTAACCCTTGTAGGAAACTTGAAATCTTTGTTGGGTAAGTCAGAGATCATTCTTGGAGATGAATCAAGGCTTGAGGTACTCTTCAAAACAATTTTGAACAATTGTTTCCTTTGCCTTGCTAAATCTAAAGTTTAGGTGAGCAATAAGAGAACACCTCTTAACATGGGAATATGCTAATTAAATGTTAAAGACAACCTCTCTATAGAAGATGACCTCTTGCTTGATGACAACAAATACCCGTTCTTGAAAATCCTTGTGTATCCCTTCGGGTTTGTGTTGTCTACTAATCTATTGCAGAAATGAAACAAAACAAATGGAGCAAAAAGATGGCATGCCAAGGATAAGAAAGAAGGAGGTGAAGTCCACTCCTTAGACACAAAACAAATCTGCCAAACCAAAATCAAAAGAAGAATCAAGAAAGGAATGACAGAAACAAGTCTTTCAAATCCGCATCTTTAGGATTGCTGCTCATTGGACCTGAACCAAGAGCCCTCGTCGTGAGGTAATTTGGTATGTATCCACATCTGATTCTCCATTGCACTCCTCCTTTTTTGTTTCATTTTGGGTTATCACATTTGAAATCTCAAGAACCCAACATCTCTTCCTGCATAAACCTTTAAGGAAAACATAACATGAATTTTTGAGCTAGTTTGTGCCCAAGTGGGGTCGGCCGACCCCACCATGGTGCCACCTGCACTTTGTTGCACCTTGGAATAATCATGTTAATAAATGTTTCATGTCATGGGGAAGTGTGGAGAGGCCACACATGGGTCGACCGACCTGGCCAAGGACCCATCACATCACCATGTACCTCCCACTTTGCTTGCATAAGTATCCATGGTGCATTGCTCTAAAATTTCTGAAGTTTGAGTGCATGAGCATGTAGGGGGACATCACTTTGATCCCTTTGGTCATATAACTTTGTAACACCCTAAAATTTTCTTTATGGAAAAATAGAGATAAATTGTTTTATTTGTGAATTTTGTGCTCATGAAACCATAGGAAATAAAAAAATTTATGGAATTAAAATTTATGAGGAGGTAGAAACATGTTTGTGCATTAATGTTGGGGAATTGGATTTATTGTGATGGATTAAAAACTTGTTTTGCAATGGTTTTTGAAAATGAGCGTTGAAGTAAAAAGAAAAAAAAGAAAAAAAAAGAAAAAAAAAGAAAAAAAAACAAAACCCTCTCCCATCCCTATCTGGCCCGAAGGCCCAGCTCCTCTCTCCCTCCCCCCCCCCCCATCTCCTCAATCTTGCAGGCCCAGCCCACCCCCTCCTTTCTTTCCCCTCCCCTTCCCATTTCCACTTGGGCCGCGCAGAGGCCCAGCCGTTGGCCTGCTTGGCGCCGACAACTGGACCCCACCTGTCGGTCTCTTCTCCCCCCTTCCTTCTTCCTCCTCCCTCTCCTTTCCTTTCTCTGCGCCGGCGACTTCCTTGCTCTGCCGAGCGCGAAATCCGGCCCCGATTTCCTCCCTTCCATCCTTGGACCACCGCGGGGGCTATTTATACCGAGCCCCGACGCCGCCGCCCCTGTCCCAAGCCCTAGCCGCGCTCCTCGAGCCCCAAAACGCCGCCGCCGCTGCAGAACACCACCGCCGTCGCCCCACGGTCGTCGAGCCGTTCCACCGCTCCAAGCTCTCCTTCGAGCTTCGAGTTTGGGTAAGGAGAGTCCCAGGGACTCGCTCTCCCTCTCTTCTCCCTCTGGTTCTCCCGCGTGGCTTCTCTCTGCATCCGCCGTGCATCCCGTGCCGCCCGATCACGCGCGCCGTCGTCTCCGCGATGGAATCGGTTCAACCGAGAGCATCTTCGAGTTCGCCACGCCCCCCTCGTTCTCACGGTGCCCTTCTCCTGCTCTCTCTCGCTCTCCGCACCTCTGTGCACGCTCACCCGAGCCGTCGTGCCGCCACCGCACGTGGACCGCCCCTCTAGACCCCTCTCAGCTTCAACCGATGCCCAAGAAGCATTTGCCATCTCCTCCTCTACCTCCCCATGCCTTCCCGTGCCGAATAGTGGCCTGTGGCCCTATTTCCGAGAACGCCAGCGAGCTCTCACCCCTCCGGCAATGGCGCTCTGTCGCGGTAACGTGTCGTCCCGTCGTCCTTTAGGCCCGCGCCCTCCCTGCGTCGTCCGATCCTGCGTGGACGGCCGGGATTAGATCCCTTTAGTGGATACCGGTTCGGTCCACCACGCAGTGTGGACAGGGTTCACCGCACCGAGCCCCGCATCTGGTCCACAGCCACGTCGTGCACCCGCCCTGTCCCGTGCTGCCACGTGGCACCCATCAGCCCCACACCGCAGTTCGCTTGGCGCCTTCCTTCTTTACGCTTTCTTCTCTGAAAAACGTATTTCAGTTCGGTTTCGTTTTATTTGAAAAATCTCTAATTACAGATCTGCCATCCATTTTCAAATGTTTATAAATGATGCGTTTCAAATCCGATTTGACCCAAACAAGTTGCGTTAGCTTCGTAATCTCATGATATATCTAATGGTATAGTTTTCATCTATGTTAAAGTCTTTTGAAAATAAAGTTTAGATTAATCCTTTTTAATGAATTAATCTTGTATAGAACATCATGTTAATTTCATATCTCCTCCGTTTTAAATCTGTTTCGATCCGTTCAAGTTGCGTTGGCTTCGTATCGGCGTAACCTTTTCTTTGGTGATCTTTAATACCATGTTAATAGCTCTGTAATTTAATGGTTAACTCCTAACTTGATTAATAACTATGCAACTTGTTTTACACATAAAATAATGATAGTCTTGCTTTCGTTTTCGAAATCCAAAAAACAATTTTGACCTAATCTAATCAAGGTGTTCTTTGAAATACTTTATCCACTCTTTTATATAGTTAAAATTTATAAAGCCTATAGTTCTCTTTTAATAAAAGCCAATCTTCCGTTAGTCGTATCTTTCTAATCGTAGCTTCGATTAGTGTGTTCTTCGCGACTGTGTGAACGTAGAGTTGCGTAGATCTCTTTTTAAATCTTTTTCATTGATTGGTGTATTGTTCTAATTTAGCCATGGTTGCATGCTTTGTATGATCAGATGCTTGTGTGGTGATTTGTTAATTATTGTCCAATCGGAGAGTTTTGCGTTGAAGATCGAGGGGAAGAAGTTGGTTTTCCTAGAGTTCCTTGAAGACTAGAACTAGAAGAAGGATCTGTTTTAAGGCAAGTATTACATGGGATTATCCTTGTTGTCCTATTCATGATAATCACTCAGTAATCATATGCATGTGTTTCCTTGTTACCCTATAAGGTTATCCTAGTATTGTACCTTATACCTTGTCACCCTAGGAATTTATGCATTTGGGTAGATCAAGCTAGTGCTCTTTAAGAATAACTATGATCATGTAAACTTGATTAATTATATATGAAATGACAATAAAAGATGACTTTTTAGCAACGTGGACTATAGGTGGAACATCAGGAACTCACACCTGTGTTCTCACTCATAGGGATATTTCTATAAGAGATTACCCCGAGAAAACAGTACTACCATAAGCTAATGGGCTCTGGCTTGACTCAGTATTAGGCTTTTGCTAGTTTGTGGCAACTTACCTGAGAGGGCGCAAGAAGGGCTCTAAGAAAGTGGGGGCTTGGTCTGCCAGAAGTTGTGCTGCGGTGGCTTCTGGGAGGGGAGTTTCTTACGATCTTGTTAAGGGAACTTGTAGCGGGTTGTTACCTACTAGTGGAACATGTGAACGGTCTCGTAGTGAACCCTGCCGGCCTACCTTGGAAGTGGGTTAAGAGACTAGCTACCTCGGGCGAAAGGGCAATTCACGACTTATGGGTAAAGATGTACACCTCTGCGCAGAGTTAAAACCTATCATGATAGCCGTGCTCACGGTTACGAGTGGCTTGGGCTCCTTGCTGTGTGATGTCCTTATGTCATGGCTCATCAGTTGTTATTTGTGATTTATTATTGTTACTTGTTCATATAAGCATTACATCCTGTTCACTTGATCATATGGTTATTGGGCTATTGATAACATTGATGCTACTATAATGCTAAAATTGAGATAACCTAAAAGCTTATGCAGTTAAACCAGAGTCATACCTTCTTGAGCCTCATGAACCCCATGAATATTTATTGAGTATGAAAGTACTTACGCTTGTTTATTCTTTTCAATACTTGGATAAAAATCCCGGATGGGTACCAGATTGCAAGAGTCTCGAGCAGTTAGGCTTGTGATCAACCAGTCAGTTGGTCCCTGTGGAGTGGAGTTTTCACCTGAAGATCGGAGTGTCTTACCGCTATTTGCTCTCATAAGGTTATTTCTTTGACCTTATATGTTATGTATTTAAGTATTGTCTTTTGATATTACCTTGTTTTGTGGCTATATGTGAGATTTAACTTCCTGGGCTCACATATAGGGCATATCTGGTTTTGTTCTTAAAACCGGGTGTGACAAACTTGCTTTCTTTCATGATAGACCTCAGGTCCTTCCATGCATCCTCTTTCTTTCTGCTCACCACTCATGACACATACAACTAGCCAAAGCATGAATGGGTGATCTTCTATTGCTCCTTTTGTCTTTTCATGCACTCGAACTTGCATTCTTTGTTTTCACTAAACACTAGGAGCAAGAACCTTAGCTTTGGGCAGGAGATAGGGGACATGTAGGGGTCGGCTGACCCCTATATGTGGTCGGTCACCTCCCTTCTTTTCCTGTCCTGCTTTACTTAGGAATCCAATGCAAATGCCACTAAGTATTCCTAGTGGAGGGTGCAACAGCAGGTCGCCTGGCTTGGAATTATCACCTTCGGTCACTTCTTTCTTCACCCTTCGCTCATGTTGGAAATTTAGAGCAATCTTTGAAATTTCCTCTTGTTCTTGAGCCATTCTCTCTCGAGTTCTAAGTGCTTGTTTCTCTCAGCATGATAACTCAATGACAATATGTCTTCCATGACATTAGCTCATTTTGAATAATCTTTTCTTGTCACTAGAATTTCATAATCCTTGTGTTTGCAAATGATGCCTTGGTACTCTTCATACCTATACCTAGAATATTCAAACACCTTATAGACACATGCTTAAAAATGAATAAAACTAGTCTTTGTCTATGCTTCACCATGGTTATACAATCAAAATCCCTCTCCAATACGAGAGGTATTGGTTGTATTAATCATGGAGACTAAAAATGACTTAGAGAATGTGGAAAGGTGTGGAGGTATCTCAGGTGCAGGTAGGGTGACAAGATGTAAGACCCTTGCTCAACACCAACACCATGGTGATACAAGGGCATTCAGAAGAACCAGCTTGGGGGAGGTTCTCTCCCCCACCAAGGAGACAGGCTTGGGGGAGGAGCCCCTCCCCCTACTAATCCTTGCAGCACAAGTGTGATGAAAAGAGCAAGCTTGGGGAGGTCCTCTCCCCCACTAAGGTAAGTATTATTATCCCACTAAGGTATATATTCTTATCCATCACTTTTATTTCATTGCATCTATAATAAACATTGAATAAAAGAATACAAAGGCCTCCTGCTCATATGCTTCATAAATGTCTTATTCTTTTATCTTGAAAAAAATGGTCATTGATGCATAAGTTGTAAGTTGGGCAGCACCTCGATAGATTGAGCAACTAAATCCTCTTTTATCAAATGTTTTCAAATCTCACATGCATGCTCATCTCTTCCATCTCAGTTTATCAACCATGTCATGAGAATGAACAAAGAATATAACATAAGCTTAATAATCTTCAATGTGCTTGAGGCTAAAAAAATGATGAGTGAAGTTTTGGTTCTGCTGGTGTTTTTCCACCAGCAGGACCCATGCACTTAATCTCTGTCTTGTCTTTGTGTCCACAAGCGAAGAATCTGAAAATGCAGTAGTGATGCACACTTGACAAGATGCTATCACACACAACTTGAGCCAATTTGGCCACCATATGGGCGTCGGTCGACGGCCCAAGAGTAACCAATTGAGCTGAAGTTTGGTGTATGCATAGAGGACAAAGAGGAGACACACCTTTGAGGGCCAGATGCCTCCTTATGGGGTCGGTCGACCCCATCATGGAGCTATGGGCCCACCTGTCATCCTCCACTACTGATACTTCACTTCAAAACGCTGGTTTGACACATCCTCCTCTCTTCTTGGTACATGTGTGATATTTTGACATCATCTCATGCAACCCAAAATGAACTAAATCCAAACCTGGATTGAAATTTTGAAAAGTGGCATGCTTATGACATTCTTGAGATAGAAGCTTGCATAAATTTTATTCCATGTACATATGCTTATGCTTGTGGGAAATATCTTAATAGGAAACTCATATTGACTAAGTTGTTGTGATGTGTGATATAGTTCTAGCTTAGAAATCCTACCTTTACCATTCAAAGTGCTTGGAGATCTTGCTTTTGATAAAATGTCATAAAACCATAGTGTCACATACTCCTCAATGGTGAAAATTCCTACCAAAGCCATATATGCTCTTTCATGATATAAGCTTTCTACATAAGCTACTTTCTTTCTGTTGAGTTTGGTCAAGTTTTGTGACCCTTGTTGAGAGATTTATCATGCTCTCAAGATCAAGATCACGTACACACCACATATATATGCTGCTTCTACACTGGAAGTACGCAGAAACATGCCTTTCATTTTCCACATAGTTCATGCTCCATGTTCTAATAGAAATTCTCTCTCTAGTATGTTGTTAGTCAATGAGACATAGACTATGCAAAATTATGAAAAATATGAAAAAAATATAGGGGCACATGAAGGTCCCAAGTTTTAGAAAAAAAATGATGAGCAAATCAAAGCTCATAGAAAAAGAAAAAATAAATAAAGATAGCTATGTCTCAAAATTATAAGTTAGAAAGAGAGATCATATCAAATAGAGGAGTATTGATCATTTGTCATGTTTCACACACTTGCACATCTTGATCTAAGAGTATGACACTTCTCTCCTTAGATCCAGAATTTGACTTTACAACATATGCAAAGTAAGTTTGCTACATTCTTTATCCTACCCTATAGCTCCACATAAGCCTTTAGAGATAGGATGAAAAGAAGGCAAACTTTGATATGTGCCTTGGTGAGGAATCATACACCATTGAACGATCTGAGAGTACCATTTGAGGAGTATAAGTGAACTATGCTTTTCTTGTGAAAATTTTGAAAAACTCCAAGTTACTAAGAAATGGATTGGGAAGATGACTTTGATTCAAGAATTGTTCCACTTTTCAACTGCTCAAGGATATATGATAGATAATGCCACATATCCCACTTGTTTAAGAAATGTTTTGGAATGAATTTTATTCTATCTATATATTTTAAGGTGTTATGCTCATGTTTACTTTAACCTTTACTCAAGGACGAGAAAAGACTTAAGCTTGGGGGATCTTGTTGACGGTGAAAATGTCATAATTTTCTATGCTCAAAATCACCGTCAACAGCCTCACAATGAAGGGACATAAGCATATCATAAGTATATTTTATCTAATAACTAGTTTCACATGTCCATGGAGTATTTCTTGCAGGACTATAGGAAATGGAGAGAAATGAGCTAGTGGGACCCACATAGGGGGGGTCGGCCGACCACCCTATGGGGCCCACCAGCCTCCCACGCTGGCCATCATCTAGGAGAAGCACTCGCAAGTGATCCTCCACCCTTGGATTAACTTGTGCTTTCTCTAAACAGCTCATATTCACTTCACATAGATCCATGGGCCCGTAAGAGTACAAACCGACGTCCAAAAGTGGCCCAACTTGTGCACACCACTCCTAGACAAGTGGGCCATCTTCTAGAAGGACTAGGGCGGTCCCAGCACCCATAGGGGGGTCCGTCGACCCCCCCCCCCCCACTAAGGCCTAGGGCGCGTCCACCTCCATTTGCATGCCGTCATGCAAAGATGCACATGCTCAATTAAAGAAGCACATGCTGAATTCTCCTGCACCATTGATCTAAATGAGGTTAGGATCTAAGGGCTCTCATCATCCATCACGCGGATCGATGACGTGGCGGTGGAGTAGCCCCTACCCCACCTCTCCACTATAAATACCCACTCACTCCCTATCATTCAAGACACACCATAAGGAGGAGCTCTCCACTCTCTCTCAAGATGTAGCACTTGTAGTAGTGTTAGTGTTGTTAGAAGTTAGAGTGAGCCTCTGGTCTTCAGTTCTAGTCTTCCAAGAGGTGTGGTATGCTTCTAGTATTTATTTCTCTCTTTGTAAGACTTGAGTTATTTTATATAGTTATCTTCTCTACTTTGCCTTAGTACTTTACTTTATTGCAGCATGACTAGTTATGTTGTATTGGTTGTTAGCATAGTCATAGTTGTTTGATAGTAAGATAATGGTAGTATACCTTTGCACTAGTTCACCGCCCTTATCCCGGTGCTCTAATCAATTTCACCAGACATCGGATTAGAGTAGTGAGATATAGTGTAGACATGGCGTCTAGACTATACGCTTATCTGTGTCTGCGGCTTGTCCAATGCTTTGTTTGTGGTACCTAGTAGGGGTGACAGACCTATCTAGGCTTTGATCCCACCACGTTCGGCCAAGTTCTTAAAGCGTAGGCCTTCTTGTGCTAGGCGGTTTAGCACCCTTCTCATCCCTTTCTGTTGCTAAGTGGCCTAGTGGCCCGAAGTGCAATTGTGTATGAATATTATTCTTGATTGATATGACTTGTCTTGTTAAGTTAGAACCATGGAAGTAGAGATAGATATTTGGAAACCTTATGCTCGCTCGCTGTCCTCCTCGCTCACTAAACTACTCTTTATCATCAGAACTTCTCCTGTGTGTCATTGTACTTATCATATATACCATTTACCCCTACCATGGTTTAGTTGGTATATTAGTTAGTGGATCACCATGGTTAGAAATCATATTCTTTAACCATTGCTTTCGTGAGGATAAATACGATACCCTGGAATACTCCTAGGTGAAATGCTACAACAGTATTTCTGTGCGCTTGCGAAATATTCTACATGAGCATAGTAAATGCCAACACCCATCCTTGCCAACCCCTTACCTATGTGTTTTTCCTTGTCATCTTTGATGTCCATCATACTGGAGTAGGTTGAGGCACTTGGCGATGAGGAGCTTATGTTGGTCATCAAGAAGTTCAAGCAATTCCATGACAACTTCAAGAACGGATGGGTGGTGGACAAAAGGAGGGTTGCTTTGGGTTCAGGGAACCTAGCCACTTCATCACTAGTGGCCCCAAGCTCAAGGGCAAGATGGACTTTGCAAGTACAAGGACAAACGTGAGTACACCTCCATTAAGCACAAGTCCTTGGGAAGGAAGATGAACAAGGGGCTTAAGAAGCTATACATCATGGAAACCAAGCCTACTTAAGCAAAGTGCCTTCCTCACCTCCCTTGGTGACCTCCAGCTTGACTCCAGAGACAATAGCTATGCTTTGAGTGATGATGAGTCTGATCTGAAGCTCAAGGACACGCTAAATTGGTTTTGCTTTCTCTCTGACACCACCAAGGATGGATTCTATGTCATGGCATTTGGTGACAAGACTATGGGTGGTGATAGTGAGACAACTCTAAATCCGAGGTACCACTTTGTACTAATGAGCCTATAGTAAAGCTAGACACTTTGAATGATGCCTTGTGTAACCACTCTTAAGGGCCTGGGCAAAATACCCGATACCCATTACCCGAATCTGGACCCAAATTACCCGAACCCGAGGTACCCGATTTGAAATTCGGATAGTGCTTTTGACTACCCAAAATTACTTTGGGTAATTTGGGTAATATCTCTCGGTACCCAAACTACCCGAACTACCCAAATTTTTATTTATGTCTTTGTATTTATCATGTGTAGTTAGTTGAATACTTGAACTCGTCACTGTTGATATTTGCTAACGCAGATAGAAGAATCACTGGGAAATAATCCGCAAGCGCACGGTTATCGGTGAGCACTTCACCTGGGAGATTATCCAGAGTATCATAATTTGTTTATCTGCAGGGAGAAAGGGTGCATCTGACTAACCAAATCTATTGCTATCAACCTTTAGGCTACAAACAAGGTGATTTGATATGAGCGATATAGAGAAGACCGCGACAGCACTCTCGTTCTAGTCTATGCAAGATATGTGTTATTATTCTATTGGGGAGAACCGTCGAGATAGAGAAACACCACAGAGGATGCTTAGCCCGCGGCCTATAAACCCTACCAATCCTTCTAACGGGATTGTGGGATCCAAAGGTAACAACAGAATTGTCACGTTCCGTGCTACAACCACAGATCCGGCTAGACAGGGGATATCTATGGGTATCCTAGCCCAAACACCACGTTTACGCTAGAGATGATTACCCTACTCTCTACGCGAAGAGAATAAAGTAAACTCACAAACCAAAGAATAATAAAACAGATAACTTACTAGAATTAGAAGTCGAAATACCAAAGAAATCCTAGGAGCAAGCCTTGGGTTAGGAGACTTGATCCTGCAGGTACAAACTGGAGAGGAGACACCGACAGGTCGGGCTTCCTCCAATCCACACCTCCACTCTATCTCTCTCAATCTAGAAGAGTGAACTCTAATCTCACATAGAAACTAAGGATAGTTTCTCTTGAATGCTAAGCCCTAGAGAATAGACCCATAAGGGATCTTCTCTGGCGAATCCTCTTTGGAAAATATGCAAATGAATAATGGATTGCCTTTTGCCAGGGGGCAGGGGTCCTCCTTATATAGCCCCCTCAAGTGAACGTCGGTCGTCGGATCAAACCGACTTAACTGTGTGGTGCAGATTACTCCTCAAAGGCGGTGGAACCCTAATCCACGAGGCGGAGCCTGATTGGCTCTCTGCCCGGGGCAGCCGCCCTAAGGGGGAGGGCGCCCGCCCTGCCCTGCTGACAGGTGGTGCCCTCCTTCCAGGGGGTGATTCTGGAGTCTTCTAAATTGCTCTTTTCGTTCGGAGGTGTTATGTGTCTATGTAATCCTTACTTGTGGGCCTCTTTTGGTATTTTGCAGTTGTCTCCCTGCAGAAATAGATAAACACCAAAACTCGTGGAATTCTGTTAGTTAAAACCCTATGTCTAGGTGGTGTGTTGCAAATATATCCTTTCTTCTGCTTAGTTGACACTTGAAATTGATACTTAAGGAGTGTCAACAGTCACTTTATTAAAATACAATTCTCTCTCTATGAAGAAATGACTGTAATATATTATTCTATGCAAATTGTTGGTCAAATTATATACAATAGCTGCTAAAATTATATATAAATTGCTACTTATTTTTTTGTCTAATTTGTTGATTTCTGTAAATTTGGGTAATCGGGTAATACCTGAACCCAAACCCGAACTATCGGGTACCCAAAATTGTGGGTGGTGTTTTTTCGGGACTAACATCAGGTAGCAACTTTCATTACCCGACCCAAAAAAATTGGGTAACTCGAACGCCCAGGCTATCTTGAGTTAGCTAGGGCTCCCATCATGATAGATGAGATAAAGTGCAATAATTATGTCGTACACATGTCGAACCTAGCTACCCTTTAAACCAAGTATGTCTTCTTGATAGATGAGCTTGATGAAGTTAAGTCTAGGCAGTGTCTATTGGGTGCTTGCAAGTTGTGTCCCACTTTGAAGTCTATTGTAGTCGAGAAAAACAATAGGATCATTGTTCTTGAGAAAGCTAGCTTGAGTAGATCTTATGCTAAGTGTGCATTGTGTGCAAGCTTGATTTAGGAGGTATAAGCCTATCTTGCTAATAATATGAAATTCTAGGAAGAAAAGACAATCCTTTGGAGCATCTTAAGTTGGGTGTTAAGTGGAGAGCCCCAATTGAGGATGATGATCTATAGTTAAAGCAAGGTGGTAGACTGGGTGCAAGTTTTGCTATTGTGAGTGTTGGGGTAACAAGCTCTATGGCAAGGCATGTGAGTGTAGTGGTTTGATACCAAGTGAAAAGCCTTCTTCTTCCACTACTCCCAAGCGTAAAAAAATGACTCCACCCAAGGTCCTCATGTTAAACACCAAAGATGGAGTGTTCGTTGAACCCACAAAAGCTCCACCCTAGAAACAAGTGTGTATTGGTATTTCTTAACGCACACAGATAAATCCGCAAGCTGTAGCTTTCACCCGGGAGTATTCCAAAAGGGTATCGATTTCCACGGGGAACGTAAAGTGTACTAGAGAAGAACTAAGGACGTCCAGGGATAGATAAGATAGAATATTTTATTGGGGAAGATATATATTATTTTAATAGGTAAGATATATTATTTTGGTGGTAGATAAGATAAATGGGTAGAGAGATTTTAGAGTTTTCTAAGGGGTTTATCTAATCAAAGGCCCACGATACTCTACCTACTTTGGAGCAACAGTACCTTCCCGACTCTCAATAAAAATTGAGAAAAAGGTAGTCGAGAGAGGCTGCCAAAAGCTCTACGAAACACCAACCCGAACGTGGTGGACTACAAAGGCCTTACAGAGCTGTCACCTCTGGGGCTACCACAACTATCCGTGAGATTGGGCGCAAACTCAGGTAATTGCAAGACTAGGCACCATGCCTAACCTATTAATTACTACTCTAGCTCCGCGAAGACTAGAGCACTCAATACGAGCGGAGATCCCGTAAATAGAATAAAGTAAGAACTGAAATAAGATACTTAGAAATAATAAATGAAGAACCTGGAGATTGCTCCGAACCAGATGCTGCAAAGGTACAATGTTGAGGAAGATCCAACAGATCCGGCTCCTTCTAGCTCTCTCCTCCTCTCTCTGACCTCTAATTACAACTAGATGAACTAGAACTAGAAGAACTAGATCTAGACAACAAGAGGGACCTCTCTCCTTCTCTACTTATAATTAAAACCCTAGATTTTGCTCTGGAGAAGAATAATGAGATGAGATGCTCTAGAAAGGGGGGTCTGCTCCTCTATTTATAGACCGTTGGGATCAACCGTAGCCCTCGGATCAAACCGACCTTTAAACATGGTCCAGATGCATCTAGGAGGCGGTGGAGGAAGCTTCCAGAAGCGGGTCTGGACTCGTTACTGTAGCGTGCCGCCCGGCATGGGCTTGGGCCAGCCGGCACCCCATGTCGTCCTTTCGGGCCCCGCTTCCTTCGGTTGCCTTCTGGAACCTTCCTTAGTACAATGGAAACTATTTCCCCGTGAGATTCTTCCCATAATTATTCTGATAACTAGATCTTCTACGATTCTCTGGAATAGTCCCTAGAAAATATAGATTTACCAAAGCTATGGGATTCTAGCACTTTAATCCCTCAAATATATAGTGGGTCATGGTTCCGGTATGTTCTAGATTGTTCCCAAGTTGAATTCCATTGCGGTGTTGATACCTTTCTCATCGGGGCTCTAAATATAGCAAGTGCTAGGTCCGTTTCGATCGGCTCAACGAGCTCTTCACAATGGTGTACTCCAATTCCTTATTGAGGTACTTTTATATAGTAAAACTTGAATGTCCTGCAAAACAAGTGAGAACACCAAAACTCGTGGAACTCGTTAGAATCAAACCCTATAACTATGCTTTGTAGTTTGTTTTTTTATCATTTTATGCAATAGTTGATGGCTATATTTAGGTGTTAAGAGCCGTCAACAGTGTGGATACCAAAACTAAACCACTTAAGAAACCCACTTGACACTCTTCCTAGCATCCATGAGGAAACCCCTTCTAAATCTCAACAACAACCTCTAAGAGTGAACCATAACCACATGAGAGTGCACCAACAACCTAGGAGAGAGGTAAGGTCTCACCATGAGTATTGCTATAGGGATGGTCACCTTATTGATTTTTCCTTTCAGGGTAAGAGGAATAAAAGGTGTGGGCTTAGGTTGAACAACCAAAACATGTACCGCCCTCCCCATGGTGTACATGCTCTGCTTATTCAGAGGCAAGATACTAGACTGAGGGGTCCAATGCCTCAACATTCTAGGCCTCATATGGTCATGCCCGGTACGATCCAAGTCATGGTCAATATGACTATGGACCTCCTGGCGTTGGCTTTGTGTCTCACACTCCTAGTGGACCATGTTTTTCCTATCATAGTGACCACTTTTCCTCAATGAGACATGAGATGTTTGTTGTACACTAGTACTCTCCATAGTTCACTAACCATAATGGTGAGCTGTTTGCTCATCCTTGTCTTTCTATTGAGCAGGTAGGAGACCTGGAGAACACATGGTTCATTGACTTCGGACGTTCACACCACATGATTGGAAGTTCCAAATGGTTCTCCAACCTTAACCCCGTGCATGGTAGGGAATGCATTACATCCAAGGATAACAGTAAAGGTAAAGTCGTCTCTTATGGAGCCATTCAGGTAAATGAGAGCTTTGTGCTCAAGGATGTTGCTTTGGTTGAGAAGTTGCATTTCAATCTTCTGTCTATTTCACAACTCCTTGAGGATGGTTTTGGCATGCACTTTAAAAGAATGTTTTCATGTCTCCACTAGTCAAACTACAGGGCACCTCACCTAGAGATATGTCGCCTCCCCAATTTCCCATCCTACCCCCTCCACCAATTCCCATAAGAACTCTGGCAAGAGCAAAATCCAAATGCATTACTTTCAAGGATAACAGTAAAGGTAAAGTCGTCTCTTATGGAGCCATTCAGGTAATGAGAGCTTTGCGCTCAAGGATGTTGCTTTGGTTGAGAAGTTGCATTTCAATCTTCTGTCTATTTCACAACTCCTTGAGGATTGTTCTGGCATGCACTTTAAAAGAATATTTTCATGTCTCCACTAGTGGAACTACAGGGCACCTCACCTAGAGATATGCCGCCTCCCCAATTTCCCATCCTAACCCCTCCACCGATTCCCATAAGAACACTGGCAAGAGCAAAATACAATAAGCTTGGCACAAAATGCATTGCTAAAAGACAAGCGCACACAAGAAACATCCAAGGACAAGGACTGACACCAAAGTTAAGATAGACTAGGACTAAGAGTTGAACTAATAATAAATCACCCAAAAAAATCTAGGTAATCAAACAACACAAATTTCTCTTTGTGGCCATTCTCAGTGGACAGTTTAATAGCATTGTTTTGAAGACAACCACATCATGTAAAATGAAATGCAAAAAAAGATGAAATATGTATCCTCAATGCATAATTTCATTCTATTGTTTTATAGAAATATAATTTCATTACTCATATAGAGTTAGTAATTGTGCCAAGAGAGACTCATTTCTTCTCTCTTCTTAAAAATACTGTCATATATCACTAAAAAAATGCATATGGGCAGTTTACTAAATGCACACAAAACTAATATGAAAGTCTCACTGAGACTAGTTTAACCCGTAATTCAGATTATTATAACTTCATACATAATCCAGATCATGATAATTCAACTATCATCCAAACAGGGCGTTAATTGTTAGAAAGTGACATGTTCCATCCATGATTGAGCAGATTAGAAATGCAACTAAGGATGATCCAACATATGCTCTGCTGCCTACAGGCTCCCGGAGTACTGTATATCAATCAACTAGGAGTTGCAACATGCAGTTGAGAAGCGTATGAGCTGTTATTCACCGTACAAGAGAAAACAAAACATAACATCCAAATTAAAGTATTCCACCCTGAGCGTACTTGCATGTGCCAGCAATTCTTTTGCTCTTTTGTCCGGGCCAAAGACTTGAGTGCACATGCTTTTGCACCCTTTCCCCTATCAGAAACTAAATTAAGAGCTAAGATTGCGCAAATTAAGAGCTAAGAGCCTGTTTAGGACCGCGCTGCTTCAGTTGATAAACCTGTTTGGCACAAACTTCACCCTAGAGTAGCTCCACTCTGGAGTTACGGGAGCAGATGAACCTGTTTGGCACGTAGCTCTGCTCTACTTGCGGGGACGAGAGGTTTTGGTGATAATGGCTAATTTTGCCCTTAGACATGGTATGTTGTATATTATTTTACAAATCATTTGCAACAAAATGTCCCCAAATTTTATAAAAAATAAACTCTTTCATATCAGCATATTATTAGGAAATGAAATTTCCGTGGCATTTTTTTATGCACGAAATAGAGAAAAAAGAGAATACGGAGAACAAACAAATCAATCCAAACTCTTGCGTGCTCCTCTATGCTGCTGCGAGCATGAATACCCTTTGAGGAGCTCCGGGAAAACTGTGAAGTTGATCTCAAACTCTACCTTTTTATTGGAGCAGAGTTCTTGAAGTTAGAGCTATTTGGCTAGGGAGTCTGGAACAGAGTTACAAAAGTTAAAGTGGAGCAGTCCCAAACAGGACCAAATCGTGTCGCATCGAGTAATCGTGACCCTGCACCCAACCACTAAATTAAGATCTAAAATATCGCAAATCCTGTCATTTTCCTATTGCAAGTTGCACGCTGTTGACTCCATCTAGTCATCCCCTATTTTCTTTTTCTCAAAACTAATTCAAAGACTTGGTATGCTAGCTACTTATTGGATGAGCTGGGGCAACATGTTCATTTAATTCATATACATATAGAAGATGATGAACTATATGGATCGATATCTTGACCAGTTCAATGAATATACAATTGAAGCCTCATTTCCTACCTTACATACCAACTAATATGACCTACTGCAGTTTTGCCAGAGCTTCTGACCTCAAAGAAGAAGATGAGCAGCTAAGAGCAATTCGGCGACACCTCAAGAAACTCTCCAGAAATGGAGCTTTCTCCATGGCTTTTGTTCTCGTTCGGTTTTCTTGCGCAGGCTCTTGTCATCTTGGCTGACACGAATGCGCAAGATAGTATGTTTCAGCTTTTTTTTTCCTTTTGTCCTTGTTAATTGCAGTGCTCATTCTGTTGCTCTTCTATGCAGCTGCTGGACTCAGCGGGATTAAAGATTCCTGGAACAAGAAGCCATCAAACTGGGTGGGCACTGACCCTTGTGGAGATAAATGGAACGGGATAACCTGCATCGCAAACCGGGTCATAGCTATGTTAGTATAAGCAGCTAGCAGAGATCACATATGGTCGTTTCCTTCTAGTTATCCATTTTATAGATGAACAAATTCATCACTCATTGTGGTCTTGTTGTTTCATGGTGGTTGTTTTTGCAGAAGACTATCAAGTTTCGGATTGTCAGGGTCCCTTTCAGGCGACATCCAGTCTCTGTCCGAATTGCAGACCTTGTATGAAAGTTCCCGACTTTTATAGTTTGATTGATTTGAGTCCCCATTTGATCACACAGAAATTGGAATTTTAGCATGGTTCCAAGCATATGAGGTGATTGCCACCTATTTCTGGCAGGGACTTCTCCTACAACAAGGATTTGACTGGTCCTCTTCCTGCATCCATCGGAAGCTTAAGTAACCTCGAAAACCTGTGCGTAGTCAAACTTTAACGAGTTCAAAATGCTCACTGATTTCAAGATTTCAGTGCATGAATTGTTCTTTGACTTGTTTGTTCTCCATCTCTTCTGCAGAATTCTTGTTGGTTGCAGCTTTTCTGGACCAATACCGAACGAATTAGGACAACTCTCGAAGCTTATATTTTTGTAAGGAGATCAAAACTGATACCTTATGTCTATGCCTTTGATCTTTGAGCTACCATAAACAAGGATATATTGATGGGATTGTATCTTCTGTTCAACAAAAAGCTTTTACCTATATCTATTCAACTGTCACTTGGGGGTCAACTTTAGTTTGTCTTCTACCAACTCGTTCTAAATGTTACTTTGTTCATTTCAAACATAAAACATTACTGGAACTAGAAGTGACTGCAAACATGTCTGTTTGATGATAGAAATAAAACTGCAATCATTTTACTTCAAAACTGATCAATCCTCAACCTTTAGCTCTGTTGTGTGTTCGTCGACCAAAGTATTGGACCTAATCGCTGATCCTCACAACATTTATGCATTTAGGTTCAGTATAATATGATCTTTTTTACAGCCAAAAAAGAAAGATTGGTCATTATATTCCATGCCTGCAGATCTTTGAACTCAAACAAGTTCAGCGGTTCCATTCCGGCATCACTCGGAAGACTCTCAAAGCTATACTGGTTTGATCTGGCTGACAATAAGCTCTCTGGAGGACTTCCAGTATTCGATGGCACAAATCCCGGGTTGGATAATCTGACAAATACAAAGCACTTGTATGCACAATTCCTATCCCCAGAATTAAATTCCTTGATATTGGTATACACTGAATCCCCTGATCGAGCTGTGGTTTCATGGCCATTTCTTCACAGCCACTTCGGTATCAATCAGCTCTCAGGAACCATACCGAGCCAGATTTTCAACTCACATATGAAGCTGATACATCTGTAAGTAAGGAAACCCAAATTGTCAACCCATTGTAACTTGCTTATTTTTGTTGACAGTGGATGGCGTGTATTATGTGTCCAGGCTTCTTGACAACAACAACTTCACCGGAAGCATTCCTCCTAGTTTGGGCCTTCTTAATAGTACACTAGAAGTCCTGTAAGTACATCACCTACATACATGTGACCTCTTAGAAGAGAGAATCTAGAGATTTTTCACTAGCAAGTAGGAGTACTTCTGACGGTGACATGTATGGACTTGTTCTGATGGTGAGATTGTTATGTCGGCACAGGCGTTTTGATAACAACTACCAGTTGACTGGGCCAGTTCCTAGCAACATCAACAGCCTCACAAAACTTGCAGAGCTGTGAGTCTGTTACTCTGTTTCTTGTGTATGCTCTTGTTGTTCTGCCTGTATCAGTTGTACAATAGTAAGTACTAGGAAGCTATAACCATTTATTTATCCTCTCTCGCCCTTTTCTGTTCACACTAGCCACCTAGAAAACAACCAGCTGACTGGCCCATTACCAGACCTTAAAGGAATGAGTGCACTCAGTTTTGTGTAAGTGACTTGCTCAAGTTTCTCCTTTCTTGAATTATATATAAAATAATTTTTAAGTATCTAAGACTTCTGAATGTTCCTTTGTGACAGGGACATGAGCAACAACAGCTTCAATGCATCTGATGTTCCTTCCTGGTTCACCACTCTGCCATCATTGACCTCATTGTAAGTAACCCTCCTACCTTTGTCCTACTGAAATCCAGGAACTTTGTGTCTGAATGTTTGTCGGTTGCAGGTACCTTGAAAACCTGCGTGTTACAGGGCAGCTGCCGCAAGCCCTCTTCAGCCTTCCTGCAATCCAGACACTGTGAGTGACTGACTGAATTAAGTTCTCTCCACGATTTTATTCGACTATCTATGTCAAAGGAAAAATATACGGATAGAATAGAGTTCAGTTCATGATCCATGTTCAGTTCTTGATGCTTGGGTCAATACTTCCTGGCAATCGCAGGAGACTCCGGGGCAACCGTTTCAATGGCACGCTAAACATTGGATCAGACTACAGTTCTCAGCTCCAACTGATCGATCTTCGAGACAACCAAATAAGCGAGATAACTGTCGGTGGATCACAGTACAACAAACAGCTCATGTACAACATTTTGCTCTGACTTTGTGTTGCAGTACAACAAACGGCTCTGGATTCAGCATTCCTCACAAGTTGAGACACTACTGTCTTTTTGCGCATGCTTGCAGACTAGTTGGGAATCCCATCTGCACAGCGGGGAGCAACCTGAATTACTGCACGCCACCGGGGCAATCCAACCAGGCGACGCCGCCGCCATACAAGACTCCGAACAACTGCTCCGGGCTACCACCGTCATGCCTCTCAGACCAGCTTCTGAGCCCAAGCTGCGTGTGCGCCGTGCCATACAGGGGCACGCTGTTCTTCAGGTCGCCGTCGTTCTCGGACCTCAGCAACGGGTCCTACTGGGGCCAGCTGGAGAGCGGCATCAAGGCCAGCTTCCTGAGCTTCAGCCTCCCCGTGGACTCGGTCGCCGTCCATGATCCGTCGGTGAACTCGGTGAACAACTTGCAGATGGCCATGGAGGTGTTCCCCAGCGGCAAGACCCAGTTTGGTGAGCAGGATATCTCTGGCATTGGCTTCATTCTCAGCAACCAGACGTATAAGCCTCCCCGTGTTTTCGGCCCCTACTATTTCATTGGCCAGCAGTACAGTTTTGCCAATGGTAAGATCATGTCATTCATTCAGGAAAAAAAATGTATCCTACTTCAAAGTTCAGAGATATGTGATTGTTTTATTTTCTGATTTTTCATGAATGTAGATATCATAATACCATCGAAATCGAAGGCGAACAACCTACCTCTTATCATCGGAGTCGCGGCCGGTGGAGCAGCGGTTCTTGTGGCAGTTCTTGTTGCTCTTGTCCTGGTCGTGGCAAGGAGGAAGAGGAGGAGACCAAAGCAGAACGAAGAGAGGAGCCAGTCATTTGTTTCTTGGGACATGAAGAGCACGAGCGGCAGCACCATCCCACAGCTACGTGGAGCGCGGATGTTCAACTTCGACGAGCTTCGAAAGATCACCAACAACTTCTCAGAGGCGAACGACATCGGCAACGGCGGGTACGGGAAGGTGTACAGGGGGACGCTACCGAGCGGGCAGCTGGTGGCGGTGAAGAGATGCCAGCAGGGGTCGCTACAGGGGAGCCTGGAGTTCAGGACGGAGATCGAGCTGCTCTCCCGGGTGCACCACAAGAACGTGGTCAGCCTCGTGGGTTTCTGCCTCGACCAGGACGAGCAGATCCTCGTCTACGAGTACGTCCCCAATGGCACCCTCAAGGAGAGCCTCACCGGCAAGTCCGGCGTGCGTCTCGACTGGCGCCGCCGCCTCCGTGTCGTCCTCGGCGCCGCCAAGGGTGTCGCTTACCTCCATGAGCTTGCTGACCCGCCCATCGTCCACCGCGATATCAAGTCCAGCAATGTTCTTCTCGATGAGCGACTCAACGCTAAGGTCTCTGACTTTGGACTCTCTAAACCCCTTGGAGAAGATGGCAGGGGACAAGTCACCACACAAGTCAAGGGCACAATGGTAATAAGGCTCGATGGCAATGGCATTGCTTCTGCTTCGATCGTTCAACAATCATGCATTGACCATTGACCATTGATGATGCATTGATTGCAGGGCTACCTTGATCCTGAGTACTACATGACGCAGCAGCTGACGGAGAAGAGCGACGTGTACAGCTTCGGCGTGCTGATGCTGGAGGTGGTCACGGCGAGGAAGCCGCTGGAGCGCGGCCGGTACATCGTGAGGGAGATGAAGGCGGCGGTGGACAGGAGCAAGGACCTGTACGGCCTTCACGACCTGCTGGACCCGTCGCTGGGAGCGGCGCCGTCGCCGGCGCTGGCGGGGCTGGAGCAGTACGTGGACCTGGCGCTGCGCTGCGTCGAGGAGACCGGCGCCGACCGGCCGTCCATGGGCGAGGTGGTCGGCGAGATCGAGCGGGTGCTCAAGATGGCCGGCGGTCCAGGGCCTGAGTCCGCGTCCAACTCCATGAGCTACGCCAGCCGGACGCCGCGCCACCCCTACGGCGGCGACAGCCCCTTCGCCGACTACAGCGGCGGCGGCTTGCCGTCCGCCAGGGTGGAACCCAAGTGAAGCAAGATTACATGGGGAAAAAGCTGTTGTAGTACTCTTCAAGTTCAACCACAGGTTGTGTTGCACCGAATGTACAGGGTACTGTATTTTATTAGTGTAAATTCTGGTTACTATACTCCGTATGAACTTAAGATAGGTGTGCGAATGGATTAAGAACTGATTTCTTGAATACGGGATTGTTGTCATGATAATTTTGGTGTGTGCAATTGGATTGTTGACATGCTAATATACTTCAGGTTTGTTTTCAAGCAAAAAAAAGAAGATTTTTGTCCTGTTTGATTGCACCGATGAACACTACATTTCTTTGATCATGCGTTTTCTCTTCATGAGATGGTGCTAATTATCATATGCAAAAGGATATTGTTCCAACGCACCGGAGAGTTCTGTCCCACAAATTCTTGACAAAGGCGAAGTCACTAACTCACTATACACATGCCACTATTGGTGCTACTTAGGCTCTTGTAACCACTACATTACATGTTCTTTGGGAACTATATATTGTGAATTTGTGGCTTATCATCTATATCTACAAATTATATATCCTACAATCTGACTCTTAAAATTGTTTTGTATTGAATTGAAAGTGCTTTTTAAGACAATTTCCGTATTTTATAGTAAAAATAAATCCAATAAGTACCTCATAAGGTCTTAAGCCATGAAAAATGTCTCTAAACTTAAAAAAACTCAAGAAAAAAATCTTTACATAAATTGGCATAAAAACCCCAAAAACATTCTCAAGCTTGTTTAATATCTCTAGAAGCTTCCAGGAATTAGGTTTATATCTCTAAGAAGATGCTAAAATATCCTGAATTTTTTTGGAAAATCCCACAACATTCTAACAGATTCTAAATGCATTTTAAAAAATTTACATAGCAAATGAGATCCAACCAACAACATAAAACATACACTTAATGTTGAATGCATTTATGCTACGATTTAATTTTGTCCTAGTTGTGTCTCACTTTTTGTGGAAATTATTTCAAATATGATCGCTACATCTCATGTTTTAGTTATGGAAAGTTTCCAAAACATATGTCCACTTTTTGGATACTTTTTCCATTTTTCCAGAGCCAATTTTAATATTTCAAAGCTTTAAAATAGAGCTCTAAATATTTTATTTGAGTTTGTCATGTCGCAGTCTATCTTTTGGATTTTTCTTCAAATATTTGTAATGTTAGAGACATTTTTGTGGTTTAAAAATGTTATCATGTATTTACTTCACTTTTAACTACTCTCTCCATCTAGAAATACAAGATATCACAAGTTCAGGTTTTATCCTAAACTATTAAGGTATTATAAATTGCTCAACCAATCCATATGTTACATCTTTTAAAACTCCATATACCTTTTGAACACCGACTTGCAGCCTATATTTGGTAATCAAAATCAGTGGCATGCATGGATCTATTTGAAACTCTTTGTCTCTAGAAAAACTAAACTTGGCAACAAAACTAACTAGTTAGTGATGGGCAATTTAGTATTTTGTTAGAGCCTTTACTGATGTTAAAATTGCTTGGATACCATAGATTTTATGAAGGGGGGTTCTAAAATTAATGAAATTGTCTTGAGAAACATTTCGAACTTGACAAGAAGATAATTTGAACACTTCTGAGAGTTGAAGGTTGAGATATCTAGTTCTTTATGGTGTAAGCTCAAGATGATCGACTATTGAGGAGTGAATAGTTGTTTCTAAATTTAGTTGCTACATTAGCTGATATAAGCAATGGAATGAAACTAATCATCTACCACAACTACACCCCTCTATCTAATAACACAAGCACCTTTTTAAGATCCTACACAAGGCATATCGAAGGCATTGAGTTAAGTCAGAGCTCACCTACACAAATCTAGTAATCAAGGTCGTACAAATCTATACAACTAAACTCAAACAAGCAATCAAGAGCTTTTACACACACTAGTTAGCAAAGCGAACACTAAGCACAAGCTACGTACACTAGTAAGAACTAATACTAGCACCAGAGCAAAAACAAGCTAACAAGCAACAACACTAACACAAGATATGAATAAATAAATAAAAAACTAGTGAGTCTATGTGCTATGTAAAACTAGGCTAAATTTAAGGTGTAAACTTCTGATTCATCATCAATCTGATAAAATTAGTAATTGTGTGTTGTTTTATCTCAAATTTATATTTTCTTTTTGTTATATGTTAGTTTCTTATTAACACATCCATGGATGACCCACAACACCTACGGTCACCTGCGAATGTTTTTTTTTGCGACGAAAGAAGAATTATATTATATAATAGCCGGGTACATTAACATATTACAACCACTCTAGATTACACTAGATATATCCAGAAAATTATTTTCATCTAAAATATACCCACGCCGTGAAAAGCTCCAAATCTCAAAACCAAACCTTTTTTACGCTTCGTATAGATGACCGCACAGGCAAATACTCGACACCAGCAATAGCGGCAAGCCTGAGAACAGATGCCCAACGGACGACCAACATTCCTGTAGGTGGAATTGAGGATCTTTTTCTTCTTGTTGGTGTCTTCCTTCTTCTTCTTTCTGCCACCGAAGAATGAGGAAGACTGATCTAAAGGATATTCTCCCTAGTCTTTCATTGTGGTCAGATCTAATCACAACAAAACGAAGAAAAGACCAGAGAAAATTATTCCATGGCGGCGACGTCATCTCCGCCTTGATGCCGCCGTCCGGAAACAAAGATCTTCATGTCGTCATGTCGATGAAGATGGTGGCGCCGAAGTTGTCGCTCTCGTCTTCAACGAAGCCGCCATGGAGAAAACGATTCCACCCTTCTCCTTCATCATTGCCGGAGAAAAGGAGGAGGAAATAAAACTCCAATACCAAGAACTTTGGCATGGAGAAATCCTAACCCTAAGGACTCGATCTGCTGGAGAAACTTATTAAAAACAATGGATCTCCGCTCCCTTCATCCCCCGGTGAGATACCGGAGGGGAAGGGAGGGGGACCAGCGATGGTGGCCGGGGGAGGACGCGCGGCGGCGACTCACGCCCGAGCGAGAGGAGAAAAGACTACGAATGTTAATATGACATTATTGTACCTGTGGGTCTAATTGAGGATGGGCGGCTCACGCCCGAGCGAGAGGAGAAAAGACTGCGAATGTTAATATGACATTATTGTACCTGTGGGTCTAATTGAGGATGGGTGTAGCTGCGTCATCAAGGGAGGGTTTTTACTCCATCAACATCTTACCTGACCTGTTACCATCTTTACTGTCCCTCGATCTTTCCCACCTCTCGACAAGCAGCATCCTCGCCGCACATTTCGGCCATCCATGCGGCAACCTCCCTAAACATTTCTTTACAACCGGAGAACACATAAATATCCAACCTCAAAACCCTAACCACTGACCTATGGCTTAGGGTCGGTACGTCTTCATCTCCTCAACTCATTGGAGGAGGCTTGGGGCGGTGGATCCACTTTATTTTATCGGAGGAGACCTTGGGTCCTTATCAGCCATGTATTTAAGTGTGTGGGAGAGACGAGAAAGATGGAGGAAGGGGGAGCAAGACAAGAGCATGGTGTGCATACCGGTTCATGTGAGAAGAGATAAGACATACTCTGTCTCTATCCGTGTTGTACGATAAAAATATACTTACTAGAAAAAGTCTTTGCCTATACTCCTAAAATTTGAAAATTGCAGCTAACTGAGTCTTAAATTGCTTCAAAAAGGCAAAAGTCGAATCATGCATGAGAGGGTAAAATGAGATTGTTTTTACAAGCAAAACTACTGCCGTGCAGATGGTAACGGGTCTAGTAGGAAAACTACTCTCGCAAAGGCAACAGTCGGGTGGTAGGATGGTAACGCCAACGTGTCGAGACTCGACACGATTATATCAACAAATTCAAAGTGATCCAATTAATTGAGCATCTATGCATGCTATCAGCCTACCTGATGGGACTCTATCATTCTGACGACTTTGCGCGTTGACGTTTGTCTCCCGCGTGTCGAGTTTATGGGAGAATGTAATTCTCACCTTTTGAGGAAGTTATACAAAAAATAAATAAAATTTATAATACAAAATAAATATTATTATATTAAATTAATTATAGAAAGAATATTCATAGTATATAAATGTAGATGCAAACATAAATATTAATACTATTCACTATAAACTTTGATGAACTTAAACTAATTTGATTGACATAAATCTCATCATTATATTTGTTTTAGACGGAGGTTGGTAATCTACCTATTGCGCAGTACCTAACATAAAGTAATTGCGTAGAACCTGAAGAATGTAGAGTCTCATTAACAAACCTATAGTACTAGCACGGCCATAAAATGTCATTTAAGACGAATATCAGTTAGACTTTGAAACTATTGGGTTTGAAAGCATCTAAGTTACTCACGTTATAGAACACATGTTTGCAAATCTCTTGAATAAAGTAGTAAACAGAGATTCAGAGATATGCATCACATAACATGCAGGAGCGAGTAATATAACGTGGTTTTCCCTCCCTCTCTCTCGCCTCTGGTGGTGTATCTTCGACAAGCAAGCGCGGGCGCTGGAGCGGCACCGGTGCTACAGCGGCCCTACAGGCCGCCGCACGAGAACCGCCCCTGTTGGCGGTGTCTCCCTCTGTTGCGCGGACATGCTTCCTCCGCTTGGGCGCACTGCCCTATTCGCGCGGAAAACCTCCCTTCGACGGGATATTTATGTGAAAGATGGGGAAGAAAGGTTTGACTCAATGACACATGGGTCTCTCATGTCACTGCTGGAGTGAAATAAATATGTTGACCAGTAAAAGTAGAGATGAGCTTTCAAATCCAAAGTATGACACTCATTTGGCCCTGTTTGGATTGCTTCAAAATTCTAAAATTTTGTAAGATTTTTCGACACATCAAATCTTTGAACGTATACGTGGAGTATTAAATATGAGTACAAAAATAACTAATTCATGGTTTGTCTCTAATTTGCGAGATAAAATTTTTAAGTCTAGTTGCATCATAGTTGGACAATAATTATCAAATACAAATGAAACTCTACGATTCAAAATTTTGTAAAAAAAATTGAATCTAAACGAGGTGTTGGAGATGCTCTTATACAGCTAAGCCGACCTGCAATACATAATTTTGTTAAACCACTAGAAACTAGCAAAATTCAATCAACTGCAGAAAGCTCATGTACATAGTAATTTGTTTGATATGACGATGAATCTCTGTTTCAGGGAAAAGAAACAAACAAAAGAACAAGATTTCCATTTCATCATTACACTCATTTTATATACACACAAAAAAGGCCGACCGGAACAAAAAGAAAGAATTTATGCAAACTCCGTCACTAATAAAACTAAACAACTAGTTACAAGTAGGAGGACGCCATGGTCTTGACATCCGACGGCACGAAGGTGGCGAGCGCAGCGAGGAGCAGGAGCAGGCACACGGGCACCAGCAGCAGCGGCGGCGGCGGGGGCGGCAGCGGCGGCAGCACGAGCGGCAGCACGATGAGCGACACGGCGACGCATGCCAGCACCAGGAACGCCTCCGACGCGCTGAGCCCGCCCGCCGCCGCCGGAGCCTTGGGCGACGGCGGCGCGTTCTGGCGCTGCTGTACCTTGGACACCGCGGCGGCGCTCTGTCTGCAGACGACCACGGCGGCCTGCCTTCTGCTCTGCTGCCGCCTGGGGTGCTGCTGCTGCAGCTGGTGCTGGTAGTCCCTGGCCAGTTGGTGCTTGTCCAACTCCATTGCCATCAGCGACGCAGCAATCAGCATGTAACGCGCAGCAGGGGTGGTTCTGACGATGTACGAGTACGACACGACCGATGGAATCTCAGTATCTGCTCACCATTTCAGGAAGACAAAGAAAGAAATCAAGAACCGCTGGACATAATCAGGAATTACGATGAACAGACAGACACATCTACTGTAGATTAATTACAAAGGTTACATTACACTTGAAGAAGAAGAAGGAAGAAAAAGGTAGATACCTCTGATCTTAAGCTTGGCGATGCCGGCTTGCCGCGCTGTGTGTTTCTTCCCTTTCTTGATCTCGTCCCAAGTGACTGGTGGATCTCCAGATTAATACCACCACCCAGGAACGATGACCAAGAACACAAACTGAGGACGGCAACCCACCGGAATTTCCAAAAGGTACCCGCACCCGGAAGGAGGATAGATTTGACCAGGACAACAGGAGAAAGAAAGAAAGAAAGAAAGAAGAACAGAGCTGGAATACCAGCAGCAGAGTTGTGCAAGAAGAACCAACGCACGCCGAAAAGGCGCAGAGGACTAAATGGCGACCTACAGCGGTAGTCGAGGAGGAGGAGGAGGAGGAGGCCGGCGGTGTCCCGCTTTTGTCGGCGTGGGGGCGGGCGCGGGAATCGGGAGGGGGAGGGGGGCGAGCGTGGTGGGGAGGCCGCCATTTTATCTGTGGACTGGAGGACGGCGGTTTTGAAAAACCTGGGAGGTGTGGAGCGGCAGGTGCGCTGCATCAGGACCAAGTGGAAGCCACCGTGGGTCCCGTCCCTGGCCTTTCCGCGGCTAAAACCCATCCGAAATTCCAAAACTTTACAAGATTGTCCGTCACATCGAATTTCTATTCTCCGTCACATCAAAATACCGGCACAAACATGGAGTACTAAATATAGATAAAATAAAAACTAATTACACAGTTTTGTTGTACTTTGCGAGACGAACATTTTAAACCTAATTAATCAATGTTTGGACAATTATTACCAAATAAAAACAAAATTGTTACAGTATAACGTGATAAGTGCTACATGATTTTTTTTTACATCCTTTCCTGGATCTAAACACAGCCTAGCCACATTGCTGGTTTTTGGTTTTGGATTTAGACTTCTATGGGGCAATATAATAATAAAAACGGCTCTAACTGCCCATATATCATGTGATAATCTAGTAGTGATTCTCAGGATAAGCCTTGGCACAGGGAAATGCATGCGAATGTTTGGTCATCACCTCTGCCACACTTGTTCCAAGTAAAGCAACATGTCCTCCTATAGTCCTATCATTATTTGGATTATTTGGGCCTGAGTTCATGTGTTTTGCTAAATGTACAAGAGCTTGTGAGTAATGTAGTATGATTTGGTACTAGCTCAAGACTAGTCTTTCCTTGTTTGCTGGGATACTAGTGAATTAATTAGTAATCTGTCCAACTACTGAAGATTTTATGTTCGGCTGATGGTTTTTGCGGCTGATAAACCAGATGATACTGTTTTTGGTTATTTTGTTGTAAAATAGAAAACAATGTGGTCTGATACGTTCAAGCGACTAGAGATCTTGGCATAAATTTCAGATGCTCAGCTATAATTGGCATCATAACAAATCGAACCTCAAGGAAACTAGCCAAGAAATTAGTTACTCGGTATGCTGAGAAGTTTTTTTTTACTCTCTTTTTTAAATTGTAAGTTATTCTAATAATCTTAGAGGGTCAACGAATCTTAAGTTTGACTAAAATTATAGAGAAAAATATAAAGATTTATGATATGGAATATGTATACTATGAAAAATCAATTAATGAAAAATCTAATGATACTTAGTTTATATCATAAATATTATTATTTTACTATATAAATTTGGTCAAACCTACTTAAAATGTTTTGAGTCTTCAAAATTTTTATAAAATGATTCATAATTAGGACCGATGAAGTACTAGATTATAGCTAGGTCGCTTGGATTCTTACACCTACTAGGACCGATGAAGTACTAGCTGATTCCTACCAGGGACGAAGCTAGAGTATATATTATCAGGGTCGTCCGACCCGGTAACTTTGACAAAACTAGTGGATAATTACTGTTTATCATAGCTCTTCAATGATGCTGACCCCACTATACAAATGTGATGGCCCCGGTGACTTTCATGGCTGGATTCGCCACTGATTCCTACACCTACCATCTCGTACTATACATTCGCTTGGTGGCATTCTATAATTCTCGTCACCACTTGTTTTGAAGTAGCGACTAAATAATGAGAAAACTAACTGCTGATGAGGCTATTCGCAAAACTTTCCCCACTTCCCATGGTCCCTCAACTACTCCATGCACCATGACTCCATGCAATGCACCAGCAGTTCTCAGCCAAATCAACCGTCAGTGTGCCAAATTTTGCCATCGTGTGACATTCATGATCATCTGTACGTGCATGCACCACCTGCCAAGTTGATGCCCAAATGAGCCGTTTGTAACATGATGTAGTTAGGTCGAACTTGTTGGGGATATTACCTCCGCATATCCCCAGGGACCTTATGGGCCTACCGACCAGAAGACGGCCCAGCCCGCGAGGCCTTGCGGCACGCGACCAGCCTGTCGTGCTCGCCAAGGAAGATCCTAGTAGATAGACTCGGATCCCTTACCTTAAGGGACCGATCGTAATCTGTTAGGATATGGAAATTGTAACCCTGCTCCCGGCTATATAAGGCGAGCAGGGACCCCCTCCAAAAATCTCTCTCTCAGATCATCTACAGATCTTGTAACCTAGTACTCAGATCAATCCAGCCACCAGAACACAGGACATAGGGTATTACGGTGATTTGCCGGCCCGAACCTGTCTAAATCGCCGTGTCTACGCTCTCTGTGTTATGCTTGATCGTCGTCGCCACACCTCCGCCTACAATCTACTACCGTAGGGTACCCCTAGGTAGATTGCGATGTATATTTCGCCGACAGTTGACGCGCCAGGTAGGGGGTGTGTGCATCGACTTCATGGCTCATCAAGCGGTTACCTTCCCCAGATCCATGGTCATCCCCGCAGGTGGCGCCACCCTCCAGATCGGATCTATGGTCTGGACTATCCACGAGACCGTCTCTGTCTCCGAAACTACGGAACCTGCGCGACTCCTCGCACCCAACTCTCCTTCGATCGAAGATCTAACCACCAAGAGGGCTCAAGGCACTCCCGGGCACGTCGCCCATGATGACCCAACGAGCGCTGTCGACTAGGTTGACGAAGACCTCGCCGAATGCCTCGGCCTCATCAACGCCGCTCGCCGCCGACTCCGTCCACACGCGTCGACTGCACGAAAGAAGATCACCCCGGGAGCATCACAGCACCGCTCGACACCGGATCCCGCAAACCATGGTTGCGGGCAAAAGCGTCGACGCGGCAACAACCACAAAGAGGTCCTTGACGGTCCCTGTCCCCTTCACGAACGAGAAAAACACACCATACGGGAATGCATCGCCCTCAAGGAGGCCATCCAGAGCAAAGTGGAAGCAAAGCAACAGGGCAACGGCCCTTCCATAGAGGACACGCCGGAGGCTCCGATCACCAACTTCACGAAGGCCACGCGCATCTTCCCCATATTCCGCAGACGCCCAGATGGCAACGGTAAGCGCCGCCGAGCTTTTACTAACAGTAATAGCATTCTTGTCCGTGCTCCAGATTGGACGAGGCGCCGAATCGATTTCTCCAGAGACAATCACCAGGTACGGCACGGCTACCCTAGTCGCTTCCCCCTGGTCGTCAGCGCAGCCGTCACGACCAGCTTCTTCAAAAGGATACTCTCATCGACGGAGGAAGTTCTCTGAACATTATTTTCCCGAGCACGCTCCAACGTCTCAAGTTTAGGGAGAGCAGCACCTGCCCGATGAATTTCTCCTTCCATGGTATAATCCCCGGTGAAAGCTCGAAGCTGTCCGGACAGGTCACCCTTCCGGTACGATTTGAATCCGACCATCTGGTGCGTGAAGAACCCGTGGACTTCGTGATCGCCGACCTCGATACTCCATACGACGCCATCCTCGGGCAGCCTGTGTTGTCAGGATTCATGGCGATACCGCACTATACCTATTTAGTGCTCAAGATACCAACACCGTAGGGGGTCATCAGCCTCCACTCAGATCTCCAGATCGCATACGAATGTGAGCAAGCGACAATCACTGACGCGATCAGGTGGGAGCAACTGCGCGGTGCCCAAATTTGCCTGTCTGATGCGGCCAAGCCACGAGCAGGAGACTTCGACGTTCCAGAGCCTCCGACCACACGTGCCTCGAAGAAATCCAGGGAAACTAAGACGGTGGTCCTGGAAGACGACGATCCCGAAAAGACCGCCGTGATCAGCGCCGACCTCGACCACGAACAAGAAAGCACGCTCGTCAGCTTCCTGCGGCGCAACATCAACATCTTCGCCTGGAAACCGGCGGATATGCCAGGAGTCCCTCGCGACCGCGTCGAGCATTCCCTGAACGTGGTTGACGGGGCCAAGCCGACCCGCCAGAAGCTTAGAAGGTTTGCACCAGACCGCAAAGAGGCTATTAAGGTTGAAATAACTAGGCTCCTAGCTGCAGGGTTCATAAAGGAAGTAAATCACCCCGATTGGCTTGCCAATCCGATACTTGTAAGAAAAAAGAATAATGAATGGAGAATGTGTGCCGACTATACGAGTATCAACAAGCGTTGCCCTCCCGACCTTTTCCCTCTCCCACGGATCGATGAAGTTGTTGACTCCACTGCCAGATGCGAGCTCCTCTCCTTCCTCGACTGTTACTCCGGCTATCACCAGATAGCGCTGAAGGTGGAAAATCAAATCAAAACATCGTTCATAACCCCCTTCGGCGCCTACTGTTACACAATGATGTCCTTCGGACTAAAAATTGCCGGTGCAACGTACTAGCGCGCCATACAAGAATGCTTGAAAGAACTCATTCCAGAAAAGGTCGAGGCCTACGTAGATGACGTAGTCATAAAAGCACACTCCGCAGAAACATTAATCGCCGACATAGAGGCAACTTTCGAAGCCCTCAACAACTTTAGGTGGAAGTTAAACCCAAAGAAATGCATCTTTGGGGTATTGTCAGGAAACCTGCTCGGCAACATTGTCAGTCGGTCCAGCATCCAGGCCAATCCGGAAAAGACCGCCGCAGTTCTTCAAATGAAGCCTCCGTCTAACGTCAAAGATGTGCAGAAACTTGTTGGGTGTATGGCTGCCCTAAACCGCTTCATCTCCCGCCTCGGTGAAAAAGGCCTTCCGTTCTTCGGACTCTTAAAGGGCGGACAGAAGTTCGAATGGAACGACGAGGCCAATCGCGCCTTCGGTGACCTTAAGCGGTACCTCACCAAACCACCTGTCCTGGTCGCACCGAAAGAAGACGAACCAATGTTACTTTACATTGCCGCCACCAACCGAGTTGTCAGCACCGTCATGGTGGTCGAACGTGAACAAAGCGGACGTGTATACCCGGTCCAGCGACCATGCTATTTCGTAAGCGAAGTACTGAACGAGTCCATAACAAGATACCCTCAGGTGCAGAAGCTATTATACGCGGTACTCATTACCGCACGCAAGCTCCGGCACTACTTCCAACGGCCAACCAAGGTGACAGTCGTCACCAAATTTCCTTTGGGAGACATTCTGCGCAACAAGGATGCTACAGGACGAATAATCAAATGGGCGGTAGAACTGGGAACGTTCAACATAGCCTTCCAAGGGATACATACAATAAAGTCACAAGCACTTGCTGACTTCATCGCCGAATGGACCGACATCCAGGTCCCTATAAACACTGAAGCACCCGAGCACTGGACTTTGTTCTTCGACGGCTCACTATCCATTCACGGAGCAGGCGCCGGTCTTCTATTCATATCACCATCCGGAGACAAGCTTCGCTACGTCGTGCGACTACTATTCTCAGCATCCAACAACGCCGCCGAATACGAGGCGGCACTACACGGGCTCTGCATTGCGAGCGAACTCAGCATAAAACGTATCATCGTCAACGGTGACTCGGCCCTAGTGATCAACCAGCTAAACAAAGAATGGAAGCGCTCCAACGAGAAGATGGACGCATACTATGCACCCATCCAGAAATTTGAGGGCAAGTTCTTTGGGATTGAATATCACTACGTTCCACGCGACCAAAACCATGCAGCAGACGAAATGTCCAAACTGGGATCATCGCGATCCCCCATCCTGGCCGGAGTTTTTCTCCAAGACCTATGCGAGCCATCAATCCTCGATCAACATGAAGCCACACCTGATGACATACCACAACCGCAAGCTAACGTGCTAATCACAGCAAGCACCAGCCGGTCATGCGACTGGCGAGACGATTTTGTCCAGTACCTCTCCAATAATGTGGTGCCATCAGATCAGACAGAAGCAGAACGACTAACCCGCCGAGCCCACAACTATGTCCTAGTTGATGACACATTGATGAGGAAGAACTCCAGGTTTGAAGCACTACAAAAATGCGTCTCCAAGGAGGAGGGCGCGACAATCCTACAAGACATCCACGCAGGCACGTGTGGAAATCATGCTGGTGCGAAAACGCTGGTACAAAAAGCTTTTCGAGCAGGGTTCTATTGGCCCACAGCGGTCGCCAACGTAGAACAAATGGTCCGCACCTGCAAGGGGTGCCAGTTCTTCGCCAAGCAAACTCACCTACCCGCCCAAGAGCTCCAAATAATACTAGCTTCTTGGCCCTTTGCTTGTTGGGGTATTGATATGCTCGGACCCTTCCGACCAGCACTAGCGAACTTCAAATGGATCTATGTGGCCGTCGACAAATTCTCTAAGTGGATTGAGGTTAAGCCGATCACCAAAGCCTCGGCCGAGAGCGCAGTCGCCTTCATCGACGAAATCATACACCGATTCGGCGTCCCAAATTCAATCATCACCGACCTGAGGTCAAATTTCACCGGAAACCTTTTTTGGGATTTCTGCGAGGACAACGGAATACTAGTCAAATATGTCTCCGTCGCCCACCCCAGAGCAAACGGCCAGGCCGAACGAGCGAATGGAATGATACTAGATGCACTCAAGAAAAGGTTGTACCAGGACGAAGATAAGAACGCAGGTCGCCGGCTACACGAACTACCCGCGGTGCTTTGGGGACTACGCACCCAGCCCAGTTGTAACACCGGCGTCTCCCCATACTTCATGGTTTTCGGCTCCGAAGCTGTCATACTAACCGACGTCGCCTTCGGTTCCCCGCGGGTAGAGTACTACGACGAAGAAACATCCGACCAGGCCAGAATTGACGACATCGATCGTCTCGAAGAACAGAGGCTAACCTCGTGCATACGCACAGCCAAGTACCTCGAAGGCGTCCGCCGATATTACAACCGCAACGTCAACCACAGATCGTTTGTCGTAGGAGAACTCATCCTCAAAAGGAAATTGAAGACTAAGGGCATGCATAAGCTCTCTTCACATTGGGAAGGCCCCTACATCATCAAAGAAGTAACCCGACCAGGGTCCTATCGGCTCGCGGATCAGGAAGGTGTCGACGTACCTAACTCATGGAGCATAGAACACCTTAGGCGTTTCTACGTCTGAAATACTTGTATCATTTGTTCTCCCCATATCAATAAAGTTTGACATGCTTTCTTCTTTTCGACATCACTTGCATAACGACTACGGCGTTCGACGACCTCTACAAAACGCCTACGACGTTCGACATCTTCTAAAAAATGCATACGACGTTCGATGACCTCTCTAAAACACTCCCACAGTGTTCGACGACCTCTCCAAAAAACGCAAAAGGGCGTTTCTCCAAACAGCCTGACCATAACCAGAAAGCACCCGAAGTTGGCCTGCCAATGAATCATAGCGAATAGAAGTAGCTACCCTAAGCGCTACGACTACATTGATAGGCCTCCCAAATGATATTTCGCTAGAAACCGGGCGACATCATTTGGGTCGGGAGCCATGAGGTTATGTGCCCAGAATCTGTATACGACCACGGTATGGTCGACGACTCTACAAGCAGCATGGCTTTTCGCCTAGCGTCTGTAGGAACGGTCTCCACAGGCCCTGGTCACGCCACGATCGAGCCTCTCGGAAAAAGGCCCTGTCCACTGGCATCTCCCTAAGCGTGCATGAGTTGTTCGTCGTGTATTATATACAAATGATGGCTACCTCGTAGCAAAAAACTCCATGTCAGCAAGCAGATCCCCAGCAATCACGTCTGCCTCTACCTCCAAGCGACCAACGTTTGACTCTGAAGTACCTGTTGCGTAGCCACTACGTACCCTCTGAAGATCGACTTGTGGATAATGCGACCGCAGCATCGAAAGTCCATGAGAGAGCATCTCTTGCGCCGCCAACGACACAAACGACTTGAAGCGCCCATAGAATCCTCGGGCCCTCGACAGAACATTAGCAATGGCCTCGTCCGACAGAGGGGTGGAGATGAAAGTAACATCGTCCACGCAGGCCATCACCGGGCCGACCTCTTCAATCAAGCTCCAAAATCGGCGGCGCCCCGCAACAACTTCGGCATCCAGTTCTATAAGCGTAAAAGAACATAAACACAAGGGCAAAGCAACAACTCCAGGAAACAAATAGGGTACCAGAAACCAACCTTCTTTCACCTTTGAGAGCTGGTCACATAGATTTAGGTTGTCACGTTCCTTCTCCAAAAGTGCCTTCTCCAACTCACGCGTCCGCGCATGAGACTCCTGCAAAGATCCCTCCAAAGACACGATCCAGAGCTTGCGTTCCCAACTAGTTTTCAGCAACGCCTGTAAAGCGTAGTTGAGAATGTGGTCCATCAAAAAGAAGAAGAAGCCTACAACTCACCTTCACACCATCCAAGATGTCTTGACCAGAGTCAGAACCTTCATCATCAACGATACCCTCCCGCGAGTGGGGCAGTTCCACAAAATCATCTTCAATGATAACAGAAGCTCTCCTCCACTTCCTCATCGAACGAGAGCCAAACGCCAGTGGCACCCCATCATCCTCAGAAACAGCCAAAGAAGCAGAAGGAACTCCAGGGTCCCCTGAAGAACCCAAGTCACCACCAATTCCCGGGTGATCCGCAACCCAGGGCTCCAACCTCAACGGCTCCGGGTCGACAATAACGGTCTCTACCCTGGGCAATCCTTCGCCGATCAGACCCTCATCAAAAGCCTCCGGTGCAGCGCTGCAAAACGATCCAGCCTCATCAAGTGGTACCATACCAAAAACCATGAATCACCGAAAATTAAGACGTCAAGAAAGACACTCACCTAACAGGCACCTTCCGACGAGAGAGTCGGACCACCTTAGGCGACTTCGAAGAGCCAGCTACCCCTCGGGTCGGTGGAGGTGGAAATTCACCAGAATGACCAGAACCACTCGGCTCCGTATTAGAACCATTCGCTAGAGGCGTACAAAATTCTGGCAACACACCGGGGGCTGGGAACACGGCGAAATAAGAAGCGCGGTCCTCACCATGGACCTACACAACCAAGAACATATGTAAGTACGACGAGCGCTGAAACAAAACAAAACGAAAGACAAATCTGAAGACAATAAAACCTGAGGGGGAGGAAGACGAAGAGAAAAGGCCTCCCTCCGACGGCACGGCGAAGAACGCTTCGACAGATCAAAGATGTAATTCAAACGCTTGTCAGCAACAGCTGGCTCGATACTTTCAGGCGTCTCCCGAGTACTGTCACCTTTGCCAGCATATTCAAACGACGGATGATCCCTATCTTTACAGGGCTGACATCGCCTGGCGATGAAACTACACGCTACCCGCACACCGTCAAGAGTACGGTGGTCGAGCAACTTCAGAAGTAACTTCACGGTATCCAAACCAGCCTCAGATGGCGGTTCCGACTAGGTCTCCAAGGCTGTAGGCACTAGCGAGGGGTCGCATGGCGCGCAAGGCTATTCCTGGTGAACATAAAACCACCTCGACTTGTGCCCAACAAATTTGGACTGCAGCGGCATTGAGATGTATTCCGCGGACATGCCATCCCTGAGTTGGAGGTATATTGAACTAATAACACCAGATGACCCAGTCCCATTCGCCTTCAAGCGAAAGAAGTATCGGAACAAATCAAAATGAGGATAAATCCCAATATATGCCTCGCACATATGGATAAATGTCACAATGTGCACAATCGAGTTTGGATTCAGGTTGCAGAGCGATATATCATAATACCGTAAAAGACCCCGAAGGAAAGGATGGACCGGAACTCTGAAACCACACTGGAAGAAAGGCTCGAACACCACAAGCTCACCCGTATTTGGCGTTGGGAACAACTCGCCGAACACCGCCCGCCATCCGTCGGCCTCCTTATCCGGGAGTAGACCACCAAAAACCAGAGCATTGATATCATCTTCCTTCAGGGTGCTCGGAGTCCAATGCTCCGCCCAAGGCGGCACCACCAGTTCTTCAACCCTAACATTTGGGGGCGACGATGCAGAGGCTTTCCTAACCCCCGCTGATGACCTTGCGCCCGCATCCGATGTCGCAGATAGCTTCGAAGCACTACCCTTCTTTGGCGCCATCACCAATAAGCAATCAAGCACCGAAACAGAGAACAAATCAAAGAAAGGAACGGGAGAAGTGCTGAGAAAATTATGCTGGCAGACGAAACGTTTCGCCGAAACAGAAGAATGGAAACCGCCGCCGCTAGACCTGCCTTTTATACTAAGTGACGCGCCGTTTCGCCTTCCAGGGTTTTTGGGACGCCGCAGCAATCAAATGAGAAGCCGCCACGCCCACCTTCTACGCCGTGACTTGGGCCACTAACTGCGCGGTTAATTCGGCCCATTTACTTCCTTTCTGTTCTCCCTTACATATTTACTTCCAGATAATTCCATCAATTTACGGCTAATGATTTTTTGAATATCACTAACGGTACAGTCCCGAGGATTGGACACGTAATCTTGTTACAATCTATTTTGTGCAGCTACAGTAACATGGCTACAGTAGTATGGTCGGCAGGATCCACAGAGCTTGTGATATAAACACACTCGGGGACTCCGTCGATAGCAACCATGACTCGGCTGTCTGGTCGCATTCCCGGCTAGACTCGGGGACTTCGTCCAAAGTCATACCAAGCAAGGCTCGGGGACTGCGACCACGGCGCTGAAGGACAAACACCCGGGGACTGACGCCCGGGGACTGCGAATCAAGCAACATAACCCCGATGCAAGAACCTCCTAGGCTCCTTGCATCAGGCTCGGGGACTACGGGTATTCGCAGTCGTTTCTCATTAAACTCATATTTCAGTATTTCAATTTTCAGATACATGATCCTGATATAAGAAGCTTCCAGTTTCTTACATCAGGCTCGGGGACTACGGGTATTCGCAGTTGTTTTACTAAACTCATGCCTCAATTTACATATATTATGCATCTTCTTTATAAAGCATGGCACCACGTGCATACTTCACCTGCTACCATGCTCAGGGACTAAGTGGGTACACTTCACCTCGCGGTGAATGTACTGATTTTCTTCTCGATAGAGCTCTGCTGTTTTTGATGTTATTTTTACAGAGCCTAAGTGGGTACACTTCACTAGGGAAGGACTTTTCAAAAGTTTTTTCTTCTTCAGCACGTCGCATCCTTCCAACAAGCAGCTGCAGCACCCGACGAGGCGACCAGCTCGTCCATCACGCTATGATACTCTCGACCAGCCCGACCTGGTCGGGAGGCTTCTCTGATCAGCACCGCGACCAGGGAGCCTGGTCGAGGCTTCACGACGACCACGACGCATGATGGCGACCAGCTGAACACATCCAAGGACGATGCTGCGAGCTCGCCGAAAGAATACAACGTGCTCGGGGACTTGATGGGGATATTACCTCGGCATATCCCCAGGGACCTTATGGGCCTACCGACCAGAAGACGACCCAGCCCACGAGGCCTTGCGGCACGCGACCAGCCCGTCGTGCTCGCCAAGGACTCCGAAGAAGTCTTGCTCGCCAAGGAAGATCCTAGTAGATAGACTCGGATCCCTTACCTTAAGGGACCGATCGTAATCTGTTAGGATATGGAAATTGTAACCCTGCTCCCCGGCTATATAAGGCGAGCAGGGACTCCCTCCAAAAATCTCTCTCAGATCATCTACATATCTTTTAACCTAGTACTCAGATCAATCCAGCCACCAGAACACAGGACATAGGGTATTACGGTGATTTGCCGGCCCGAACCTGTCTAAATCGTCGTGTCTACGCTCTCTGTGTTACGCTTGATCGCCGTCGCCACACCTCCGCCTACAATCTACTACCGTAGAGTACCCCTAGGTAGACTGCAACGTATATTTCGTCGACAGAACCACCTACCAATTTTTTTTATTTAACTATACTTTTTATTATGTTTTTATAAATAGCTCATGCTAAGAAGTACTAGTGAAATTATGCTTTTTCTTCCAATCCATTTCCATGAAGTAAAGGGGTTGTTGATTTATGGTGATAGGCATAAATAAGGTGATACATTCTAAATCTTATTTGAAAAGTTCTATCAAGATAATTTAAAGTTGGTCCGTAGGATGATATATATATATATATATATATGGTTGTCCTTGCCAACAACTCCAATTTAAATAGGCTACACTACTAAGGTCCTATGTTTCTATGTACAATTGTGGTCTACATATGGTCTTAGATCGAGAAACTCCAACCAAATGTTCAAATTTGACCAATGTTCCAACAACTAGGGGCATGCTATCTAAATTTTTCACCTCCCATTTCTTAGTGTACTTCAACCAACCACTCACATTTGTATCCCTAAACTCTGCTCACCACTATCATTTGGTGTTTTTTTTGCCAGAGAGAGTAAGGACAAGAAGAGACAAGTGATGGGATTGGTGTTGCTAAATTTTGATTACTAATTATATATTTCAATTTTATTTATTGACATTTTTTTATCCACTAGTGTTTAGGATAAATATGATACCTAATACTCTCGGGGTAAAATGCTACTCCCTTCATCCCAAATTGTAAGTCATTCCAAGAATCGTGGAGAGTCAAAGTTTCTCAAGTTTGACCAAACTTATATAACAATATAATAATATTTATGATGTCAAATAAGTATCATTAGATTCGTTATCAATTATATTTTCATAGTATACCTATTTGATGTTATAAATCTTTATAGTTTTATCTATAATTCTTAGTCAAACTTGAGATGCTTTGACTCTCCAAGATTCTTGGAATGACTTACAATTTGGGATGGAGGGAGTACAATATTAATTTGAAAGTGGAATTACTTAAATTTAAGATTTTGGTGTAACAAACACCAACGGTCAATGTTGGGGCATATATAGGTGTATGGAAGAGGGGACGAGCACTACTACATGAAAAATAGCGAAGTGTGATGTGCATATAAGTGACAAACCCTTATATGTCAATGTCACTTATAAATAATTAGTGGGATGTGCTAGAGCAATGTATCACTTATGTGGTCTTCAAGGTGTTCCAGTTGGAACATGACAGATATTGGATGTGCGCCTGGTGTGAAGACGCACACGCACCCAAGCATGAGGACGAGCCATCTTGACATAAAAATTGTGTGGCCGTAAGAGGTATGTTTCCTTTTTGGATTGCAACATACTAAAGCGGGTGTAAAAGTAGTAAGCAAACCAATCATCCAAACAAACAAACAAGATTTTCTAGAGCTTGTATAACTTTTTGGACCTGCATTTTACAAAGGTATTAGGCTTAATTAGGAAGTGTTTGGAACTGCTTTGTTTCCGTTTTTGCAGCTTTATAGAAAACCAAAAGCTTGAGCCTACCAAGACAAAATGGTCCAAACTCAAGGCGGATTTCCCTGCTAGGTACGGTATGCCAGATAAGCAGGGGTAACCATGATGGACGGGGCCATCACGCTGGAATTCTATGAATGACTGGAAAATTCTTTCCACCGCGCGCTCTGAGTGTTCAAGTGATGAGGAGATATATATTCTTCCACGGCACTTTTGGACAAAGTGAGGGGTTGGGGGAGGAGGCAGGATGCAGCAGCTAGCTAGCTAGGATTATTGAATGCTAGTTGCTCAAGGACCCAATTCACTGAAGGTTCCTCCATCGCACCTTTGCTACTAACTTCCTCTGCATCGTGTTCGTATCCATCCATGTGTTGATTCCCATCCAAAACAGGGCCGTTCAACTATTGTTCATTGAACTCGATCATTTTACATGAGTTTTGCGTTGAGTGAGCAGGCAGATACATCATCCAGGAATATTTGAAGATTATAGTCCTGTTCAGCCAACTTAGGGAGTAATAAAGCCAGAAAAAAGGCATTGTAGTAGGTGGTGCTTCATCGATGTCACAGGCTGCAGGGTTCAGGCAGGTAAATGCATAAGGAGTACTACTCCTATGCATGATGCATGCATGCACCTGGTGGATCGTGATGTGCGCGCGTCGTCGTCGTCCTTGTGCGTCCTTGTGCGTGCCGTGCCCACGAATCAGAAAAAGCCTTTTATGGCTGCGGCAGCAGCCGCATGCATGCATGCATGCGTGCATCCAGTGGGTTCAGAGAGAGGTTGAATTCAGTACGCTGAACTGCTACAACACTGTTGGCGCAAGCGCAAGACGCTGCATGCACCGGCCACTGCCACTGCCACTGCCAGCAGCTCGCCACCGTCCAGTCTCGCGGTTCACGTGCCCGCACGCGCATGCAGAGGTCGTCATTATATTTTCTAACAAGTTACACACAGAACTGTCTTGGAGAAATCGCAGAAACCACGCATCACTTACTCTTGGCATGTTCGTTTGACAGGATTATCCACTATTCCGGCATAATTATTCACTGCTGGCTGATTTCTTGTGAGAGAAAAACACTGTTCCGGCTGGATTTAAGCCGGCTGAAAAGCCAAGCGAACAGACTGCCTACTAGGTTTTGAGTCCTCGTCGCTATCTCCATACACAGCTACAGGGTGAAATCATTGGTAACTGCTCCCTTCATTTCAAATTATAAGTCCCATTTTCAATATTCTGAAAAGACAAAGTATCTAAGTTTGACCAAAATTATAAATAACATTATAAAAAATTATTTATAATAACAAATAGATATAAGAAAATATAATTTATGAAGAATTCGATAATACTTATTTTGTATCATAAATATTGTTGTTTTATTATATAACTTGATTGAACTTGGAAATACTTTGATTCTCAAAAAATTTTAAAATAACTTATATTTTGGGATGGAGAGAGTAATGAAGTTATAGCGGAGATCATCATATTTTCCCAAATTCGCACACAAGCTGACAAAAAATCGCATTTCCTCGACCTTCGATCCACATATGACTACTTTAGCAAACATTTCTTCATGACTAATCGAACTTCAAAAAAATTAGATGATTGTGAGTTGTGACTTAAGGCTTCCAAATTAAAGCCTCCTTGATCGAAAAAAAACATAGGAATATGAAAAATAGATGAATAGAATAGGAATACATGTAAAAATAGAGAAATGAAATATAGAGGAATTTTGCTACAATGAGTGCTTGTTTGAGTGTAGGAAACCGGAATGTATTTTCCTATCAAAGTTGAATGATAGGAAACCTTGTGTGTGTGCTTCCTTCAATTGTTTCTTGTGTACCAATACAGTAACCATTTCAAAGAATTGCCGATTCCTAAAGATATTTTTCCTTTGGAATCCTATGAACCAAAGGGCTTAAAGATGGCCGCCGGGACACCATAGCTCTGCACAGACTTCAGCTAATCAAGGAAGAAGAAACGCAAAGCAACCACGCTTTCCCAGAAAAGACCAAGTTCATTGAATTTATATTGTTGGATTCTTTCCTATCTGTGTTTCGATTCAATGAACTTGGTCCACTACCATTTTCCTAGAGAAAACAAGCCAAGTCCGATGCGATTGTCTTGATGATCATGTATGTGTATGCATGTGCTCAATCCGTGCCATCTCAAGATTGCATATGCATTAACCTTGTTGTTGAAAAGATACACTACATGCATGTAATGAAGGGTTAATTGAATCAGGGAGTTCTTGAACTTGGCCAAATAGGTCTCCACCAAACTCTCAAATTGCATTTTGGTTTTAGATACACGAAATTTGATTCAGGTTCTAGTGTGGGTCGAAACGGGATCACACATGACCGCTAGCCGATATGGAAAGCTAATTTATTATTGACATAAATATGACACATATACATAAAGCACACATATCAGTACCACTTCTCCTCTCATATATACTCTCTCTTGGCATCTTCTCCATCGCAACCGCAGTCACTGATGATGTTGCATTCCCTGCCTCCCACGTTCCCTTTCAGCGTGCACACCCATGCTCATGATCACAACTGCCTTTTTCGCTCCCAGTCTGTGGCATACTATTGCTCAACCACTGGCATCCCGACTACAACTAGGGATGGGGAGGCCGAGGGCGCCCTTAGCGCTTGTTATTAAGGAGGTAATGAAGATGGAGCTCAAAGAGAGGGAGATGCCAAGTTTTCCCGATTATTATATATAATTAAGACAAATTGCAAGTGCCCTACCCCATGCCGACACCCTCCCTTCACCACCACACATAACACACTTTCATTCATGCTTGAGAAAGCTATTCCATATCTTTATTTAATTTTTACCTGCAATGTTAATAAATTTTCAAGTTCTTTTTTCCTTTATAAAGAATTTCCCTTTAAAAATATAGCCATCTAAGAGTATCTTTAAGATTCTTTCTTAAACTCACTTTCTAAATTATCATTTGGAGAATCGTTTGAATGAAAATTGTTCTTTATATCTTTTTCACTCTTCATTAACTCTTTTGTATCTTGTGCACATTCTAGAGAGCATCCCTGTTCTCCATTTTTTTTGTTAGCGATAAATCTATAATATAGAGAATGGAAGTTGTTGGTGGGTTTTTTTCATCAAAATCTCATTCCTATCAATTACGAAGGATGTAAACAGGTTCCTTAGAGTTGCTCTAATATCATTCTCTTCTGGCCTCTAGCATGGCTTCGTGTGCTCCACATGAATAGGGTGACCTTTAAATTCTAAACAGATCACAAGATAGTTTGGGGAATGATACAATGGTAATGCCGGATATGAGGAGGATGAGAGTAGATGATATACTCCTTCAATCCTAAACATGAGAGATGTTTAGTTGTCATAATAAGTCAAACCGTACTAAGTTCGATTGAGTTTATGGAAAAGATTAATGGCACAAAATTAGATAATTAGGTATAATATGAAATGGAGTTTCATAATTTAACTATTTGATGTGGTAGATATTAATACTCCTCTCTATAAATTTGCTTAAACAAAAAATAATTTGACTTAGGATATACATCCCTTATATTTAGGACAGAAAGAGTGCATGATTAGTACAACCTACACGAATTACGTGACAATCAGAGCAGTGTTAGATCATCTAGAGCTATGCTAGCAAGGCTAATCGAGAGCAATATGTATTTCAGCTTTATAAAAGTTGGAGATGTTAGGCTAACATATTTATATCCAATGATTTTCTTTAAAAAAAACAAAGCAATCCGATGCATGTAAGAGACTTATGTTGTTGATAGTAATATATATAGTTGTCAAAATCGCAATTATATTACACGATTTATGGCTGTATAATTTTAATTGATCGAGTTTATTTTGCCATTCTCTTTATCAATAGAATCTACAATTTTGTGATTATAGTATAATACTAGACATATGACTTTTACAATCATCTCATATTTTTTAGAGAGGTCAACTTCAACCTCCCTATAAATTTTGTGCAAAAATATAGCTTACAAATCACCCCTACAAATAATCGATCTTCATATATAGGCAGTTTCGTATGTAATTGAACAATCCATATTTCGCATTATAAGAGACATCTTTTTCAGGGTTTCATTTTCTATTTATACTAGATTATGTGTTGAGTTTTTGGTAGAATTTTAATATGCCAAAGGCTAATAGAGAGTAAAAGTGAGTTCGTGGGGTGAGTACACAGGACCGGTCTTCAATACTGGATTAAATCGCCTTTTTCCCGTTTCAATCAATCCCCACGGGGCCGGACTAAATCGCCCCCATCCCATTTCCTAAATCAATCCCCACGGGGAATCAAGGATCGGTCCTATTGTCATCTCTAGGTAGCCCTCTTTGCGTAAAAATACTTTTATCTATTTCTGTATGATCTTTTTTTTTGAAAAAAAAAATCTGAAAATCTCTTTTTAGGGGAAATTATAAGACCCATCACTAAAAATGTCTCATTTCTGTAATGTTTGGTGGTGGTGGTGGTGATGATTGTTGCAGAGTTTCGAAAACTAGTTCTAGAAATTGGTTTACCTTCTAGTCACTGTATTTATGATCATATTGGTTGCGATTCTACATCTCGAGTTTTGAGCTGATTCTCGATTAATGAATGCATGGACGCTTTAGTGAACACCTTACCTTTAGGGCCCTGCCAATGTAAGACTCTATCATAGAGTCCAAGACTATTTATTACCACTTATTTATGGTATTTTGCTGATGTGTGCAGTATATTTATTGAAGAGGGAGGGTGAAAAAACAAGACTCCAAGTCATATTTAGACTCCAAGTCTACAATATTTGAGATAATAAATAGGTTTAGACTCTATGATAGAATCTGCATTGTGAGTGCCTTATGTAGTACTGTTCTTCCATCAAAAGCAAAGGTCGTTCCTATAGCTGATTCTTTTTCTTGGGCTACCAATCATTTGGCATATCTCATATGTAGTACATATTTTTTTAAGTTGGTGAAGCTAGCCGTCTGTGGGGGGACAACCTATGCACCCAACCCACCCTGAACAAATTTCATATGCAAAGGTTTGTCATTACATGCGAGAATTTGTATCCTATTTTTAGTCGTTGACCTTCAGATCGAACCATGCATGATCTGTGTATATATGCTCGGTGCCCGTGATACCGTACGTGTGGTATTGCTTCAGTGACATGTGCTTGTATAGTAAATTAGTCGTCAACGGCTTCCTAGATTCCCTGTATCTAAAAAGCTAGCCTACTAGATTGCCTGTATCTAGATGGAGGTCAAAACCGTACAGTCATATCGCAACAAAGACGTCAGCGTGCTGCTCCCTGATGTTACGAATATAGGAGTATATAAGATAATTAATTGGATGTATTAATTAATAGGATCTAAACTAGGATATTTTTTTCCGACCAAACTAGGATATGTTATTAGTTACTAGCTCTAAGACAACTTCAACAACAATGTTAGTTTTTATGATATAGCTTACAACATAGATAGTCCACATGAACCTCACATAATTTTAAAACATGTATGTAAACCTAACTCTTGATTAAAATCTAGTTTTTCTCTCTTTTCAGTAAAATACTCCCTCCGTTCCTGAAAGAATAGATTTCTGAATTTATCTTAAGTCAAACATTTTAAACTTTGACCAAATTTCTAGAAAAAATTATTAAAAGTTATAGTATCAAATTAGTATCATTAGATTTATCATAAAACATATTTTCATATGGTGCTCATTTTAAGTCATAGATGTTATTATATTTTTCTATAAAGTTAGTCAAAGTTCAAAAAGTTTGACTGATACGGATTCTAAAAATTGATTCTTTCAGGGATAGAGGGAGTATGAAATAATATGGAGCTAAGTCATTAAAGCTATTTTCTTTCTTCTATTAAAATATAAAATATACGCTACGAGCTAAGTCATAGTTAGAGCTGCCTTTATTGTTGTCTCCATATATTGCCCATTCCTGCGGCAATAAGCACGTATATTTTCATGTTCAGCGATAAAAAAAAGGTGTTTGTGATGATAACATTCTATTTCTATTCAAACCAATATTTTGAGTGTACAGTAGTTGTTGCGTTGGAATAATTAGCAGATGCATTGGAGGGTTGGAATAATTAGCAGATGCATTGGGAGCATTTGTTTATATAAGGCTAGTTCCAGTAGATAATACTAACATGCATATTAATTGGACGCCACATACTAGAATTTTGTTTTTCTAGCCTACTCAATCAGCTTATCAACCGTATTTCACCTTGTTCTCTCACACTAGTCAAGATCAGCCGGCCGGCTTGTAGTTCAAAAGAGCCAGTGAATCGGTGCAATACACCCTTCTTACAACCACCGATGTCCATCTGATTGCTACAGATATCTCCGACAATTCAATCAGCTACAGAAATAGCATACCATAGTCATTCAGCGCGACATAGATCTACCTTCTATTGTCACTATCACGTTGTCCTAGTTCTCCAAAACAACCAGACAAATCTGATACTCGATATATGGAGTTAAGTGCCAGGTGTTACAACTACATTAGTACTTGAAATCTTGAATGATACCAACAAAGTTTTATAACTAGACCAAATCCAATGATAACTAGAGTTGCAGAGGATATAAAAAGATTGAACGACTGCCCGAAGAACCTAGTCGAACAGAAAGCCTTCACCATCATCTCCTGTCTCTACATCATCATGACACTGAAGAAGGCACCAACTTGAATGCAGTTTTAGTCCTGCAAGGGGCAAAAAAAAGCATTGCAGATGCAATGCAACCATTACTTTTTGATAATCTTAGGTGCGTAAATGTTTTTTTTTGCAAAGACTTAGGTGAATAAATATGAAGTGCATAAGTTCAGCCTCATTGCCAAAGAGTATCAAAATGTAAGGAGCATCAAAATACTTTTTTCACTGACTTGGAGTAGACACCATACATTGAAATCATTAATTTGCATGGAAGATTGGAGAATAAGAAAGAATATGACAACAAATTTACTTGCAGCCAACCCTAACAATATGCAGTCATGCACAATTCTTTAGTCCTTGAGCTATAAGAATAAAAAAAGATCCAACTATATGATGTCAAAAAAGCAATGAAATGATGCTCTTCTTTTTTTTTGACCGAAAATAATGCTCTTCTTTTCAACATAAGTTACCTTAGTTAGAACCCCAAATAAACGACTACACAAAAGAAATAAATATGTGTAATATGAGGAATGTTCCCTAAAAACAAAGTTCCAAAAGGTGCCAAACACAGATTAAACGTGATTAATTGTTCAGGCTTTTTTTTAAAAAAAATTATCAGGTTCAGACTTAATTATGAAATTAATGTAAAGGACAGAAGTCTAACTGTTGAGAGCATTAGTAGGATTGCTCTGCTCATCTTAACAGGATCTACTCATTGTTCATTTTGAAATAGATGACCCAGGCTCAAAGCATGTACAGGTTATCATGAGCTGCAGATTCAGGGCTGAAAGAATGCAAAGGTTCATAACACTAAAAGGCGCTCCTAGGTACTAGCACACAAGTGACACAAGCACTAATCAGAAACTAATTAAATTGCAACACATCAATGCCCAGATTCAATTCCACAGGAAGCTGGAAAACATTCAGAAATCAGGGGCAATTTGATTTCAATCATTCAGACTTGCATACTGCACTTGTGGCAGTAACATGAGCCTGGGCTCTGAGCTGAGAAGCATGGGGTCTCGGAGGATGATAGGAGGTGAGGATCCGCAAGCCGAGGAGTTGACGGAGGCAGGGAGATCCTGCAGGTAGACAGACAGGTTGAACGTCCATGTTGGTAGGCGGTTTGGCAGATAGCGGGCCGAGGCTGCTCCAGTGGCGACATGAGAAGGAAGGGGTGAAGAGGAGGCCACACATGATGTGGAGCCAGAGGAGATCAAGCTTGCTTCCCTCTCCGGCAGTGACGCAAGGAGGAAACGACAGCAGCGGCACGACGCAAGCACAAGAGGGGCTCAGGTTATAAACTTGCAATCGTATCCACCACCCAGCAACATATTATCACCACGTGCTTTGTGTTCTGGCTCCCACATGCTCAATTCCCCTTGCACTCGCACACTTGCTCCTGCCTGCGCTTGTGAAAAGACTGCATGGCAGACGCCTTTTCATGTTTCTGCGTCGCCTAGCGTCTAATTTGCCACACAGGACATAAACGACACACTGGGTTCTTTCCAACTAATCATGCCTAAGTGTACGCTTAATTTCTTCTTTAACACATTGAACAAAGGTTACAAAAAAATATACCAATTTACCGTGGAACATATCTTCATAGTATATCTATTTGGTTTCATAAATGTCGATAATCTTCTCTACAAACTTAAAGTAATTTGACTTAGGATTAATGTAATAATAATTTTGTATGTGTTTGGGAGGGGAGGGGGAGGATGGAGGTTGCACTCATTAACCTCATGTAAGTGCCCAGCCTCTTTTAACAAATCGTTTGGAAAAAATTAACATCTAAGCTAGTTAGCTTAATTATATGTTAAGCAAAATAATCATCATTAATAAGTGCACCCTTTACTGCCTATTGGCCTTTAATAGCAATTTCCAGTCTGGGGCTTATGGATGAAGTGGTATGTCACGTGACAATATTAACAGCAGTGCATTAGTAGACTATTGACAATAACTAGAGTGCAAACAAGTATGGGTCCAAGGACATGCATGAGAAACAATACCGGCCAATTAAAACCACCAAAGGCCTCTTTGGCAACCTTAGGCTGAGCCAGTTATTTATGGCACATACAGCAAGCCATATTTCTGTAAGCTCAAAATGACATTTGTTGTTTAAATAGTAAAAGGTTGAAGAAAACATCACTAAAACTCGGTTCACATGCTCTTACAGATCACAATATACTGAATTTGTCACTATAATGAAAGCAGGTGTTGACGGTAATTACGAACTATTTTATTACCATCAAAATACCGTCAACAGCCTCATAATCAAAGGAAATCAAGCATAACCTGAATATATTGTGTCAAATAACTAGTTCCACATGTCCCTTGACTATTTGATGTAGGTAATGACAAATGGGGACTTTTGGAAGCTAGTGGGCCCACTTAGGGGGTCGGCCGACCACCCTGTGGGGCCACTAGACCTCCCAAGCCCCCATGATCCAAGATCCACCCTCTAGAACACTCTCTACCCCTTGGATCCAAGTATGCCTCTTACCAAACGGTCCAGATTCACATCACAAGGATCCATGAACCCACATCAATGATATCAGCGTGACAAATCAACTCAGAACCGAAATCCAACACATATGACAGGTGGGACCAGCAGCCAGAAGGCAGAGGTGGGGCCACAGGCCCCTATAGGCGGTCGACCGACCTATAGGTGGACCCCACAAGCCCCCACTTGGTCCCTGACTAGTGGGCCACCATCTAGAAAGTGCAGGAGGACCCACATAGCAGCATGGGCGGTCGGCCGACCACCCTTATGGCGGTTTCACCCCCCTCAACCGCCTCACTCACTCCCCACATGATGGAAATCAACACCCTTGATCCTTAGGCGGTTCTGAAGTCGGTTGGATCCAATGGTGGTTGATAAAGGTGACGCGGATCGCTGACGTGACACCAGAGTAGCCCCTACTCCACCTATAGCTATAAATAGACCCCTAGAGCTCCCTTCTCATTCATGCCTCATTGGAGAAACACTACTCCTTAGTCTCTTAGTGGAGCATTGTAGTAGTGCTATGCTGGTTGGAGGAGAGTGAAGGAAGTCTTCTGGAGAAAGCCCCGGGCCTGTCGGGAATCTTCTCCGGAGTTCTTCCTCATCGGATGCGAGTCTCTTGTAAGTTTAGCACTTGTAAGTGACTACTTCTGAGTTCTTTATATTATTTAGTATTCTAAATCTGGTTTAGCTGTTATACAACTTTTCACGCTTGTTCATCGCTTTGCTCTGAGTAAAGTGCTTTAATCTTAGGCCAAGGTTAAAGTAGTAAGATAAGTGTAGACGTGGTGTCTAGGCTAGATCTTACCTTTGTAAACCGCTTATCGCGCGGATTGTTTGTGGATGCTAGTAGAAGGTGACAGCTCTATCTAGTCTTTGTATTCCACCACGCGTGTCAGATAAGTTCTTAAAAGGTAGGGCTTCAATACAACTTGACGGCGTGGTCCGGTTAGAGTTTTGTCCTCTTTCTGATCTATCCCGTTGCCTCCTGCAAGAGAAGGGCCGATAAGACCAGTATAACCAGCTATCCCTTGTTAGATATCTTTGCTATATCGAACCTCTCAACCCAGTTATCATAGTCTCCCTTGATCCATCATAGGACATATCCATATTCCTAGTTAACTCACTTCTCGTTCCCCGAGGAAAATACGATACCTGGAATACTCCCGGTGAAGTGCTACAACGGTATAATCTGTGCGCTTGCGGATTTATCCAATAGTCATAAGAAATACCAACAAGCATTTTTGGCGCCGTTGCCAGGGAACGGTAGCTGTTTTAACTAGTACCCCTTTGGTCCTATTTTATCTTTGTTTGAATTCATCCTTCCACTCCACATACACATATGGATCAAACCCCACTTATCAAATATGGTGCTCCAACGGGCGCTAGCTTGGATCCACCTAAATCATCTCAGGTCGTTCTGGCCGTTCGTTATGAGCTTCGCCCAAGTCTCATAGCAATGGTTCAAGAAAAACCATTTTCTGGGGACGAAGACGAGAATCCCTATACTCATATACGTGACTTTGAACAACTTTGTTCATGTGTCCACATCCAAGGGATGAGGCCAGGTACCCTTAAGTGGAAGCTATTTCCGTTTTCTTTAATGGGAATAGCCAAATGATGGTATACTCGCCACGTTGATGATGTGAAAGGAGACTGGGAAAATTTGATGCCTAAATTCTGTTTGGCATTCTTCCCTATCCCTTGCGTCATTCGTCTTCGAAAAGAGATCATCAATTTCTCGCAAAGAGAGAAAGAGTCTCTGGGTGATGCATGGGCCTGTCTTTTAGATCTAGTATCTTCAGGCCCTGATCTCGCTATAACCGAGCCTACAATGTTACAACATTTCTATGTCGGTCTTAGCAGAGATTTCGCGCAACTTCTTGACATATCTTCCGGGGGAGCCTTCCTATGTTTACCCGTTAGTGCAGGGAAGAGTCTTCTCACGAAGATTCTTGATAACACCCCCTATACTAACGTATATTATGAAGGACCTGCGGAAGAACAGAAACCAGCCCCCAGAATAGAAACAACATTGATAGCCGAAACTCTCCCCTCTACATCTCAAGATCCTGCTATCGAACCTGAACCACCAAGGGAAGAAGAAATTCATCCCTTGGAATTTCCCCTTGATATCGAGGCTGATTTATTTTCCGATTTTGGAAATGCCTTGAATCAATCTGTGCAAAAGAAGTCTACTGCTCGAAAAGCTCCGAACCGCCACATCCCTAGTCTCATAGAAGAAGCCTATCTCCAGGAGACGGTTCAAGAGCTAGCCTCTATCATGAGCAATGAGTGGTTAGAAGAGGCCGAATCTTCATTCGAGCCAATTCGAATTCTTTCTTCCTCTACAACCATTCCTTGTCAAATCAATAGAGCAAAGTTAGACTCTCTCTACGATCCTACCGTAGGAGTTAGCATTATGTCTAAGTCATTAGCTAATGCTCTCCTAGGCAAGGTAAATCTAACTCCAACCAATAAATTCTTGAAGCTTCCTTCAGGACAATTGATTGAGAGTTGTGGTATTGCACAGACCATTCCTACGCTAATTAACAAAGTCAATATTCTCCTGAATTTCTTCATTTTTGATATAGAGGAATTCGACTTGTTAATTGGACATCCACTCATGAGATTCCTTGATGGATCTCTTGATGGAAGTCTTAAGGGTCATCTTGGGAGCAGCATCAAACTCTCGATTCCGCTCAACAATTCCATGAACACCATGACGGAATTGCTCCTAGAATCTGACCCTAAAGAGGAATCGATGGTTGCATCTCTTCTAGAATCATCTCATCCTGATCTAGAAGAAGAGGCCGAAGATTTCATCCAGGAAGAAGATGATCTAGAAGAACCCATAGATCTGGAGAAATCCGAGCCCCCATCTAAGCCCTCTGTAGAACTTAAACCCCTTCCAGCTGGTTTAAAGTATGTGTTTCTAAATGACGATCGTGAGGCCCCTGTGATCATCAGTGACAAACTCTCTCCTGAAGAGTCCTTCAAACTCCTCACCATCTTGGAAAAACATCAGTCAGTCTTAGGCTATTCTCTTCAAGATCTCAAAGGCATTAGTCCCGCTCTTTGCACACATCGCATCCCCATAGAACCTGAGGCCCTTCCATCTAGAGAGCCCCAGCGTAGATTGAATAATGCGATGAGAGAAGTAGTGAAGAAGGAAGTCTTGAAACTCTTGCACGCGGGGATCATCTACCCCGTTCCTCATAGTGAATGGGTTAGCCCTGTGCAAGTTGTGCCTAAGAAGGGAGGTATGACGGTCTTTCGAAATGATAAGAACGAGTTGATTCCTCAACGAACCGTCACGGGTTGGAGAATGTGTATAGATTACCGAAAACTTAATAAGGCCACAAAGAAAGATCACTTCCCGCTACCCTTCATCGATGAGATGTTGGAGCGGCTTGCAAAACATTCTTTCTTTTGTTTCCTTAATGGTTATTCGGGATATCATCAAATACCAATCCACCCCGATGATCAAAGTAAGACCACTTTCACATGCCCTTATGGAACATATGCATATAGGCGAATGTCTTTCGGCCTATGCAATGCTCCTGCTTCTTTTCAGAGGTGCATGATGTCCATTTTCTCCGATATGATCGAAGAAATCATGGAAGTTTTCATGGACGATTTCTCCGTCTATGGAAAAACTTTCGATGATTGCCTTGAGAATCTGGATAGGGTCTTACAGAGATGTGAAGAAAAGCACTTAGTCCTGAACTGAGAGAAATGTCACTTCATGGTTCGCGAAGGCATAGTGCTAGGACATAGAGTGTCCGAACGTAGGATAGAAGTGGATAGAGCTAAGATAGAAGTTATAGAATAGCTTCCACCTCCCACGAATGTCAAGGGGATTCGTAGCTTCCTTGGGCACGCAGGCTTCTATAGGCGGTTTATCAAAGATTTCTCTCAAATTGCCCGTCCTTTAACAAACCTGCTAGCCAAGGATACTCCCTTTGACTTCAATGATGAGTTATTAGACTCTTTCCACATCCTCAAGAAAGCACTCATCTCAGCTCCAATCATTCAACCCTCTGATTGGAAGCTTCCCTTTGAAATAATGTGTGATGCTAGTGATTATGCTGTCGGTGCGGTATTAGGCCAAACCAAAGATAAGAAGCATCATACTATTTCATATGCTAGCAAAACCTTGACAGGGCCACAGCTAAACTATGCAACAACAGAAAAAGAGTTGTTGGCCGTGGTATTTGCTATAGATAAGTTTAGATCTTACTTAGTAGGAGCAAAAGTTATTATGTATACAGATCATGCTGCTCTTAAGTACTTGCTCACTAAGAAAGATGCTAAACCACGCTTAATAAGATGGATCTTGCTACTCCAAGAATTTGATCTTGAAATAAAAGATAAAAAGGGAGTAGAAAATTTTGTTGCCGATCATGTGTCTAGAATGCAATTCAAAGATGCACAGAATTTGCCCATCGACGATTTCCTCAGAGATGACACACTCCTCAAGGTGACAGAGTCCAACCCCTGGTATGCAAATATAGTCAACTTTATGGTTGCAGTCCATGTACCACCAGGGGCAGATATGAAGAAGTTAGTTCAGGATAGTTGAATACATCTCTGGGATGAGCCATACCTCTATAGAGTATGCAATGATGGATTGTTAAGAAGATGCGTACCTATGGAGGAGGCGATCAAGATCATGGAAACATGCCATGGAGCAGAATACAGAGGCCACTATGGAGCATTCAGAACTCATGCTAAGATTTGGCAGAGTGGGTTTTTCTGGCCAACCATGTACAAGGATACACATGACTATGTCAAAAGATGTCCAAGGTGCCAGAAGCACGGGAACATCAATACCCGAGATGCCATGCCACTCACCAACAACCTACAAGTCGAGCTCTTTGATGTATGGGGCATCGACTACATGGGGCCCTTTCCTCCATCGAAAGGGTATGAGTATATCTTAGTGGTGGTGGACTATGTGTCCAAGTGGGTAGAAGCATTACCCTGCTGCAAAGCTAGTGCAGCCAATTCAAAGAGAATGTTCCATGAAGTGATATTCCCCAGATTTGGAACCCCAAAGTTAGTCATAAGTGACGGGGGATCTCACTTTATTGACAAAGGCTTCCGCCAGTTCCTCACTAATCAAGGAATCCGGCACAATGTTGCAACTCCATACCATCCTCAAACAAGTGGTCAAGCAGAAACATCCAACAAACAAATCAAGAACATTCTGTAGAAGACTATAGAAGAGATGGGTACCGCTTGGAATCACAAGCTACCAGAGGCACTTTGGGCATATCGGACCGCATACAAGACCCCAATTGGTATGACACCATACCAACTTGTATACGGAAAGACATGCCATTTGCCTATAGAATTAGAATTCAAAGCACATTGGGCAATCAAGAAATGCAACATGGATTTGCCAGCTGCTGGAAAATTCAGGAAGATGTAAATCTCTGATTTAGAAGAATGGAGAGAGAAAGCATACCACAATGCCAGGATATACAAGGAGAGAACCAAGAAATGGCATGACAAGAGAATCAAGGTCAAGGAATTCAAGCCAGGGGACAAGGTCCTGCTATTCAACTCAAGATTCAAGCTCTTCGGTCACGGGAAGCTGAAAAGCAAATGGGAAGGGCCATACCTCATCATCAATGTCGCGACTCACGGAGCAATCACACTCCAAGACGACGACGGCAAAATCTTTAAGGTAAATGGCCAACGTCTTAAAGTTTTTCATGAGCATGAAATTCCTAAGCAAGAAATTGATATGATAGGTTTTGTTCTTAATCAAAATTAGAACTAAAATCTACATGTTTTAAATTTTTTGTTCAAATTCCAAGAATGACCTTAGAATTGGCCTAGACTTAGCCTTGACTCCCCGCTCGTGAAAGGTCGGCCCATTTGGCCTGTAAAGGCGATCGGTCTATCGTGCTTTTGGGCCAAACAACCCGAGGCTTCACGACCTAACTCACCTGACCCGAACAAGTTCAAAACCTGGCTCGGTCGGTCGATAGCTTTCAAAAAGCGATTGGACGATCGTGGTTCGAACTCGTTCAAACGTCCTGTTGCACAAGAACATTGGGCCAACGTTCCCCTTCGGTTTCATCGCGATCCGAGCGTGAACGAAGGCCCTGCACGTTGGGTTTCCCCTTCTTAACCCCCTCTTCTTCTTCCTCCTCCTTGCACCTTGTTTTTCTGCACAACCAGCAGCACCAGCACCACTCTTTGCACTCATTCACATCCGCCTTGATCACCACCATGGCTCCACCAAGATACAATAGCAAGGCACCACTCGTTCCTGTCGGCGGAGGCCCTTCCAAGGCTCAAGACCCCATCAATGCCGATGCCATGGCCATCGAGGTCCTCGACGTCATTCCCCTGGCCATGGCACCGCCGCCGGCACAGCTGAACTCCCCTAGGGGGGTCGGCCGACCGGGCAGTGGAGCTCGGAGCGGATGCGGAGCATCGCCCGGTCGATATCTCCCCGCCACAACCCCAACAAACCAGCGGCACGACCAGTAACACCCAAAAGGCCGACCACTGGCCAGTTGGGGGTGAAGAAGGCCCCCGTCTCCTCCACCAACGGCGACACGAGCACGGGCTACACCCACTCCTACTCGCCATCGACACCGCCATGGATGCGCCTCCAGAAGGCTCATGGTGGACCAGGCAGAGGGAAGGTGCTCATCCCTCCTCTCACCTCCGAGGAGCGGAGGGAGGGGGTGCGCAGATCCCTTGAGATAGAGGAGTCTCGCAAATTAGTCCGGCGGACTAGCAATCCGCCATCCATCTCCGGACCTCTAGGCCAGTTCAAAGATGAAGATGACATGGAGAAGCTGCTTCGCATAGTCGCTAGGCTTAGGGAAAGAAACACTAAGCTAGCAGAACAGGCAGCAGAGGAGAGAATGGCCCGTTTGGATCTAGAGGACAGTTTTAACGATCTTCGCATTAGCACTAATGCGAAGATCAAACGTATAGCCCAGACAATCAAGAGAGAAGATCTCTTTGCCCCTCCATCTCCATAGATCACTAGTCCACGAATAAGATAGGCACTTAGGTTTATTTGTTTCAATCATTCTTTTATTTTCCCTTTCATCAATGTAATTTGTGCCTATCAAAAATTTGAATTAAATAAAAAAGTTTGGTTCTGCTGGTATTTTGTCCAGCAGAACCCATGCACTTGACTTGTTTCTATCACTGAATTCAGCATGCCCCAAAACAAGTATGGGGGAGGTCGGTCGACACTCTAACAGGTCAAAACACTAAAACGATCAATGAATCATGTTGTACACATCCATGACACGTTCCACAAAAAAGTTGGATCGAAACGACCACTTTTGTGGATCGGCCGATGCACTTTGGAGGCCAAAATTTAGAATGATCAGAGTACCTCAACATTCAGAGGTAAGGAATCCAAATGCAGAGTTCAAAGTGGCCAAACGGCTCCAAGGAGCGGTCGACCGACCGCACTTATAGGGCCTGGACCCACCAGCCAGCATCCTCTCAACTTCAAACAACTAATCTAACCGTTTGCCACGTCTCTCCCCTTCCCTCTATACTTTTCATTTGTTTACTCACTTTCCCTTCAAAAAAAAGAATAAAATAAAAATAATTTTTTCATGAAATTCATCACTTAGTTTAATTCCTTTTTATTGAATAAAACAAGAGATCACATCCAAAATTAAAATTTTGAGAAAAGTGACATGATCTATGACGTTTAAAGGGCAAAAGCGTCATAAAGATGAATTCTTGCTTTTTGTTTATGCTAGTGGGAAAACATTTTGATAGGAAGATCATATGGACTAAGTTGTTGATTAATGTGATATAGTCTCGGCTCATGATTCATACCCTTTCTATTTTAAGTTCTTGGAGATTAATTTTTGAAAATGTCATAAAACCATAATGTCTCTACTCCTCTATAGTGAGAAAAATCCTACCAAAGCCATAAATACTTATGCATGTTCAAAACTTTCCTCAAATGCTTCTTGTATTTGCTTTGAGTTTGCTCAAACCTTGTGACCCTTGTTGAGAATTATGTCATAGTTCAAAGATCAAGATCACGTACACGCCACATACTTTTTGCTGCTTCTACACTGGAAGTACGCAAAACATGCCTTTCATTCACATGATCCATGTTCATCAAATAAATACTCTAGAAATAAATGTTATGATCTCTCTCAAAATTCCTCAAGAGATATGGCTATCATGAAAAATAATGATGAGCAAAGCTCTTTATCTAAAAAAATTATGATAGCCATGTCTCAAGTAATCCTAAAGTTAGAGAGATCATATACATAGTTAAGGAGTACATGTTAATCATATACCTTTGTCCACACACATGCACATCTTGATCTAGGATTATGACGTTCTTCTCCTTGGATCCTTGTTTTGGCTTTACAATATAAGTGATGAAAGTTTGTGACATTGTCTATCCCTACCTAAACTCTAGATAAAGCCATTTAGAAATAGGGAAATGCAAAGAAGGCAACCTCTTGATGCCTTGGTAAGGAATCATACACCTTGAGTGACTTAGAGTGCTATAAGAGGAGTAAGTTGACTTATGAGATTTCTTTTGAAAAATTATCAAAAACTCCAAGTACTAAAATATGATTTAGGAAGATGACTATGCCTTGAGAACTGTTCCATTTCTCAACCTCTCAAGAATATATGTCAGCCACTACCCCATATCCCATTAGTATGACAAAATGTCTTGAGTGAATCTTTATGCTTGCTTTATACTTTGAATAGCATAGTCTTGTTATCTTTTAATCTATACTCGAGGACGAGCAAAGAGGTAAGTATGGGGCATCTTGTTGACTCTAATTACGAGCTATTTTATTACCATAAAAATACCATCAACAGCCTCATAGTCAAAGGAAATGAAGCATAACCTGAACATATTGTGCCAAATAACTAGTTCCACATGTCCCTTGACTATTTGATGCAGGTAATGACAAATGGGGACTTTTGGGAGCTAGTGGGCCCACTTAGGGGGTCGGCCGACCACCCTGTGGGGCCACTAGACCTCCCAAGCCCCCATGATCCAAGATCCACCCTCTAGAACACTCTCTACCCCTTGGATCCAAGTATGCCTCTTAGCAAACGGTCCAGATACACATCACAAGGATCCATGGACCCACATCAATGATATCAGCGTGACAAATCAACTCAGAACCGAAATCCAACACATATGACATGTGGGACCAGCAGCCAGAAGGCAGAGGTGGGGCCACAGGCCCCTATAGGCGGTCGACCGACCTATAGGTGGACCCCACAAGCCCCCACTTGGTCCCTGACTAGTGGGCCACCATCTAGAAAGTGCAGGAGGACCCACATAGCAGCATGGGCGGTTGGCCGACCACCCTTATGGCGGTTTCACCCCCCTCAACCGCCTCACTCACTCCCCACATGATGGAAATCAACACCCTTGATCCTTAGGTGGTTCTGAAGTCGGTTGGATCCAATGGTGGTTGATAAAGGTGACGCGGATCGCTGATGTGACACCAGAGTAGCCCCTACTCCACCTATAGCTATAAATAGACCCCTAGAGCTCCCTTCTCATTCATGCCTCATTGGAGAAACACTACTCCTTAGTCTCTTAGTGGAGCACTCTAGTAGTGCTATGCTGGTTGGAGGAGAGTGAAGGAAGTCTTCTGGAGAAAGCCCCGGGCCTGTCGGGAATCTTCTCCGGAGTTCTTCCTCATCGGATGCGAGTCTCTTGTTCTAAATCTGGTTTAGCTGTTATACAACTTTTCACGCTTGTTCATCGCTTTTCTTTGAGTGAAGTGCTTTAATCTTAGGCCAAGGTTAAAGTAGTAAGATAAGTGTAGACGTGGTGTCTAGGCTAGATCTTACCTTTGTAAACCGCTTATCGCACGGATTGCTTGTGGATGCTAGTAGAAGGTGACAGCTCTATCTAGTCTTTGTATTCCACCACGCGTGTTAGATAAGTTCTTAAAAGGTAGGGCTTCAATACAACTTGACGGCGTGGTCCGGTTAGAGTTTTGTCCTCTTTCTGATCTATCCCGTCGCCTCCTGCAAGAGAAGGGCCGATAAGGCCAGTATAACCAGTTATCCCTTGTTAGATATCTTTGCTATATCGAACCTCTCAACCCAGTTGTCATAGTCTCCCTTGATCCATCATAGGACATATTCACATTCCTAGTTAACTCACTTCTCGTTCCTAGAGGAAAATACGATACTTGGAATACTCCTGGTGAAGTGCTACAACGGTATAATCTGCGCGCTTGCAGATTTATCCAATAGTCATAAGAAATACCAACAGCAGGCAAGCCAAAAATGTGAATTCCCACGCATGCCAACAATGTCATGGTCATAATGATGTTTTAGTTAATGTTTAGGAAACTAAGCTTGGAAAGAGCCAATGAATGGACCAATCACTACCTCAACTAGACAATGACGAATGCAATTACAGGTGTGAAAGAACCAAAAAGGGTAAATGAGAAGTAAAATTTATGCTTCTTACCCATCTCCAACAGCTTGTGGAGAAATCATTTTTCTTTCAATTTATTGAGAATAGAGGTATGTTCCATCTTCCATGTCGCACGTGATAGTACAAGACTACAAGGTCCCATTGATGTGGTACTCATTTTTGTAAGCACACAAAAAATTTTTGGATGTCTTCTAGATAGGCTTGTTTCCACGATAGCAGAATACATGGAACCATGTGAAAATACAAAACCTAATAGTCACCTTGCCAGGAGGCAAATAGGGAAGGTGTGGAGGGGAGGGGGGGTCTATGTATGACTCCTTTTCTTCTATTAATATAATGATAGGCAGCTCTCCTATGTGTATCGAGAAAAAAAAAACTAGGCGACCACAGAAGACTTTAATGCAACTACAATCCATGGTACACATGACAGTGTGTATAGGCAAAACAAGAACACAAAAAAATAATCATAGTCCTATGGCATGTACTCCCTCCATTCCAAATCATAATTCGTTTAGGGTTTTCTAGGTACATAACTTTTGTTATGCATCTAGATATACACCATGTCTAATGCACAACTGTTGTTAGAAAATCACTTATATTTCATACAGAGGGACTAAGTGACAGTGCCTTAAATAAGAATGCAGAATGGCAAACGAAATTATGACGAGAGACTTACAACTTCATATCCTTCTCGGTGATAAGAATGGTGGGTACCCGAAGTACAGAATTGGAGAGTAACAACATTGGTCAGTTTTTTGATAAATTTCAACGGATGTCGAACAGACCCTCACAATCTCCAATGTCTTGGTATTAAGCGAGAAAAACGCTAAACTTCTAGCACTGAATTTCTCAAATCCTACTAGGATAATATATCCTTCTGCCACACCGAAAACAAAATAGCGATGATAATCAGAGGGAAGTGGGATTGCAGTCTTCGTTGTATGACTATTGTCATTCCCAACCTCATTTTGCCTAATGGAGTGTAGAAGCTCAGGACATGTTTGATCTACACGAGTAATTATCCCAATACTTCCTTCACCAGTCTCCAGAACAACAACATCCCAATTTTTGTGGTTAGGTGGGAGGACAACAACAGAGAATTCCATCCCGCTAACGTCAAGCTTGAGCAACTTATTGCAAAATTCTAGTTTCCAGTAGAAGCAACCATACGTGTAACTGGGCCGCAGATCCAGAGGTGGTATGCATTGTGATAGAATGCGGAAGCCCCGTGTCGGTGTCTAAAATGGCGGGGTCTAGACAGCCAACGAGTAAATTTCTAAGCGTGTCGCAGATCGGATGGTTACGCTCGGAGAACACACGGTTTATACTGGTTCAGGAACGAACGCCCTACGTCCAGTGTTCTGTGGAGTCACGTTACCGAGCGTGGAGAGCTCGTAGAGGGGATCTACAAGCAATGGTAAGAGAGGAAAGTGGATTCCCAGGTCTCGTGCGTATAGGTTCTTGGTTCTGGTGAGAGCTTGTGTGAATGCGAGTGTAAGTGTGTGTGAATGAGTCGAGAGGATTCAAGGAAGTGTCTAGAGAGAGAGACTGGAGGTCCATTCTCCCCCTTTATACGTAGGAAGAGATGGAGGATTACAGTAGAGAAGAGAGAGAAACATGGGCCCGGCCGAGGCTGTCGATTTGGGAGCGCTTTAGCTTCTGTTCGCCTTCCTTTCCGGGAAGAATACGCCTGTAGGCACGCCGCCCGGGTCCTGTTCATCCTTGATGGAGCTTTGGTATTAAGCGAGAAAAACGCTAAACTTCTAGCACCGACTTTCTCAAATCCTACTAGGATAATATATCCTTCTGCCACACCGAAAACAAAATAGCGATGATAATTAGAGGGAAGTGGGATTGCAGTCTCCGTTGTATGACTATTGTCATTCCCAACCTCATTTTGCCTAATGGAGTGTAGAAGCTCAGGAATTGTTTGATATACACGAGTAATTTTCCCAATACTTCCTTCACCAGCCTCCAGAACAACAACATCCTGATTTTCGTGGTTAGGTGGGAGGACAACAACAGAGAATTCCATCCTGCTAACGTCAAGCTTGAGCAACTTATTGCAAAATTCCAGTTTCCAGTAGAAGCAACCATACGCGTAACTAGGCCGCAGATCCAGAGGTGGTATGCATTGTGATAGAATGCGGAAGCCCCGTGTCGGTGTCTAAAATGGCGGGGTCTAGACAGCCAACGAGTAAATTTCTAAGCGTGTCGGAGATCAGATGGTTACGCTCGGAGAACACACGGTTTATACTGGTTCAGGCACGAACGCCCTACGTCCAGTGTTCTACGGAGTTGCGTTACTGAGCGTGGAGAGCTCGTAGAGGGGAGCTACAAGCAATGGTGAGAGAGGGAAGCGGGTTCCTAGGTCTCGTGCGTATAGGTTCTTGGTTCTGGTGAGAACTCGTGTGAATGCGAGTGTAAGTGTGTGTGAATGAGTCGAGAGGATTCAGGAAAGTGTCCAGAGAGAGAGACTGGAGGTCCATTCTCCCCCTTTATACGTAGGGAGAGATGGAGGATTACAGTAGAGAGAGAGAGAGAAACGTGGGCCCGACCGAGGCTGTCGACTTGGGAGCGCTTTAGCTTCTGTTCGCCTTCCTTGCCGGGGAAGACTACGCCTGTAGGCACGCCGCCCAGGTCCTGTTCGTCCTTGATGGAGTTGTAGCCATGCGCCTCATGACCGGGAACACCATTGTTCCCTGACTTGGGTATGGGCGGGGGTTGGTAGCACAGGGTTAGGCACCCCCGCGTTCCGTCGTACAGGGCTGAGAGCGCCCTAATCCCTGTTCAAGTGTTCGTCGGAGGTATGGCTCGGGGATGGTGAACGTCAGTCGTCGGTTAGGCCGCACAAGACCTTGTACCGTAGGGAGGATACAGGGGCAGGCATGGCGGTTCATGCATTGGAGCCCCATCCCTAAGGACGAGGGGTACTGTGGTCCTTTTGACTATAGGCCAGGACGCCACGGGCCGGTTATGGCGGCGACTCCTCTGAGGGCAGATGGCGTCACGGATGACGTCTCGCTAGCTCGAACGAGGCGGAGGAGCCCCCGAGGGTGGAGGTGTCACAGACGACATTGCCGTGTCTTGGACGGGACGGAAGTGCCTCCGACGGTGGGTGGTCGTCATGGTTGACGTCACCCTGGCTCGGACGAGGTGGAGATCCTTCCGAGGGAGCGCTGCTGATCTAGTTGGTTGGAGGCGGGGAGCCCCCGAGGGTAGTGACGTCACCCTGGCTCGGACGGGGCGGAGAGCCCCCAAGGGTGATTTTGTTTTTGAGAAGTCTGGTGTTTAGAGTACCCTATTCTCAGGTATCCGACAGTAGCCCCCGAGCCTGCGATGTAGTGATGGACTACACCGGAGGCTTCCGAGAATGCTTATGATATTTGGCTAAGTTTTTGGATTCCGGTGGGTGCGCACGAGCGCACCCGCCGGGTGTAGCCCCCGAGGCCTTAGGAGGATAATTTTTCCTCCTAAGGGGTTATCCGGTAGACTTGTATAGTGCTTGGCCCTTCGTTCTCCCCATGAGGTAGTGGGGAAGGGAGAGGACTGCTCCGTACGTTGGAGCCAGAGCTTTGCTTGCACGCCAGCCCCGCCACAGGGCACACTGTTGGACTTGGGCTGACGTGCTTCGATGGGCCCCGCGGCTGGGTTGCCTGACCTGGATAATATAGGTGTCGGGCGGCGGTGCCCTTATCGTGGGCATCCGCATAGTATTTCTAGCTTTTGGCCCTTCGGCCAGGGATTTCCCTTCAGTCCACCTTGTAAAACGTTTTCATGTTTTTGGTGTCTGATGATTGGGCCTGCCCCCCATGGCTCTTAGAAAGCACGTAAGCGTGTAACCCCTGCAAGGATATATATATGAGAAATTGAAATGTGTTTGCTTTGTGTTTACCTGGGCGGACCTCTTACGAGTGAGTGAGGCTCAGCGCGTTTCTCCCCCCCCCCCCCCGTTATCTAGTTGCTCAAACCAGCAGAGGGGGTGTGGTGGCAGCCCCCGAGTCCTTACTCGATGCAAGGAACCGTCTCGGGTTTGTACCGTCTTTCTTGTGCGTTCCCCGCACATCTCTCCGCGAGAAGGGGGAATGCGAGTCGATCCATGCTATCCTCGAGGCAGACGAACCATGGATGCTCGTCGAGTTACTAACGGGCCAATCTGAGTGGGGTGCTGGTTCCCGTTCGATAGGGTTCTGGCTAGTGGCCCATGTCGTGGCTCACCCCAAATCGGTTTCATCTAGTACCCGGGTCCGTTCGATGGGTCCCGGGGGCCTGTTGCCTTCCTTTGGAGGAATACCATGAACAAATCATCCGTTAAGACGGACTCAAATATGAAATCTGGGGATGACCTTAGCATCCGATTGCCAGGCTGATGACCGCTAGTGTGTCCATTCCCTTTCGCCCCTCGCTCTATTGTCCTGAGTCGGACGTTTCGAACCCCGCTAGGTCGGCCTCCATATCTCTAGACCATAATCGTCCGTCGGGGCGTCTATAGCCCTTATCCCCTTTGACTTACCTAGGCCCATGGGCCGTCACCACTGGTTGCGCCACGTGGGCGTTCCTCCGACCTCTGCGCGCGTAGGAGGTTCTCCCGAAGTGTGCTTGCGCTCGTGCGTGTGGCGCGGTGGGCCCGGGATGGATCCTATAATCATGATAGATACGGGGTGCGTGTATCGGAGCGAGGGAAAAGGCGGGTGGTGTCAGTTACCTGCCATCGTGCGCGCGACTCCCGATATTCCCGGGACAGTGGAGAGGACGTAACCGAGCGGCTACATTTAATGCAACTCGAGTCGTGGGGTCGTGGCGCGGCGAGCCGAGGAGGTGCCTCTTCGTCTTCCGGTCCCTATAAATATCACGCCGCGCCACCACTTCGAGAGGTCGCACTGTTTGTCTTCTTCGCCTCCCAACCTCGCTCGCATCACCTCCCTTCACATCTAGGGTTTACGCCGCCGCATCTCCGTCTCAACCGCGCTTTCCGTCGCGCTGCAAGCCGTTACCTAGGTGCATCCCACATGGCCGGAGAACATCCAGTGAGGAGCTGGGCCCGGTCCACGCTCGAGCATGAGCGGGCGCTCGAGATGGTGGACGCGGGGCTGCTGCGCCTCGAGGTCTCCGTCGACGGACACCTAGAGTGGATAGTCCCCACTGGCGCTGACGTACCGGATCCGCCGGAGGGGTATGTGGTCTCATTCCTTCCGTTCCACAAGCGCGGGTTTGGTACGCCGCCGTCTCGCTTCTTCCGCGGAATCCTCCACCACTACGGGATTGAGCTCCACAATTTGAATCCCAACTCCGTCCTACACCTCGCGGCCTTCGCGGCCATGTCGGAGGGGATGCTGGCTACGGAGCCGGACTTCGTCCTGTGGAAGTTTTTCTTCAAGGCGTCGCCGTTCCTCCACAATAGCCACAGTGCGAGGTATGTGGTGCCGTGCGGAGGGTGCGTGCTCAGCCTCCGCTCTGCCAACCTGGGTCTCTACATGTCGGCGCGGGCGATCTCCTCCAACCGGGGATGGCACTCACAGTGGATCTACATCCGGAACCACCCCGAGGCACCGCTTCTGGCCTTCATGGGTGCCGCTTTGCCGAAGAGCTCCCGAGCTGGCACTACGGCCCGACCCCTAGGACCTCGCGGGGATACAGCCCCATCTTCGGAGCTTGACGCGGCTCTAGGACCAGGAGTTGAATTTCTCAGGGGTCGTCACGCAGTTCCTGCAGCGCCTGGTGCTCCCACTCATGGAGAGGGAGCATTTGTTGCACGAGATGGTGCCCGGGGCATCGCGCGAGCGGTCCGCTATGGCAGAGGTGGACCTGAGCCTCGAGGACACGATCACCGTCGCCCGGAGGCTGCTGGGGAACGCCCTAGACGAGGACGGCGTCTATCGCTGCCCGTCGATGCGCCCGGACCTCAACTTCATCGAGTTGGTGAGTCCAGATAACACGGCATCGGCTTCTCCCCCACATTGTTTCTCCTTGGTCATGCTAACCCGTGCTTCTCCTGTCCTCCCTTCATAGGGCCCCCATTCGACGGCTCGCCACATGGCTGCCCCCCTTCCTGTTCCGCCAGTACAGCGGCTGGCGAACAGTGAGCGGAACGCGCAGCAGCGGGCGGAAGCCGTCGAACGGAGGAGGAAGAAGGTCGACAAGGCTTGGAGGCACACGCAACTGGAGATGTTGCGAGCCAGGCAGCGCCAAGCGGGGGAGCCAGAGGAGGAGTCCCCCACGGAGTTCGATGAGGACTGGGAGAACCTCGGCAGTGATGACGACGACTATGACGACGATGATGATGGGGAGGACAGGCATCCTCTGTCCGAGGTGGTGCCGGCGCTACTGGCGGCGGGGACCATACGCTACCCTGCCGGGGCCGCGCCGGCGGTGGAGGTGCCCCCGGTGAGGACGCTTGGCGCGCACCTGGCCCCCGGTGGCTCCAGGAGCGGTGTTGCCGATGACTCCCCGTCCACCCCTCTTCCCGCCCCGTCCAGGGGGGATGTGGGCGGTGGACGGAGCAGCGGTTCGGGGACCGTGGGCCGCGGCGCGGTGGAGCCGACGCGAAAACGCCACAGCATCTTCTCCCCGTGGTAAGCTTGCGTTGTTTGCTGTCTTTCTTCACTTTACCAATGAAAAGCGATGGCTCGTGGCTTGAACGCGCGTGATGAACAATGTAGGACCACCGGCGGCTCCGTGCATGCGGGATGGAAGAAGCTACGCCAGGGAGCGCCATTGGTCGGCCCGGGGCAGAGTGGAGCGGCCCCAGCTCCTGGTTCGACGGACGCCGCTGGGGCCGGGGGTGACCCGAACCCGAGTGATGCCGCCGTTGCAGCGCCGCCGACCCCTACTGACGCTGGCCTTGGGGCCGTCGCGCCATCCTCCCCCACGGAGGTGATAATCGTCAACGACTCTGGGGAGGAGGGCGGCCTGGGTGGCCCAATGGTCGTGGACGCCGAGGAGGTCCAGACGGCCGCGACGCCAGAGGACGCAGCGGCGGTGACCGTGGTGGTTGGGTCTATCACGGAACCGCCCTACTAATATAAGATCAAGCATGACTGTCCCCGTTTAACACGTTGACACGCACATACTTTCACCCATACTAGTCCGGTAGTCCGCCGAGTATCCCGAAAGACCTCAGTAAATGAACAAACCAATCCCAGATCGCTTGATTAAGTAAACACCAATCACTTACATAGAGTTTTGCAACGGAAATAATATTACAAATAAGCTCAGAAATAATAATACAAGTCTGTGTTCAAAAACTGTTTAATGAAACAACATAGCTTTGAAATGATTATAGTAACATAAGTTGAAATACATTGCTATCTTAAGTGACATCCTCCAACAACAACATATAGATAAGAAGTAACTATAGAATCACCGAGCCCACCGGTGGTTAACCACTCCTTCAGCAGGATGAAGCCCTTCACCTGCAACAGGGTGGGATAAACCCTGAGTACTCGAATGTACTCAGCTAGACTTACCCGATAGGAGAGAAATAAAAGACTCCCAAGGATATGCAAGGCTCATATGGTGGAGTTGACAGGATAGCATAATTTTTGCATAAAAGAGCATTACTACCTTGAGTCCTATCTTTCAATATTTTAATCAATATTTTAGCATCAAGATTAGTGAAGCTTACCAAGTCTAGATTTGCACCTGATCTAGAGCAATCACATAATTAAAGCATCACATTAGTAACCATATCCATTTTGGCATGAAAACCATATAACCATCTTTTGGTTACTTATTAGGGTTCAAGTTTCTACAGTGGGAGGAAGATTTTTCAAGTTTCTCACTGACGGGGAGAGACCGCGATTCGAATCGAATTCCTATCTAGCTGGAGGTTTATTCCTCAATCACACCTAACTCTTCCCCGTCGGGTTGACTTTGATGGGTTACCTTCACTATCGTTCGGGTAGCCCCCGGTCTCCAGGTACAGGCATGAGTAGCGACTCACAGTAGCCAGGTAGCTCAAGTCGATCCTGCCCACGGTCCCGGCCAGGTAGCTCAGGTCGTACTTGCCCACGGTCTAGTATTCCGCTTGCGGTCTTCATGACCCAAGTAGGGGGAGATTCCGGCCCGAACCCACAGAGTTAGGCTTCGCGGTCGAAACGAGTTATTCGGCCAGCTATGAAGGAGACATGCGTTCAATCTCAACAGATGTCCAACCACGATCTAGTCCTAGCGACACAGGCGGAGAGAACCCGCTCACAAGACCTCCAAGTCAAGTGGCTCACAACACCTTGTCCGCCCGATCTCGATTTATTACTTCCACATGGTTATTTTCCACGATAGCAAATATAACCAACTGTGACCAGTATCAACCTATCATCGTGGGGATAGTAGACCACCCACTCTACCGGTCTAAGCATGGCTAAGCATATGTTTCGATCCTGGGCCTACAAGATTCTTTTTAGTGGACAAGGAAGGTAATGCATCAAATGTTTCATTCAACTCCTATAACTTAATGCACAAGCAATATTGTGAATTGAAAGTAAATACTTTAAAAGGAGAAGGAGGAGGCTTGTAATGCTCCGGGGCTTGCCTTGGGAACCGACACAAAGTCAGCGATGGTTAGAGGACACTTGCTGGGTGAGCTCTTCGGATCAGTGCTTGTACTCCGGCTTGTTCCATCCTTTGGATTCATCCAGCAACACCACCTTTAGGTTAGCTCCACCAAACACCGTCTTCGGGTTTGGCTCCAATCACCATATCTCCACGTAGTGTACCTAGCGTACCTAAATGAGATGCAAGATGCACATGTATGAATGCGAAGAATGATCACAAAAGATACATATATAAGCATTTATGACAAGCACAAGACTAAGCCATACATATATAAGTACTTGGAATTATTTAACTAATTATGATACAAGCATATCATAAGAGGGTAGCAAGCTCATCAAGTACGCCGTATAAATTAACCTCATCTAAGCTCAGCCATTACAACCATGCAACAACCAAGAATTACTTAACAATAATAGCATAAAAGAACTAGGGCTGCCATATGACAACAACCACATAAGCATATAGATTTATTTACAAAAGGCATCAGTCATGACTATCACAGGTTGCTAGCAATCATATCAATTATAACATATTAATCGACTCAATCAAGCCATTGCAAACATGTGATTAGCATAAGGGTTATTTAATTAACCATCCAAGATAAGTACAAGATCATGCATGATATATAGATGCACTTAGATTTAATTACCAATTATAACTAGAGCATAACTTAGGAGATAGAAGCACATTACAGAACGTACCTAGTCACTTAGAACTTGTTTAGCTAATTATCACCGAAGCTTAACATAGAATATAAAAATCACTTCAAGCATGATCTACTATTAAATTAAAGTCAAACCATGACAAGTATTCATCCAGTAGTTTTACCTAATAGATTAAACTACCAGGAACATGTTAAAGCATTTAACTTACACATGCAAAATCGGGACAGCAACATGCAGTCACAGTTTTAAACATAACTGGAGATATAAGCATCCAATAGGTGAAATTAGACTTTCTGGAAAGGTATTGAAATTATCTACAATATTGTTAATACCACCAAAAGCTCATTCAAAAGTTAAACAAGCCAAACATGCCAATGTTTCAGATTTGCTCTAACTAGGACAAAATAGTAACATTTCATTCCAACATGCATAACTTGAGTTCTAGAAGTGATATAAAGATGGTTCTAGACATTTTAAAAAGCTTAGAACATTACACTCAACTTTGTTATTCATCTCAACCACAGCAAATAATAATAAGATCATGAAAATAATTATTTAACAAACACTGCACATGCAACCCACCATTGAGTGAGATAACTAAACATACAACTAAGCTGGAGTTCATAGAATTATAAACGAAGTTCTACTTATCCAACACATATGGTCCTTGACCCTTTGGAAATGTACTCAAGTTCTCTACAAGCTTCTTATAAATACCTTAACATGATTCAACACTTAACCAACTTGAAAAAGACAAAGGATGCCTCTCTGTCCAAACCGAGGACAGATTTGCTAACCCTTCTTGAAACAGCCATAACTCACAATCTAGAGCTCCCAAAACTATGAACTTGGACATTCTAGAAAGCTTAAGAAAAGCACTACAAATATTTCCACAGTAGCAAGATATGATTCCAAGCTTAACTTGGTCAAACAACCCCAACATCTAGGTCTGTCCAGAAAATGATAGTTTTCAGCCTTCAACTTGATAAATCCATATCTCTCAAACTACTACGGATATGGCCATGAAAATTCAACACAAGCTCCATCATATCATCACCTACAACTTTGGTATTCACCATACTAACAGGAAACAATATTTTATACACGAAAAACATTAATATTCAGATATCATGCATGCAGTCCAAAACAGTGAATTGGCATTTGTTAACTTTATAAATCTCAAACCATTCAACATCTAGTCATGAAATTTTAACCAAAGTCTTTTCATAGCAGTAGAAATACACCATAAAATTTTCACAATTTTTGGAGCACTCCTCATCGGCATCAAATATTTATTTCACACAAATCTCACTTCTAACCCTAACTGCATGATTCAACTTTTGAGCAATCAATTCAACATAATGCATGACATTCAATAGATCTACTGCATAGAGAATTTAACAAGCATTCCAAAAAGTCCTACCACACATGCATGCGATTTTTCTTTGATTTATCACCATTTTTAAACTGAAAACTAAAAAACTAAAAGAGAAAGAGGGAGAGGTGTTGCTCATGCTGTTCTTCAGAGTTCCATCCATAGAGATGGTGCAGGAGGTCGTCGAGGTCCTAGTGGAGGTGGTGGCCTTGCCGTTTCCCCCACTGTAGGCAGCAGCAGTAGCGCCAGAGGGAGGAGGCAGGGAGGGGCTTCCTTCCTCGCTGGCCATCCATGGCAGTAGCAGCTGCAGGAGGGAGCAGGGGGCCGGTTGCCTTGCTTCTGCCATGGAAACGTAGAGACTTCAGGGCCTGCAGCAGCGGGGTGGAGGAGGAGGTGTTGGCCTGCTGCTCAGCCAGCATCAGCTAGCAGGGCGAGCTCGGGCTGGGGCGAGCAGGGCAGTGGAGGGGGTCGGCCATGGGAGAGAGGGGGAGGAAGAGGGAAAGCTCCCTGCTGAAACCCTAGGGGAGGGAGAGAGCAGGAGGAGGAAGAAGAAGAGAGGAGGGAGGAGGAGAGCAATAGCTCTGTTCTGCTCGGTAGAATGAAAGAGGAGTGGGCGCGGGTGGAGTCGGCCGGGGCTGAGGGAAGGCTCGGCCTTTTTATTCCCCTTCCTTTTTCCTTCCCCATCAAATTTATTAATTGTCACTGCAAATTAGGGGTATCCACAAAATTGCCACTGACAAACCGTAACTCATTTCGCAAACCCGATTACGCTGTTGCGAAGACCTCGACGAGTAGAGCAATTTGCTTCGAGAACCACCATCAAACTCCAAACGGTTTGCGAATTATTGATTCCCGAAGAAATCCTCGCGGGTATCGAAAACTAGCATTCCGACGATCTTCGGTCATCTGTTTCACCATTTTCGGCTCTGATTCAGGTTTCGATGATTGAACGAAGTTTGTCCGTCTAGATCCGATCTACAACTTTTGTTCAATGCGCGTCGACATGCAAGATCTCCAAATTGTCGGTCAACAACGGTCAAAACATCGTTGGTTGAGCTCGGATTGGGGTTATCAATATTTTCCGGGCATTTTCTCTACTTCTGGTCCACACAAGCCTTTCACGACTTTTGTTATAAAGTTCAACTGGAGTATTTTTGGCAAGGCCGTAAGACTCGATTGACTCATATAATTATTCCCACTTCACATGGTAAATCCGATAATTATATAAATCCTCTGTTCACTTAACTTTTTGGCTCCGAACTTCGTGAAACTCTTCCAATGGTTCATATAGATGTAAATAGAGATGAGGCATCTAGAATAAATACCTTATCATATATTCCCATATATGAACTATAGTCTCCAATTATCGCTTGATCCGATATAATCAGGCTTAATTACTTCTTAGCCTGTCCTTAACACCGAGGGTGTTACAGTGCCGGTGAGGACGGCCCCGGCGCCGCGGACAGGACCATGGGTGTCGCAGCCGTGACGCCCGAGGCCGAGGAAGCGGCTACCGGTGCGAGTGAGGAGGGCCTCCTGGGTAGCCCCCTTCCTTCCAATGTGCGGGCCCGGGACACAGCGGGCCCCCGGTCGTTCACCGAGGAGGAGGTGGCGGCCGCTCGTGCGTCGAAGGCCGTGCTTTCCCAGTCCAGCGCGACCTCACTGAGCGAGGCGGCTGGCGCTGGGGGAACGTCGCCCCTGGGGCCCTGCGTCGGCTCGGTCCTGACCGCCGTACCTTCGGGGACGGCGATCCGATTGCCTGGGTTGACCGGACGAACCAAGGGGCGCCGGTGTTCATGCTGGATGACCAACGCGAGCTCCGGCATTAGAGTTGTGTGGCTGCCTGCCGCCGGGAGCATGAGCACCTCTTGGCGCGTGCCGTGGAGCCGCTTCAGAGGGGGTGGCATCGCTCTCCGATGACCTCTCCCACCACGGCAATGTGAGAAGCCGTTATGATCATAAGTGTTGTTTGCTCTTACTTGTCGAATCCTTGACGTCGCCCTTCATGCAGATCCTGATGGCGACGAGTGTTGAGAAGTCCGAGTTCCTCCACCGCGAGCTCGGTCGGTGGGACCCCGGGTCGTGGACATCCCACGGGGAAACTGACGTGGCCGAGGAGCTCGTGGCGACCCGCCGTCGTGCGGAAGAGTTGGAGGAGCAGCTGAGGGCCGCGGAAACAAGGTCGGCGGACGCCCAGGCGTTGGCGCAGTGGGGCGCCGCTGACTTCGAGTGGATCGGGCGAGAGCAGGACGAGGCTCATGCCGATGCCGAGGCCGTCCGCAAGATGCTAACGGATGAGCGCGCGGCGCGCCTGGTTGAAGCCGATCGCCTGACGGCCGAGTGCAACGCCGAGGCAGAAGCGCGACGTTGGGCCATCTTGGTGCTGGACTCCATGGAGGAGGAGCGCAACACCATGCGGCGCCAGGGCGACATCAACCGGCGAGAGCGTGATGAGGTCGTGGCTTGCCTCGAGGACCTTTCGGCCCATGCGCGCGAACGTGGCGCCCACGCTGATCGGAGGATCCTAGCATTTTCCACCCAGGTCAAAGAACTGACCGGGGTTGTCTCGCACCTCCGCGCGACGACCGACGGCTTGTCGAGGTAGAACGGAGGTGCGTTGCCCCTCTTCACACTTTTGCCCTGGCATTTTTTGCGATCGGGTTCGGAGGTTGAGACCCTCTTTTTGTTGCTTCAGAGCTGCAGGTTGGCGCGCAGGAGTCGCAGGCGTTGCGCGAGGCTGTGCACGGAGTGTGCGACCTCTTTGGCGTTTCGGTCGCGGGGGATGGGCCCGATTCAGCCCGAAACCGTGCTAGCCTGCTCTGGGAGCGGGGCCAAGCTCGAATCCGGGATGCGCTGCGTATCGAGGTCCACCGCACGATGGCCATCGCCACCTGCGTCTACGACGCGGTGACTCCTGCGCTCGTTAGCGAAGGCTACCCCCAGGATGCCTCGAAGGATCTGCTCGACCGGATTGAAGCTGCCGCGGAGGAACCTGCTACAGTCCTGGCCACCAAACTCGAGGATGAAGTGTTCCCGCCGCCGGAGGAGTGACCCTGCGTGGTCAGTAATTAGGGCCAAGGGCCCTTATAAGAAAACTTAACACGTCTTTTGGTACGATGTGCCCTGGAGGGCTTTGGACAAGTTTGGTTGCTCCTTAGTGAGCTTGTTTTATGTTTCTGCATTTTTTTTGTTTCGATCTACTTGCTCTACTTTTCCTGGTAAGAGGTCTGGTCTGCTCAGGTGGGCAGTCGGATGGAAGTACTTGCCCCGGGGGGGCGGAGTACTTCGCGGCCCGTTGCCGCGGCCCGGTGAGATTTTCCTTCTTGACTGGGAAAAGCGAGGTTTTCGTTTAGCGGAAAAAAGTGCGGGTTTTCGTGCAAAAAACTTTTTGGAGAGAAAAACTGGGGGTTCCCCCCTTTCCAGCCCCCGAGCAAGGTGTGTTCTGGCACGCGCCGGGAGCACACCTTGCTGAGTGATTGGTCCGAGAGTTCCCGCATTTTCATTCCTCGAACTTTTTGCTTAAGGAGAGTTACATGCGTATGTACAATGCTAAGTACACTAAACAACAGTAGAAAAAACGACATAGCTGTGGGTGCTCTGGGCGTCCGAGCTCTTCGCGCTCTAAGGGTCGACGTCCATCTTTTCTGCGGCCTCGATCGCCGCCACCAGCTCCTCGCTTCGCACCTCGGCCATGGCGCTCTCGCAACAATCCACCTCACACTGGTACGCCACCTTGAGGTCAGAGGTGACTATAATGATGCCGCACGGCCCCGGCATCTTGAGCTTGAGATTGGTGTAGTTGGGGACGGCCATGAACTTTGCGTAGCACGGCCTCCCCAGCACCGCGTGGTAAATCCCACGGTAAGCCACGACCTCGAAGGTGAGGTCCTCGGTCCAGAAGTTGTCCGGCTCCCCAAACGTGACAGGCAGGTCGATCTGCCCCAGGGGTACCGTTTGTCTTCCGGGGACGATTCCCTGAAAGGGAGCCCCCGAGGATCGGAGCTTTTCCCTTCGTAGGCCGAGGGCCTCGAAGGCGTTGTAGTACATGATGTTGAGGTTGCTGCCCCCGTCCATCAGTACCTTGGTGAAGCGCACGTTCCCTATGATCGGGTCCACGACGAGTGGGTAACGACCCGGGTGGGGAATGTGGCTCGGGTGATCATCTCGCCCGAATGTGATGTCGGACTCCGACCAGTCGAGGAAAGCCGGAGTTGTCGGGGCGGCTGTGAAGACTTCGCGCCGCTCCCGCTTCTGCCGACGCTTGCAGCCGTAGGCCTCCGAGCCCCCAAAGTTCATGAGGCACTTGTTGACGTGGGGGTAGAAGTCTTCGTGACCCCCGTCCCTGTCCTGACCGTCCGGCTGCTTCGGCTGGTCGTCTTTGTTGGGGACGGCCTTGAAGTACCTGACCATCATTTCACACTCCTGGAGGGTGTGCTTGACGGGTCCATTGTGGTACGGGCACGACTTGGTGAGCATGTCGTCGAACTTGCCCCCCTTCTTTCCGCCCTGGGGCGGGAAGTCTTGCGATCCGCCGCCGCGACCACGTTGTCGTCACCGCCACGTTGCGGCCTGCCCTTCTTCTTGTTCCTGTTCTGGGCGCGGTTGGAGCCGCCTTCGCCAGCGTCCTCCACTTCCTTGCCCTTCCCCTTTCGGGGTGAAAGATTACGCCGACTGCCTCTTCGCCCGAAGCATAGCTCGTGGCGATGTCGAGGAGTCGCTCGGTTGTGCGAGGGTTGCTGCGGCCCAGCTCATGGACTAGCTGCTTGCCGGTGGTGCCCGCGAGGAATGCCCCAACCACGTCTGCGTCGGCCGTGGTCGGGAGCTTCGTGCACTGCTGCGAGAAGCAACGAATGTAGTCCCGGAGGGGCTCGTCCGACTTTTGCCTACAGCTGCGGAGGTCCCAAGGGTTCCCCGGGCGCACATACGTGCCCTGGAAGTTCTCGACGAAAGCGCGTCGCAGGGAATCCCACCCTTTGATGGTGTTGGGGGTAGATGTTCGAGCCACGTGCGGGTCGAGTCCGAAAGGTGGAGAGGCAAGTTGCAGATGATAAACTCGTCGTCGTTCGCGCCGCCGACCTGGCAGGCGAGGCGGTAGTCGTCGAGCCAGAGCCCGGGGTTCGTTTCCCCGGAGTACCGGACGATGTTGGCTGGCTGCCGAAAACGTTGTGGGGACGGCGCATGGCGGATGCAGCGAATGTAGGCTAGACGGCCCGTTGGCTCCGGCGAGAGGGACCGGTCTTCTTTGCTGTCATATTGACCACCACAGAGGATGTGGTAGCCCCTGCTTGTGCCGTCCTGCTTGGCGTGCTTGCACGCGTCGAGCGTGTCGCACACGTCGCGTTTGTCGCCTACGCGAGCGTGAACCATCGGACGTCGGCGTTCGCTCGGTGCGGGACCCTGGTGAACTGAGCCCTCCCGGTCGTTGGGCGCCGGGTCAACCTGATGGCTGGGGTTAAGCCCGCGTCTCCGCGATGCGGAGCTCTTGGCCTGCTGAGCCGCGGCGCGCCCCAGGAGGGACTTCAGCTCTTCATGAGCGAGCTTTCCCTCTGGAGTGTCTGGGACCGGGAGGTTGCGGAGCAGCATCGCCGCTGCTGCACGTTCTGACTTCCCCGCACGAACTACGGCGGGTCATGCTCGACGTGGATGATGCGCTGGTGCATGGCTCGGGCCTCCCTGCGAGCGCGGGGCTCTCCGGGGGCCCTGGTAGTTTCGCACTCGAGCTGCTCACGCTCGAACGTTACTCATCGTTGCCCTTCCGCGAGCTTCCGCTCCATGTCGCGGAGCTCTTCCAGGTAGCACCGTTGAGCATCCGAGGATTGGGGGTCTCCCCGCGGGGCGGGTGCCGGTGATCTTGCCCTATCGATGGGAGTGTGGACGCTGTCGCCGTTGTCGTCCCCATCCTCAATGAGGGTGGGGTCGACAGCGGCTCCGGGTGGCGGTGGGTCGCACATGAAGCACTCGCCGCCACAGCCCGCGCCGTGGTTGCTCGAGCCGGAGTCGAGCAAGTAGTCGCTGGCGTGCAGGAAACCATATAAGGCCTCCTTATCCCCCAGACCTTCGAAGTCCAGGGGCTCCCAGGGGTCGACGCTGCCGTGGCTGGAGCTGGCGTAGGAGGTGGCCCCCGAACTTGTGAGGAGGTCGGAGACGTACCGGAGATGGTGGGACGCAAGCCCGATGCATGTCCCCTCCGCGGGGTCGGCACGGAAGCCCGCGGCCACCGCCTCCGAGTAAGACGCGGCGGCATTCCGCATGCCGTGTGGTAGCACCCTTGCGACGAGCGCATTGATGATGCCAGAAGAGAGCGGCTTTCCTCCCGCGAGCTGCACCGTCACGTTGGCGAACGCGAAGTAGAGGTTGTGTAGGGACCCCTGGGTCGGCTGGGGACCCATAAGGGTGTTGAGCTGGCGCTCGAACTCGGGGTAGTCGGCTCGTGGGACAACTGTCCCTGGAGCGGTTCGCCCCCCGGAGGGAGGCAGGCCAAGGTGGGCCATGGATACCGAGATGGCGTCCACGGCTACCTCGGAGGATGCTGTGGGGCGACAGAGGACAAGGTCGGCCCCCTGCCCGTGGCACTGAAAGTCCAGGCTACCAAAACGAACGATGGAGCCCAGAGCGAAATCGATGTGGCGAGATGCCATCCAATACTCGAAAATGTGAGTGACACGCAAAGTTCCCCTAACTGGCGCGGCAACTGTCGGTGTCTAAAATGGTGGGTCTAGACAGCCAACGAGTAAATTTCTAAGTGTGTCGGAGATCGGATGGTTACGCTCGGAGAACACACGGTTTATACTGGTTCAGGCATGAACGCCCTACGTCCAGTGTTCTGCGGAGTCACGTTACTGAGCGCGGAGAGCTCGTAGAGGGGAGCTACAAGCAATGGTGAAAGAGGAAAGCGGGTTCCCAAGTCTCGTGCATATAGGTTCTTGGTTCTGGTGAGAGCTCGCGTGAAGGTGAGCGTAAGTGTGTGTGAATGAGTCGAGAGGATTCAGGGAAGTGTCCAGAGAGAGACTGGAGGTCCATTCTCCCCCTTTATACGTAGGGAGAGATGGAGGATTACAGTAGAGAGAGAGAGAAACGTGGGCCCGGCCGAGGCTATCGACTTAGGAGCGCTTTAGCTTCTGCTCGCCTTCCTTGCCAGGGAAGATTACGCCTGTAGGCATGCCGCCCGGGTCCTGTTCGTCCTTGATGGAGCTGTAGTCATGCGCCTCATGACCGGGAACACTGCTGTTCCCTAACTTGGGTATGGGTGGGGGTTGGCAGCACAGGGCCAGACACCCCCGCGTTCCGTCCTACAGGGCTGAGAGCGCCCTAATCCCTGTTCAAGTGTCCATCGGAGGTATGGCTCGGGGATGGTGAACGTTAGTCGTCAGTTAGGCTGCACATGACCTTTTACCGTAGGGAGGATACAGGGGCAGGCATGACGGTTCATGCCTTGGAGCCCCATCCCTAAGGACCAGGGGTACTGTGGTCCTTTTGACTATAGGCTAGGACGCCACGGGCCGGTTATGGCGGCAACTCCTCCGAGGGCAGATGGCGTCACGGATGACGTCTCGCTAGCTCGGACGAGGCGGAGGAGCCCCCGAGGATGGAGGCATCACAGACGACATTGCCGTGGCTCGGACGGGACGGAAGTGCCTCCAAGGGTGGGTGGTCGTCATGGTTGACGTCACCCTGGCTCGGACGAGGCGAAGATCCTTCCAAGGGAGCGCTGCTGATCTGGTTGGTTAGAGGCGGGGAGCCCCCGAGGGTAGTGACGTCACCCCTGCTCGGACGGGGCGGAGAGCCCCCGAGGGTGATTTTGTTTTTGAGAAGTCCGATGTTTAGGGTACCCTATTCTCAGGTATCCGACACCCCGCGCATCCGCACTGATAGAAATAGGATCAGTCCAGGTGCCAGAAAGCGAAGAGTAGACAGATGTCACAACCAGTGCTTTACAATATGCAAAGGAAATCACTCTAAACTATGCCTGCTCGTAGTCTGCTGCAGGTACAAAGAAAGCAGTGAACACCGTCGGACCAAGGATGGAGGCTACTAGGCTCTCTGGTATGGTAGGCAGCAACGTGTACCCCAGCGTCAAGGGGTCGCACATGGCGAGTTCCGGGATAATACGCTCGCCCGCATGGTCATAGCGTATCAGCAGAACCTGGCCATCGCGAGCATCGGAGTAAATCCAGTCGGTTCGTTGGCACGAAGGGAGGTAGGCCAAGGAGAAGTCGATGGCGTGGATGAGGGTGTCCGCGGTGAGCACATTAGGGTGGCCTCCTTCGGCGGGCAGGAATCTTCGTGCCGTGAGAATGCCGAGGGGGAGCGACGGATGGAGGGAGCGGTAGCGGCGGAGGAATGAGGCGGCGGCGACGAGGCGGCGGAAGGAGGCGCACGTTGCGGCGACGCGGGCAAGGTCGGCGGGGGAGGCGACCCGGACGAGGATCTCCTCGACAAGGTCGTCGGGGAGCGGCGGCGGCGCCCTGGCTTCGGGCCCGGGGAGGATCTGTGCCATCGCCGGCGAAAGGGTTCGACGAAAAAAAGTGCTATAGATTCAATAAATCAGCTCCGAATCCAATTTTATTTACCCCACCATCTCAGCTCCAAGAATTCAGAGCCATCAAAAATCCAGATCTAGGGCTAAATATGTAGATTTCCTAAAGCCCCTCAAGAAATTGTTCCAACAGTCGGGCTTTTTGGAATTGGACCATCATGGAAAGTCTACTTCCGTGATTTGTCATTCCGTAACGGGGCGTCACCAATTTGCCATTATGAAACGCTACCAAACCGCTACAACGCCATCTAATAAATTTGGGAGCCTTTTCTTCCTCTTCTACCCCTCCCCTTTTCTTTTTACTCTTCGTTTGCCGGTGTCCGACGACGACGGAACCGCCATGTGGGAGGTTTCCTCCAGTGTCACAGGAAACGAACGTGAGGGCCACATAACCAAAGGGAGTTCATAGAGTTTATTATTTGATATCCTAGAGAGTTCATTGTTTGATATGCTTTGGTTTCGAGGTACTGAGTTTTTTATCTCCATGACCGACCTTGGAGACGTTGTTGGCCGGTGTGGGGAGAGTGGCAGGAGGTGCAGCTCGGCCTGGGCAAAATGAACCAAAAATCGAACCGAAACTGAAATAACCAAAGCCGAAAAAATTCGGTTCTGACTTTCAACTAACCGAATTTTGCTAGGTTAATTCGGTTCTCACCCTCGGTTAACCGAAAACCCGGAAAAAATGAGATAAAAACCGTATATAAACAGCCTAACCCTAACGCATCCAACCCTCCAGACCCCTCCCAGTCGCCGCCCTTCCCCACGCGAAGCGGTCGCGACTCACTCACACGACTCCTCACCCTGCCCCTCTCTTCTTCCTCGCCACGACGCGGCGGCGCCCCTCTCCTTCCCCGCGGCGGCGGCCCTGCTCCTTCCCCGCGGTGGCGCGCAGCGACATCCCTTCCCCGACCCGACGTGGCACAGCGATTCCCTTCCCCGCGCCGGTGCCGGCGTAGTAGAGTTGTTTTCTGTTTTTTTCCTTGACAAAATTTTGTTGACATAGAATCTCGGTTAGTTCGGTTAGAACCGAAACCGAACCGAACTACCCGAACCCAAAAATCCCCGGTTCCTATTTTCTAACTAACCGATCGGTTCCTAGTTTGTTACTAACCGAATTTCCTAAGTAACCGAGAAACCGAACCGATCGGTTTCGGTTAATCGAATGCTCAGGGTGAGCTGCAGCCAAGCAGGGCGCGTGGGGGCCGTTCGACGTGGGTGCAAGAGCAGGGCGCGTAGTGGGCGTTCGACGTGGGTGGTGGCCTCGTCGTGGATGGGGACGCTGGGAGCCTCACCGTGGGGTGCCGCTCGTCGTGGAGCGGCAATAGGTGCTCGACGCTGGGTGTGCGGGCGCCGGGCCGCTGGCCGTAGGTGGGTGGGGGTGCTCGCCTTGGAGCGGGTTGGTGCTGGGCCGCTCGCCGCCGTGTGGGGGCTCGCTCGGCACTCGCCGCTGCGGCTTGCTCAGCTCGCGTTCCTGTTCGGCGTCTCGATGCGACACCGACCAAAGGAAGAGGAAAGGGAGAGGGGTAGAAGAGGTAAAAAAGACTCCACAATTCATCGGATGACATTTTAACGGGTGAGTTATGTTTCATAATAGCAAGTTGTCGAAGCCCCGTTGCGGGATGACATATTATCGAAACCCACTTCTCATGGTGGTTGAATTCCAAAAAGCTCCCAACGGTCAACCCAATTCCCCAATCAGATCCCGCATCTCACGCGCTCCGCCCGCCTCCTTCCTCCCGGCATGCCCACCTCCCTCCCAGGGTTAACGAAACCGTTCGGTAACCGGTCGGTTACCGCGGTAACCGGCCAAACCGCCCACCATCGGTTCGGTTTCGGTACTAGTTTGAATTCAAATTTCAAATTTGAATTTCAAAAAATGGAAAATGCTAAAAAAATTCCTAAAAATAGTTCATGATTTATAGAGTCGAATGGTGTAAAAAAGAAAAAAAAATTCTTTTTTTTCAAACTTGTACGCGTCAAAATAAATAGCAAACGAACTCCAATTTGAAAATTTTTTACACCATTCGACTCTATAAATCATGAACTATTTTTAAAAAAAAATTAGTATTTTCCATTTTTTTAAATTCAAATTTGAAATTTGGTTTGGGCGGTTACCGACCAAACCGGACGGTAACCGGCCATAACCGACCGGTTACCGGTCGCTAACCGTTTGAACTGCGCGCCGACCGGTTACCGGTCGCTAACCGTTTGAACTGCGCCGTTTGAATTCAAAATCCGAATGGTTTAGTAACGGTTTGGGACCGGTAAACCCTGCTCCCTCCTCGTGAAGCCTCGTGAAACCCTGCTCCCTCGCCGGCGAGGCCGCCTTCTTCCTCCCAGCCCGCTCGCCTCCCTCCTCGTGAAGCCCCGCTCCCTCCCCGCCAAGCGCCTGCCACGCCGGCCTCCCTCTCTCCTCGCGGAGCGCCCGCCTCATTGCACCGAGTGCTCCCGTCGTCGCTGGCCCGACTTGCCGCCGTCCTCCGCGGGAGAGCCTCGCCGTCGCCGTCCGCGGGCTCGACTCGCCGTGCCATCCACGGGAGCACCTCGCCGTCGTCCTCCGTAGGCCCGACGGTGCAGATTTGGGTCGAGGATAGAGACAGACCCAGATTTGAGTTCCCTCTCACCTTCAACGCAAAATAGGTTCTCTCTTTGTCTACTCTATTGGTGGACATTTCTCCCTGTGAAAGAGGCATTTTGGGTATGGGGTAGTGTGATGCATAGGCTGTTGGAGACAGTCTTAGTCCTGCAAACCATTTCTCGTTTTAATATTGCGTACACATGTGTAAAACCATTTCCATTACTGGGTGTGATATTCCTTGATTATTCCCTTTCTGATGCAGGAATACAGTGGTGGAAATTTGATGGGTTAGAGCTACGGGTCTGATACTCTGATACAATGTCACTGAAACTTCCAATTCCCCAAGGACTTTCCTTCTTAAGAAGTGTTGGATGGTTCGAGGATCAGAAGGTTGATTCATCAGCCAAACATCAGTTATCCCCCAACGTTGAAACTCCAGACAGATAAGGAGGCCTACAGACCTGGTGATTCAGTCACTGTGACTATTGAAATCTGTAGCACAACTAGTTTGAAGGATGATGCTGGGCAGGTAGTGTCGGGCGAGGATACACCCTCGCTGTTCTTAGATGTGCTCTCCTTCGAACTTAAGGGGATTGGAAAGCTGGATAGTCAATGGTTCTCTGTTCCGAAGCTCTTACCAGGTCTAAACAAAGCGAGGTGACACTATGACTATCCTGTTATTGTGTAAATGAATCATTTTCCTAGCATCTTTACTCCTATATAATAATGCCTTTTCTCCTCTGCCATAGCCAATAAGCACTTCATATGTTGATTATCTTTTCACATGTTTGTTCGTGCTACATGAGCTAGTTCTGGTAGCATCATCTCATGAGTTGTCCTTGTTTTTTATTCTGTACATGTTTGCAAAACTGAAGTTGTTGACACCGTTTTTTGACACGTGTCAAATGGGCTGAGGCTTGACCGGCTGGTGACTATTCCCCATCGGCATCGGTAAAGTATGAGTTGATGTGGTCGACGGGAGAGTGCTACAGAAGACCAAGTATGTTGCCGATGGAAGCTGGATGGTCTTTGCCGACAAGGGTTAATTGGCGGTCTTGCCGATTGCTGATGAGCTGCTGCCGATGAAAACTCTTTGCTGCCGATAAAGACTCGTTGCCGATTGCCGATAAGGGCTCGTTGCCGATTGCCGATGGAAAATAGTTGCCGATTGCCGACAAGGGTTTATTGCCGATTGCCGACGAGGGGATGCTACCAATTGGGAAAAGTGTTGCCGATGCCAATGAGCGTAACTTAGCGCTTGGGGGCAGCTGAAGGTTACCGATGGTCCAAAGAAGGAAGGTGCAGATTAAAGGAATCTGCCGATGGAGAGTTTCCATCGAGAAGAAGTATAAGGAAACTGGTGTTTTGTGTCAATATTATTATAGTAGTTTGGGTCTGGCTCTTGCATGGGTCGTTTATTTTCCCTTAAAATAGGTGTGTTTGTTTAGGAAATAAATATTGTTGTCCGGCTCCTGCGCGAGTCAGTTTCCTTTAGAGTAGGAGTTTGTTTTATGAAAGATATGTGTCGTGTCATTATAGAACTCTCCATGCGGGAGTATAAATATGAGCCCGAGGGCTATGGAATATCAATCAATCCAATTCAAAACAAACCAATTCTACCTTTTATCTTACTTTTACCGCAATTTACCTTTATTATGCATTAGTTATAGCTTAACGAGTTCTTCAAGCTTTCGACGGGCTGCATCACCCTGATCTCCGTCAAAATCCTTGCTAGTTCCGCGTGGAGTACCTCTAGGCTTTGGCAATCCGGGCGCATCGTTGTTTGCCTCGTCTAGCTCTGCTCTAGTTATCCGTGATCAATCTGAGCCTTGACGTCCGGGCGCATCGCTGTCGTCTCGTTCAGTTTGTCATAGTTATCATTCTTGTCGATTGATTGGTCAAATCGACTGGCACGCCCTCGACATCGAGCTTTGGGTAATAGCCCGAGGTGTTCACGGATCTGACGCTTTTTGTGTCAACAGAAGTTTTATCTTGGTCTTTGTATTTCAGAGTTGGGCATCTGTCCTTTCATCCCTAAAGTTGTGTCCTTTCATCCCTAAAGTTGCACATGTCTGTTTATTGTTACATGGAACTAATTGATTATATCCTTTTTTGGTTTTCTCATATTCCTCCTTTGTACTGTCATTGAAACCAGGTGAACATATGTTTCTGGATTGTTCAGCACCATCACTGGTCTCTAAAGTAATAATTGGTGCAGGGCGAACAAAAACGTGTAAGGAATACCTTGTTTTATTGTTCCTTCTGTTCAACAGTGCGCTTTAAGTCTGATAATGTTATATTCTATATTGCTTGAAACAAATGTTGGCATGCTTTTTGAGATCCTGCTGCCCTAATAAATTATTTTATACTTCACTAGTTCTGCTACTTATTTAGATAGCGCCTGTTATTCCTCATTGATCCATCTCTTAACATGAACTGAACATATTTATTTTCTATCATACCTTCATGTAAACCATCAAAAAGATGTGAGTCTGTCATTTCTATTTGTGAAGCCAAATGCGGTTGTAAAATGTTTAATGTCAGTCACTGAGAGAGACATGGCTGTACCGCGGAGGGGTATTTGGCACATGCATGTTTATTGAACTGTTAATTGATTTTTGGCTTCCTTTTGGTATGTTATCTTAAGTGGACAACAATGTTTTCTAGTCGTCCTTATCGGTCCAGCACGTCCGATTAGGGTCACCGATTCGATCAGGGCGACTAGAAACCTAGTCGTCGACTAATCACGACTAATCGGACGATAAGGGCATGGACGACTAGTTGGTGACTTCATTTTTATGTTGGGCTGACATCTGGCTTGCTGGCCCATTAGACTCACTGTTTCTTTGGCCCGCTAGGGTTACCCTTTCTATCCTATTTTCTTCCCAGTTCCATTTTCTCTTCCCGCACAGCAGCCGCCACCTGCATTCTCTTTCCCGCGCAATTTCTCCAACCATCGGTGGCTCACCTTCTCCAGCCACAGGCGCCTCCACTCTCCAGCAAAGAGAAACTGCTCTCTTCCACAGCCAGCTGCTCTTTCTCACCGCCGGCCCTTCTCCCGTGTCGGCTGCTCTCCTCCCCGCCGGCCCTTCTCCCCAGCCGGTTGCTCTCCTCCCCGCCGGCCCTTTTCCTTAGCCGGCTGCACACGGGTCTTCGTGATGAGCTACTCTGACGACGGTATGTGACTTCCCCTCTCCATCTTATCCCCTCCTCCCCTATTCCTCATTCTGCAGCCTCTCTGGATCTCTGCTAAGTTACTTGGTGCTTGCTGTGATGTCCCTCTGCTATCCTCTGGTTCTCCATCATCCATCCTAAGAAGTTGTGCTTCTGCAGATGTATATATAGGTATATATAGTAGGTATATGTCCTGATATATAGGACGACTTGGACGACCAGCACGGTCGACTAGGCTCGACTAATCGGCCTAGTCGACGACTAATCACGATTAGTCGTCTGATCGGTCCCGTGGCGACTAGGTTCGACTGGACGACTAGAAAACATTGGTGGACAGTGTATAGTTGCCTTCTCTTTTCATTTTAGGTTGCCTTTGGAATGTAGGAAAAATTCATGTTTCCTATGTTTTTCCTACGAAAAAGAACTGATTACTGGAATTTCAGTGTTCCAAAGAGCCTGAGTGCTACATTGCTAGTATAGTTAATAATCAAGACTAAAAGACCCAAAGCATTTTCCTCTCTATTTTTACATCTCACCCTTAAAATATGTTCTTGTTTCTTCAGTTGGCATTTTACTGCTGTGTGTATCTGATGTAAATAGTTCTTGCAAACTTTCTGAGCAATCTGGATTTCAGCGCAAATGCTTTGTATATAATTTTAACTCTGCTTGAACCATTCTATGCAGATATTGCACGTGTGGAGCTCCCAAAGATTTTACCGCCATCTTATAGGGGCATCAGTATCCGCTATTTTTATTATGTTAGGACCATATTGTTTGGTAGGCCAGTTGTACTGGGTAATGGGGATCAATATAAAGGTCTTGTGAACAGTGCAATTCAACTGGTGAGTGGGAAGCTTGTTTTCTGCTTTTAATTACGAGTAAATGATACTTTTGGAATATGCATGATGTATGCTAAAAATATGGATTTGCCGACACGGTGACTGGCATTTAGCAAATTGCATTACTCTTCTATAGACTATTTGAGCTTGTAACTTGCATAGAAGGGCTTGTCAAGATCACCTGTTCAACATCAATAATGACTTGATATTTTGTCATCGACATACAGTGCAAAATGTCAGATAGAGTAAACTAATTAAGTGTCATACAAAACTGTAGGCTTAGCACCATATCTCTTTGACTGCATGCTATTTTTGATATACAATGAGATGCATGCAAACTAACAACAATAGGTCTCGTTTCTGAAATTCTTGGGGCTTTGAGGCCAGTGACAAAGCCACTTTATAAGCTTGTAGTTGTGGGGCTATGGGTCCCTTCGTAAGCATCATGAGCATACCTTCATGCCCTGTTCTTTTATCTTGACATGGGATTTGAAGGGGGTAGAGGGGGGATTTTGGTTTGTAGGGGATTGAATCCCTCTCAATCCCCTCCAACCCCCTTGTTTCTGGGGTCAAACGAACATGCCCTCAAGGGGAACGGGGGAGGTGATGAGAATTTTACATGGATGGATCTCGTACTCCCATAAAATATACAGGCCCAACAAGTATGGTGTGCTGACACCTTCAGTCTTTACCATCAACAGTAATAAGATATAATAAGTGATAGGCGGCTCCATGTGGTTCTTATGCTGGCCTTAATCTTATGAACTTGTTCATGAATGACCATCATAGTTTAATCACTGTATTGGAAGCCACTTTATTCCACTTCAGTTCTTGTTTCTAGCATCATTTAACATCATACTGAATTTGTTATCTTTCTATCCAAGTTTATGTAATACATCTAAGTAATGTTTTTTCAGAGTAACTGACCAAATTCACTTGTGTTCTGCAGGAAGCTCGAGTCCTATTACAGATACGTGTTTCCCAGAAAAGCAGCAGCCTACTAAATCAAGAAGGTTAGTCAGTCAATAACTATCATGTCAACGCTCCGTTGGGGTTTAAATAGTTATAAATTTAACTATTTGGCAATTAACTACATTGACTTAATCAGATGTTTTAGGGACACTGCCATTCTCAGTGGATCAACCGGGCATATTTTGGAGGGAAAAAGATGAAGATTCAGAATGGGTTAGTTCTATTTTTCTATTAACGGATCTCAGATTTCATCACTATATTTTCGTACACAATTTGCTGCATGAGTTGTTGAAATTGAAATTTTATTTATTCATCAATTTGACAAATTGCATATGAACTGGAGCAGTTTTTCATTAAAAGGTATTGCATTTAGATGTAGACAGTAAATTAACTAAATCATATGACTCAAAAATACACTTTTCTATACTTGATTGCTCTTGCTCTATTGCAGAGCAAAGCAAATGATAATGTCGATCTAGAAGAAGGATACGATAGTTCCAAAGATGAAGTTTCATCTGTTTTTCATACAATCCTTCCAAAGCAAATCCTGAATTCTCCATGAGGAGCTCGTTGTCAATGCAGTCTCTGTCATCTCGGCTCTCCACGAGTGAGCCATTTTATAATCAAGTAGAACGGACCAATTTCCCATCGTACAGTCCAATTCCTCGATTGTCAGTGTCAGAGATTTCAGATGATCATGATGGAGGTAAAGAACTGAAGCTTAAAGTTGGATACTTAGTTTTGAGATGCTTTAGAATTTTGGTATTCAACTCATAAGTGGAGTGAGGGAGTATTGTGAACTTGATATCTCCCTCCCTCTCTTTGTGCTTATGCCTTGCTTTTTGAATGCGGTTAGTGTTACCAGCTATCCCTTTTCTATTAGTATGCAAACCTGCAAAGCTTTTCATCTCACCTTTTGTTGAGATTAATGTTTCTATTAATATATGCAAACCTGTAAAGTTTTATCCTAGCTTTTGTTGAGTCTTCCTTTTGTAAATTTGAACATGTTTTTTCATGACAGAAAAAAATTCAATGTCAGCAGTGCATTATCCTTTACTGCAAAGCACTTCTAACATGTGACAATGTGACCGTACGTGGTTCTTTTTCAGAAGGGGGAAAGAGGGCACAAAGTTTACGCATATGTTTAAATATTATATTCACTTACATGGAGGGTGTTTAACTAAATAAATGCCACAAACAGGTTTAGTGGCACCTCAAAGGAAGCTAAGCCTTTTGCTACCAGACCATCCATCAAATGGGCAAAGGGTTTCTCCAGATTATGATCACTCAAAAGATGATGTTGGACTCCCCCTTACGCCGAAAAATGTTGATCCAACTGGATGTAAGGCATCATGTTCCTATTCTGTATGTGTTATATTTCACCAGTCTACTTCATTGTTATCATTAACCTCCTTTTATGTTTCTTCTTTACTTGCAGCTGAAGGCTTTACGAGAGGAAGATCTTATAATATAAGAATTGATGACCAAGTTTTGCTTCGGTTTTCACCAAAGAATTCTGACTCAACTTATTACTTTGGTGATATGGTACTCAAATTTGTTTTATTCCAGTTCTTGCTGTGTTTTGTTAGAATTGGTTATCTCAGTTCTTTCGTTGCAGATTGGTGGAGCACTTACCTTCTTTCACGGAACTGGAAAACGGAGGTGCCTCGAGGTAAAAGATTAGGCATGTAAATTTGTGTGAAATGGAATTTCAGATTTATGGTGAGTTGGTAATTTGCAGGTATCGATAACCCTGGAAACATCAGAAACAATTAATCCTTGCGCATTACATCCTTCAAGAAGGGGCTCACCGACAATAACCAAGGTATCTTTTCGTGCATTTACGATTTAGTTTTAAGTTTGAACTAATCCTAATGATTTGGATCCTTTTCTACGCAAACCAGTCCTTAGTGTTGTGAAGTATTATGATAGCATTTTCTCACATCAGGGAAATTACATTTTTAGTTTGAGTAATTATTTAACTTGGAATTTCTTTTCCATTGTTAACATTCCAGCAATATCAGATGTCATGCTCTAGCTTCTCTAAAACAACCATCATTTTTATGTCAACCTTTTTACCATGAACTTCATTAGTTGGCTATAATGGTTCACCCTTCTCTTATTTTTTTGACTTCATGTGCAGCTACACAGTGAACATCATGAGGTTGTTGCGGATCTTCACCAGACAAGCTTTCTATTTTCCATTCCCATTGATGGCCCTATGTCATTTTCTACCTCAAAGGTCACTGTACAGTGGTCTCTTCGATTTGAGTTCTTCACAACTCCGGAAGGAACAGACCCAGCTAGGTATGCCAGTGTTAACTTTTTTGTGTGCTGGGACAGTGTCTTGTCTTTCATATCTTTGCTATTATTTTGCATGAATATGTTGATCGGAGTTTGTAACTACTATCATAACTAGTTGTGTAAGAGCTATTTTATTTATTTGACTTGAGTGATCTTATTGAGTGTGTATCATCTGGTGCTTGGAATGTGCGTGTATATTCTTGTCTGCTGCTGATAGTTTTGAGTGCATAATTCTGGCTTCTCTCTTTTCCAGGTACGAGCACCCACTCCTTGTTGAGAAAAGGGAGAAGGGTGAATGGGTCCTTCTGGTGACTGTTTATGCACCTCCATTGCGCAGACGAGCTACTCATGTGAGGAATGATAGATCTGCCATGCCAGGAAATATCTTCAACTCCTGAAGTGCACTGTTGGCAGCAACGCCTGACTGTTGCCGAAGTACAGTTACTTTCAGCTGTAAAGGATGGATTTGCAAATAGTTCTGGCTGTACAATTGCATCAAAAGGATTTCCTCACTGCAAATTGTTAGAGGATCTGCAATGTGATGCCTAAGCACTTCAGAAATAGAGAACAATGGAGCGAGGAACTTGACTTGCACCAAGTTGATTTATTGGACCATTTGTTCCATAGATTTGTATCCCATGAGAGCAGGCATTAGCATTTGGTGTTTAAGATGTACCACAAAATATAGTAACTTTGACACAAGCGGCACACGTCTGCGCCAGGGGCGGACGCAGTACAGGGGCGTGGCCCAATAATTTTGATTAAAAAAAAGAATACTTGTATGTATATTTATGTATGAATGTATATTGGTAATTTGGTCATTATATATGTGTACGTTTGAGCACATAAAGCAAAATGCTATTTTCAATTTCATCTTATATCAGGGGTTCGCAATCCCATAGGTGGGCTGTGGCTGTTGGTCGCTTGGCCTTGAGAAGGCAAGGCACTCACCATGCGGCTCTGGCTGTTGCATCGAAAATTCTCAATTCTCTCTGCATCGGAAATTCCCCATTCTCTCTTCGACTCTTCGGTCTTGGCATGCTTAACCTACACTAGAGTCAGTACCATGTCAGGCGAGGGCACCAAGGACCTGCAGCGAAAATGTCATTAAAACAAAGTGTTCATCTTTGGAGTCCTATTTTAGCGAAACCGATGTTAGGAATCCTATAATAACGAAGCCACGCGTTTGAGAGTCCTATAATAGCAATTATCTCCCTGCGCTGCACCCAGCACCTTCTGGCTTTTGGCTTCCGGCTCGAGAGCCGGTCGACACTCAACAGGCTCAACAGCTTGCGCTTTCCGCAACCGACATTCTATGATTCTATACCATCTCAAAACCTGCTAGTTTAGCAACATCTTCGCCCTCCTGTCGTATGGTTTAGGATGAATTACATGAGAAGTCACAGCTGGATGTACCGCTTGTTCTTTCTTCTTCTGATTCTTTCCTTTTTGGCCTTTCCCTTTGCGCGCCTTTGGCCCTGATTGGTTTATATTGAGCACGTTAAAGCAGGCATCTATCACTTCATTTCACATCAATGTGTAACCAAGTAACAGTTAACGTATATGTGATATGTTGTTGTTTTATTTAGAAGAACATATTTCCTACCAGTAGAACATCTTCGTGATGGGGGAAAATCTCAGGTATGGCATAGCATATGATAAAAGGCTATGTAAACATTGAAGGCTTATACCTTGGAGGCTCTCTTGATGATGATGATGCTGTGGCTAGACTACAAGACGCCTTGTGCTTCCTTCCAGATCCACAGGAGCAAAAATCCTTGGTTTTGGACTTATCCTGTATAACAACAAGAATAGATATTTTCCGTGTGTTTCCTTTAAGGACAACGAAGCAACAAGACATGCCAATATTGACAAAATTGATATAAAAGTTGAGGTGTGGATTCCAATTTAAAAAGGTAATATCAAAACGATAAAATAAATAAAATAAAGATAAAATTATAATACAAGATTAAGTTAAACTTAAAGTCAATCTCAAAGAAGAAACAACCGTTCCCCCACAACGGCGCCAGAAATGCTTGTTGGTATTTCTTAGATGCACACGAGTAAGTTAATTATCCGCAAGCGCACAGATAAACACCGATGTAGCACTTCACCGAGATAACCTAGTTTTAAATATAGAACTCAAAGGAACTGTGTTATGAGGAAGACTAAGTTTATAAACTTAACCCGTTTTACAACCAAGTATAGATAACTATTGATAAGAGGAGAAAGAACCAAAGACTATCTAATTCTGGTCACTGGGTAAGCTTTATCTTTATGATTTTTAAGGGCGATGACTTAAATAAGAGCAGAAAACAGAGTTCTCTCCTACCAAGAACCTATATGCATGTCAAACCTATTACGGAAAACGGGCTACAGAGGAATCAACGTAGCTATAAGAGTCACCTACGCGAGCTACCGTTGTCCAGAAAATCAGGGGACAATCACAAGTAAACACTAGCCTAGGCACCACGCCTACACTATGAATTACTACTTTAATAAAGAAGCTATCAAGATAAAAGCACTCAAGAAGAGTTGCAAACAATAAAGAACAATAAGGATAATGTTGCTTACTTGAACCAGAAGTCGAATACTAGGGTATCTCAGAATACAAATCCTGGGCGAGAGGACTTGATCCCAAAGAATACAACGATGAAGAAGAACCGACAGACCGGAACTCCTCCAGAACTACACTCTCCAACTATATATCTCTAATCTCTAAATAGAGCTAGCTCTACATGGAACTAATCTCTCTTGATTGTTGTCCTAGATCTACTAGATAGGAGTTATGGCTTCATGCTCTTGAGCTTCAGATCTGGCTTGGCTCCAGGGGTGGTACAGACCTCTATTTATAGCTCGGAGGGATGCACTACAACCATTGGATCAAACCGACTTAGTGTAGGACCGAGATGACTCCTCAAAGGCGGTGGAAGGAGATCACCGAAGATCGTGGAGTATCTCCATGTGGCCATGTCGGCCGGCTAGGGGTGGGCCGGCAGGCCAATGTCAGGCCCACGGGCCTGTTGGTATTTCTTATGACTATTGGATAAATCCGCAAACGCACAGATTATACCGTTGTAGCACTTCAGCCAGGAGTATTCCGGGGTATCGTAATTTATATTTTCCCAAGGGAAAGCTGAGCTAGAACTAATAATTAGATAGAGATCCTAGAGAGTACCTCAACTTAGTACCAACTAGTATAGGGGGGTAAACGATATATGTGACCGGAAGGGTTGATGAATGAACAAGCCAAGGTAAATGATAGCTTAGGATAACTAGTAAGTATAGCTAGGTGAGAGGACAACGAGAGAGATAGGGACTCCTATGTAATTCACTTCTACTTTAGTGTACTTAGCCAATTAATTAGTCTAAACACAATAGTATGTATCCTCAATACAAGTATGCTAGGCGAGAGGATAGATTAGTAGGAGGGCAAAACTCCTACCGGACCGTGCTCTCTTTTTATGGGGGCCTTACCTTTTAAGAACTTGCCTAAGAACACCTGGTGGAATACAAAGACTAGATAAGGCTATCACTCACTTGCTAGCTACCACAAACAATCCGTGCAGGAAGCGGTAACCAAGGGTAAGATGATATATAAGCACCACGCTTACACACAACTTACTACTTTGACTATGATGTATAACCAAAACACCATATAACAGACAATGATCGCATACGGGAAAGGCCACAAGGATTACAAACTATTAATGTAAAGGCTAGTAATAAGCAAAAGCACACAACAATACTATAACTAATATATGCTCAAAGTAAATACTAAGTAAAGTAGAGGAAAAGTAATATATTGAATAAAGTAAAGTCTTACAAAGAAGGAAAGATACAAGAACTATACTAGACTTCTCAGAAGACGACTCCAGAAATCCGGAGCACAGCTCGACTCAACTCTATTCCCACACTAGACTAACTACTAAGAGAATTCTAAGTGATTGAGCTTGTAGGCTTGTCCACCATGAATTAAGAGGGGGGAGTGAGCCTCTATTTATAGTGGGAGGTGGAGTAGGGGCTACTCCACTGCCACGTCATCGATCCAGGAGGCTTCAACTCTCCACCCTTGGATCCACCGCCTCTAAACCGCCTTAGAATGGATGGTCTTGATCTTCAACATGTGTTTAATGTGTGGGGAGTCACCAGGCGCAGCAGGGGGCATAGGGGAGTATCAGCCGACCCCCTATGGCAGGTGGGACCTGCCCCCGAGCTTCTAGAAGATGCCCCACTGGTCAGGGACTAAGTAGGGGGGGGTACCCCCCTGTAGGGTATCGGTTGACCCCCTCCTGGGGTCTCTGGCCCACCTCGGTTTTCTAGATGGTGGTCCCACATGTCATGTGCTTGGGTTAATTCTTCTGAGGTGTTTGTCATGTTGATTTCCTTGATGTGGGCCCATGGATCCATGTGAGGTGAATTTGAACCGTTGAGAGAAAGCACAAGTTGATCCAAGGGTGGAGGATCACTTGTGAGTGCTTCTCCTGGATCATGGCCAGTGTGAGGGGCTTGGTAGGCCCAAGTGGTATCGGTCGACCCACTATGTGGGTCCCACTGGCCCTCGTTGCTCCATTTCTTCTAATCCTGCATCAAATACTTCATGGACATGTGGAACTTGTTATTTTATAAAATATGCTCATGATATGATTGTCTATCCTTGATCTTGAGGTTGTTGACACTATTTTGGATATATAAAAGTGTGTCATTCTTGGTGTCAACAAGATCCCCTAAGCTTAACCTTTGCTCGTCCCGAGCAAACAATCAAACTTAGCCTCGGTGGATCAGGAGTTGCTAATATGCTTTATATTTCAAGAGTGCTAAATCTACAACAATCATACTTCTCTTTTGAATGGAAAATTTATCAATAAAAGCTCACCCATATTATGTTAGTCCTCCATGGGGCTTATGACTTTATCCTTTGTCTTGGGTGGTTGAGAGATAGAACAACTTGACTTGAGCACTAGTTTTCTTATTCTTTCACAAGTATCATATCGGAGGTTTTGTAATGTTTTGAAAAAGAAAACTTAATGTTCCTCAAATGGTACTCTGGAGTCGCTCATATGGTGTATGATTCCTCACCAAGGCACATATCAAAGTTTGCCTTCTTTTCATCCTACTCTAAAGGCTTATGTGGAGCTATAGGTAGGGATAAAAGATGTAGCAAACTTACCTTGCATATATTGTAAAGTCAAATTTCGGATCTAAGGATAGAAGTGTCATACTCTTAGATCAAGATGTGCAAGTGTGTGAAAACATGGAAAATGATCAATACTCCTCTATTTGATATGATCTCTCTTCCTAACTTATTATTTTGAGACATAGCTATCTTTCTTTTTTTCTTTTTCTATGAGATTTGATATGCTCATTATTTTTCTCTAACACTTGGGACCTTCATGTGCCCCTATATTTTTTATTTTTCATAATTTTGCATAGTCTATGTCTCATTTACTAGCAACATACTAGAGAGAGATTATTTTAGAGCATGGAGCATGAACTTTGTGGAAAATGAAAGGCATGTTTTTGCGTACTTCTAGTGTAGAAGCAACATATATATGTGGTGTGTACGTGATCTTGATCTTGGGAGCATGATAAATCTCTCAACAAGGGTCACAAAACTTGACCAAACTCAACACAAAGCAAGCAACTTATGTAGAAAGCTTATATCATGAAAGAGCATGTATGGGTTTGGTAGGAATTTTCACCATTGAGGAACAAGAAGTGTTTTTATCATTTTAATAAATAAAACTCCGATAGTCATTCTTGCTTAGAACAAAATTATAGCAGCTCTTGTCATGTTATATCATGTCTCATAACAACTTAGACTTAGTTACAACATTTGCAACCCACAAAAGTTTCAGGTTCATGATGGTTTCTTTTAAGCCAAGTAATCCATACTTAGAGAAATATCAAGTTGTAAACTAAGTACTAGAGAGACATTTAGCATAGCAACTATTCATCATTTCCAAAAGGGAGATAAACATTCATGGATCATATGAGAGTAGAGAGAAGTCTTTTTGTTCTTTTTATCATATTCAGATTTTTTTAGATGCAAACAAAGATAAGCAAGAAAATGCCTAAATATAAATACTGAAAATAAACACTTACCTTAGTGGGGGAGGGAACCTCCCCTAAGCTTATCCTTTGCTCAATAGTACGGTGGTTGATATGGATGTTGTTGCCACACCATTGTCCATCGCTGGATTTGTTCTTCTTGATAGGCTTGAAGTTGTTCGGTGGTTTGCTGGACTATGCCTGCTATCACACCATGCTCAACGCGAAGCTCGCCTATGGCATTCGTGGGGTCGTTCATTTGTTGCCACCGCTCATGATGCTCCCTATTTCGTGAGGACAAGAAGGATGCTCGTGGTCTTTGAGGACGTGGTGATCGAGGAGGCACACCAGTGTCCATGGCATCGGAAGTTGCATCGTCTTCCACCTCGCCAACAACTCCTCGGGAAGGACCACCTTGCTCATATTGAACAAAGTATAGCCTCTCCTGTGCTCTCCTGTTTGAACCTGCAACACCTCTTTGCACATTTCTTTGATCCAAATCAAGGGTTAGTTTACGGGTCCTATACAACTGACGTTGCCTATTTGGAAGAGGAACCTCAGTTGTATGGCCACTATAAATCATTTTTAGTCCACCCCTAGGACCTCTTTTGAGCATTTGAGCAAGAGTAAGATATTCTTTTGAAATTACTGTTCTAGGTGAAGAGATGTATTCAAAGGGATAGGTTCCATCTAGCAAGTTCATGGATTCGGCAAGACGAGTGATTAAGGATGTGAATTGTATGGGCTCATTACTTTCAATCGATCTTTGCCAAATGCTACTAAACATTTCATAGGAGAGATTTGAATCTTATTAACCATGGCATATAGCAAATTTAGCTCTATGGTTTTTTAGCATGCTAGCGTCATTTTTAGGAAACAAAGTCATGTTCATCCAAAGGTGAATAAAACGAAGGGTTGGATTATGGATTTCCTTAGGTTTGGGATTTGAGCAATCATGCAAGGCAGAGATAGACAACCAAAATTCCCTTTTGTTGAATCTACTCATAGCAGGATCTAAGTCAAGCAAGCATGTATCATCAAAACTAAGAGCAACATTTAGATGACTCCAAGTGTGATTAAAACTTTGATTAAACATATGGAAAGATATTTCATCATGAGAGACTTGTAAAGAGAACAAGAACTCTATGGTGAGCAATTTAATTCCAAGTTCATCTACTTGCCAAAAAAAACAGACCAACCAATGGTAGAGAAGATAGTATTGAATTCGGTGTTCATACCTGCGTTGGAGAGGAGAGTTGGATTCAATATCCTTGTATGCTCGAAGGATCGATCCCGAAGAGAGAGATAGTTCTGGTACTCCAGTTGGTCAAACCAGAGACCACTTTGTTGATCGTACGTCTTCATCGGGGGCACCATGAATGCACCAAGATGAGGCACCTCCATTGGTGATTCTTCCTCCTCCTGAGGTTGTCCTTCGGTTGGGATGTTCTCCCAAGTGTATCGGGCAGAACCATCCCTTCTTCTTCCTTGGGATGTATCCTCGGATTGGTGGGAGCGCTGAGATGAGCTCCCACTTAGAACTTGCTTCACTTTCTTCATTGCGGGCCTCAAAGGGTTCTTCATCTTCTAGAAAGTGGGATAGACACAAGAACAAGACTAGGACAAGACTTAGCGTTAATGCTAGTTTCCTAGTTTGCCTTGCGGAGAGAGGCTTGAGCTAAGAGAAGCTTGATGAAGACAAGGTATTTTTCTTGTGGACTTGAGAGAGAGTAGCACTACTTCTTCAAGGAGCTAAGAACCTCACTTGAGAGGTATGAGAAAGAAGGCAATGCAAGGGCAAGGAAGAAATGGGTTGAGCTTGAACTGAATTCTGGTTAGAGCGTGAGGATTTGAGCTCTCCTTGCATGGCCTTTTATAGGGGGAGAAGATGGCATCAAGGAGGCCTCATGGGGGTATTGGCCGACCCCCATGTGCCCCTCCTTGGGTGCCATGGTCATGGAGCATCATGAAATGCTTTGAACAAAGCAAAGGCAAAAGTTGGAGGTGACTAGGGGTGTCGGCCGACCCCCTAGGGTGGCTCCAAGGTGCCATTTCCACTCACAACTTTCCTAGTGCTTGGTGAAAGGTAAAGCATGCCATTTGATGTAATCAAAATATGAGCTAAAGGTTCATGATTTCCCACTTTGAACAAAGAGTAGTGGGAGACAAAAGGTGTACCATGCTTTAGTCAAAAGGTGATTGATGTGTTTTCTTTTTAAAGCATGACAAAGCTAAAGAGATGTCTCCTAAAGCAAAATCTGAATTTTGAAATTCACACTACTCAAATCATGAGATTCTTAGACAAAAGAAGGTGGGGGTGAAAGAGATGTGACCAAAGGGTTCCTAGGGGTGTCAGCCGACCCCCTAGGACTCTTTCACTTTTCTTGTTACTTTATCAAAGCCACCTTTTGTCCCCCCACCAGAGAAAGCAAGGCTAGGGTTCATAGGGGTGTCGGCCGACTCCCCGAAGGACCTAACCCGGGTCAGCTTTTAGTGCTAAACTAATCTCATGGTTTTATTAAGTCTAAACTTTATTTTTCTAAATTTTAAGCATGATGAAATTTGACGAAAGGAAATAAATGAAAAGGGAAATAAAGAAAATAAAAGATAACTACCGATTTACCTTTGTTGACACAAAAAGCGTCAGATCTGTGAACACCTCGGGCTATTACCCAAAGCTCGGTATTCTGGAGGCGTGCCAGTCGATTTGACCAATCAATCGACAAGGATGATAACTAGAACAAACTGAACGAGATGACAGCGATGCGCCTGGACGTCAAGGCTCAGATTGATCAAGGATAACTAGAGCAGAGCTGAACGAGGCAAACAGCGATGCGCCTGGATTGCCAAAGCTCAGAGGTACTCCCACGCGGAACTAGCAAGGATTTGACGGAGATCAGGATGATACAGCCCGTCGAAAGCTTGAAGAACTCGTAGATAACTACAGCTAATGCAATAAAAGGTAAATTGCGATAAAAGGTAGAATAAGATAAAATTGGTTTGTTTTGAATTGGATTGATTGTTTTTTTATGGCCCTCGGGCACATATTTATACTCCCGCATGGAGAGTTGTACAAAGACACGACACGTATCCTTCCTAAAACAAACTCCTACTTTAAAGGAAATTGACTCGCGTAGGAGCCAGATAACAATATTTATTCCCTAAACAAACACACCTATTTTAAAGGAAAATAAACGACTCATGCAAGAGTCGGACTCAAACTACTATAATAATACTGGTACAAAACACCAGTTTCCTTATTCTCCTCCTCGATGAAAACTTTCCATCGGCAGATCCCTTTAATCCGCGCCTTCCTTCTTTTGACCACCGGTAACCTTCTGCTGCCACCAAACGCTAAGTTACGCCCATCGGCATTGGCAACACTTTCCTGATCGGCAATCGACAACATTTCCGATTAGCGACCTTGTGCTGGTAACTCTTCACCAATTATCCCCCATCGGCAATCGACAACCACCCTTCATCGGCAATCGGCAACCATCCTTCATCGGCAATCAGCAATGACCCCTCATCGGCAATCAGCAATGACTCTTCATTAGCAATCAGCTTCAGCAAGACTTCACCAATTAACCTCTGTCGGCAAAGATTATCCAGCCTCCATCGGCAACGCACTTGGTCTTCCCGCAGCACTCTCCCATCGGCAATATCGGCTCAAAACTTTTCTGATGCCGATGGAGAACGTCCACTGACCAGTCAAGCCTCAGTCAATTTGACACGTGTTGAAAAACGGTGTCAACAACCTTTCGACGAGGGCTCCTTGATTTTAAGTCCATGGAGCAGGACTCCTCCGTCGCTGTTCATTCTTCGGGTGCACTTGATGGCTCCGGAGATGGAGATCGAGGAGTGCGCACCTCCTTTGCTTTCCAAACCTACCTTGGATTGGTAGGTTCCTCCTTCTTGAGTTCATTGATCTTGGCCTCTGGGTATTGCTTCTTTTGGCGTGGAGCTCAAACTCTTCTTCTTGGTGGATGTGCTTTATACTATTTGTTAATTTTATAACCATTGAAAGCACATTTTACCTTGTGACTTGGGAATTGGAAGTGGATCTGGCCCGATCCCACGTAGATGACCGCATTGGTGGTGTTGAGGAAGGGCCTTCCCAGGATAACGGGAACATCCACATTGGCTCCCATGTCCAAGATGATGAAGTCGGTGGGGATGTACTCATCTTGGATGTTCACCAAGATATCCCTCGCAAGTCCCTCGAGAAACCTCATGGTTTGATCCACCATCTACACACGAACACATGTAAGGAACAAGGCCCCCCTAATAAGTTATCATACGTTACCTTGGACATGATGTTGACGCCCGATCCAAGGTCGCAGAAGGTGTTGTGGAAGGTTTGTTCTCCAATTAAGCACTTGATCATCGGATGGCCTGAATCTTCCTTCTTCATGATGAATGGAGGATCAAGAAGGTAGCCCTAGTTGGAGCGAAGTGGAGGATTACCGAACCTCATTGTGACCATGTTAACATTTTCAATTGGATCATGTGGTTTCCCAGGAATCTTACCTTGTTCTAGAGATGGCATAGCTGCAGCTAATTGAGCTAGTTGGGTTTCTAACATTTTATTAAAGCTCAATTGATTTTTCATAGCAGTGGCAAAGCTATCCATTTTCTCACCAAGAGTTTCAAGAACTTTATCATTGGCTATCAATTTTCTATTTATACCATCATTGATTTTAGATTGGCCAAGAACAAGATCTTTCAATGAAGGCTGATTGTTATAAAAATTATAATTATTGTAATTGCTATGACCTCCATTACCTTGGTAGAAGGGGTGTGAATTCCAACCTCCTTGTTCTTGGGGTCGATACCCGTTGTTGTTGTTGTTGTGGTTGTTGTTGATGAAGTTCATGACCTCCTTCGATGTCTTGGGGTAGTTGTTGCCCGAGTGATCATTTCCCCCGCACACCTTGCACCATGGATCAGCTTCAATAGCTCGTGCGGCGGCGATGGGGTAGATGGCCTCTTGTTCCTTCTTGGAACCTTCTTCTATCTTCTTCATCAAGAGGTCCATCTTCCAGGTGGTGGCTTCTTCTTTGTGAGCGTAGAACCATTGCTTCACTTTCCCCAGCAATGAGAATGGGAAAAGACAAAGACTAATGGCGTCAAACGCCACTCCTTTGATCATGCCCCACACCTCAATGAAGTGTTTGAGATGGGAAGTAACATCCTCATGGGACTTCCCACTAAATGGGTTGACGTGCACTAGGTTAGTCAAGGTTATCTTTAGCTCGAAGGTAGCACCCCCTGTATTAACTTCAAGTCCTCACACCATGTGAGCGACTGACAGGACCGAAAAGTCAGAAATAGCCTCTTGAGCCATAGCTTGCCTGATAAACGGAGTGGAGCCTCCTTCCTTGAGTGGATCCAAATTCAAGATGAACTTTCAAGGGGACACTAGATGGTGTCTAGAGTTCCTTCGGAAGCTCTCAAGATTTTCTAATGTGGTTGCTCAAAAGTGGAACTCACTCATACAATGACTTGCTTCACAATTAAGAGAAACAAAGGCAAGGGGTAAAGCCCCTACAACTAATTGATAACTAAGTTAACGAGAATCTCTGGCTTTAATCTAATTAAAATTTCTAGGCTATGCTTTCCCCGACAACGGCGCCAGAAGTGCTTGTTGGTATTTCTTATGACTATTGAATAAATCCGCAAGCGCACAGATTATACCGTTGTAGCACTTCACCTAGCAGTATTCCAAGGTATCGTAATTTATATTTTCCCAAGGAAAAGCTGAGCTAGAAATGATAATTAGATAGAGATCCTAGAGAGTACCTCAACTTAGTACCAACTAGTATAGGGGGTAAATGATATATGTGATAGGAAGGGTTATGAATGAACAAGCCAAGGTAAATGAGAACTTAGAATAACTAGTAAGTATAGCTAGGTGGGAGGACAACGAGAGAGATAGGGACTCCTATGTAATTCACTTCTACTTTAGTGTACTTAGCCAATTAATTAGTCTAAACACAATAGTTTGCCTCCTCAATACAAGTATGCTAGGCGAGAGGATAGATCAGTAGGAGGGCAAAACTCCTACCGGCCACGCTCTCTTTTTATGGGGGTATTACCTTTTAAGAACTTGCCTAAGAACACGTGGCGGGATACAAAGACTAGACAAGGATGTCACTCTCTTGCTAGCTACCACAAACAATCCGTGCAGCAAGTGGTAACCAAGGGTAAGGTTATGTATAAGCACCACGCTTACACATAACTTACTACTTTAATTATGATCTATAACTAAAGCACCCTATGACATGCAATGATCGCATACAGGAAAGGCCACAAGGATCACAGACTATTAATGTAAAGACTAGTAATAAGCAAAAGCACACAACAATACTATAACAAGTATAATAATGCTCAAAGTAAATATTAAGTAAAGTAGAGAAAAAGTAATATATTGAATAAAGTAAAGTCTTACAAAGAAGGAAAGATACAAGAGCTATACCAGACTCTCCAGATGATGACTCCGGAAATCCCGAGCACAGCTCAACTCTACTCTAACTCCCACACTAGACTAATTACTAAGATAATTCTAAGTGCTTGAGCTTGTAGGCTTGTCCACCATGAGTGAAGAGGGGGGAGTGGGCCTCTATTTATAGTGGGAGGTGGAGTAGGGGCTACTCCATTGCCACGTCATCGATCCAGGAGGCTTCACTTTTGGTCCCTTGGATCCACCGCCTCCAAACTGACTTAGGATGGAGGGTTAGGATTTCCATCACTTGTTAAATGAGTGGGGGAGTCACCAGGTGTAGCAGGGAGCCTAGGGGGTGTTGGACGACCCCCCTATGGTAGGTAGGCCCTTCCCTAGGCTTCTAGAAGGTGTCCCCACTGGTCAGGGACCAAGTGGGAGGAGGTTGCCCTCCTTAGGGTGTCGGGCGACCCCCCTAGAGGTCCTGGCCCCGCCTCTGCCTTCCAGACTCTAGTCCCACTTGTCATGGAGCTTGGTTGATCTTTCCTGAAGTGTTTGTCACGCTGATTCTCTTGATGTGGGCCCATGGATCCTTGTGCACTTGTTCTGGAGCGTTGAATGAAAGCACAAGTTGCATCCAAGGGTTGGAATGGCTTTGACATGGATCCTGCTGGCTTGGCTAGCCAAAAGGGTCCAAATGAGTGTCGGCCGATCATGTTTAGACTCCTTTGGAGCCAGGATTTCTTGTGGGAGCTCCTGGACATGTCAGGAGTCTCATGGTATGTGCATTTTGGAGTTTGGCTCAAATCACACATTGGAAGATGTGCAAAAGGAGCTTCCAGCATTGCTGATTTGGCCTAAAATGTTATTTCCTACAAAACAAAGCCTTCCAAGTACATGTGGAACTTATTAGTGGAAAAATGTTCATGTAATGTTATTCCACCCTTGATCCCAAAGTTGTTGACGGTATTTTGGATATGTAAAAGTATGTCATTCTTAGCGTCAACACTCACCAAAGACTACTTGAAAGCCAAGTGTGAGTTCACCGGTCTGCTCTCCAAAATCTGACTCATCAAAGTCAGAATAAACTTCGGTCTCCACCAGTGCTCTGAATTCTATAGGTAGAAAGAAGCTTGTGGCATGACCTGACGACTCCAGACGTTGCCTTTCAGCTTTCTTTTGCTATCTTATCATTCTTTTCTGAGTCTTGGCCAGCCTTCTGGGATACTTGGGTTGGTGTTCATCATGTTGGTCTTCTTGAGGTTGGGCCTGATCAACATTGACGACTTCCGTGCTAGGCCAACCACCAAGACCATCTTTGACAACACACTGATTCCCATCCTTATATTCCATTCGTCCATGAGTGAATCGGCTATCAGCTTGAAGTATTATGTAATCTTCATATCACTTGTTGCACCCAGGGCAGTTATCCTTAGCAGGTGCCTCCAAGCCTTTAATCAGACAATACGTGAAGAAAGGGCAGTTTTCATGTATGTCAATCTGCTCCCTAGCTCCGGAGTGTTCTCCCAGTGGCTTCTTTCCCCAAGCCTTCTCGCTCTGATGCCGCCACCTATCGTGAGGTGTGTCTAAATGACGCACATCGGTCGGCTTGGCTAATCCTGTTAGGATGCATAGAGCTCTATGCCTCTCCATCCTTCGCAGGATCTCTTGAAACTCTTCCTCGGTTAGCCGAGAATTCAGACCGAGGACTCTCGACCCTTTAGCTTGAATTGGGGTTGAAATCTTGGCTTTTTCCTTTGTCCATGGTTGACGATTGGAGTCCCACTGGGCGTGCCAAAATGTGTGGACGCCAAAAACGGGTCCTGACGTCAGCACCGCGCAAGGTCATGCAAAGATCATGTGGAAGCAGGGTCCTGATCTCCTAAACCTCTAATTGGAAAGGCCACTTTGGTTGATTTGATCTCAAGGCGTGCCAGTCAATTTAACCTACAATTGAAAATGAGACAAATTGTCAAATTATAGAACCTATCGGTTGTTGCTAGGCAGTTCCATGAATGTGCGGCTCTCAGGTAGCCAATGGTCAAAGGAAATTGGCTAGAGAGTCAACTCCTAGCAGTGTAAATCTCAATAATAAGATGCGAACAACTTTCATGGTATATCTATACCTAATAATAAAGTGGCAAAATTTGTCCACTCATTTTTTTGGTATGACCCTTCTAACTAACTCCGTGAATGTGAAAATTATCTTTGTTAGTCCTACCACACTTCTATTTTTATATATGTGATATATGTATGGCTTAGACATATCAATAGCTACAAATTCCAATTTTAATCCAAACAAGTTTCTTTTTGGTCTGTGGCTAGAGTCCTTATTTTTTTACTTGGTAACCTTCCGTTAATCCACTTATGCACCTTCGACCGTTTGAGTCCGTTTAGGATTGGTTAGATAGTCTAGAATATTTTTCTTTACCTAAGAGGCTTTCTATATTTAACAGTTCGAGTTCGGTTTACACTGGATAGTCTAGAATTTTTCCCTTAAACTAGCAGACTCTAATTTGTTTTATATTTATGATAAAACTATAAGAAATTATAACGTGGGCCATAACAAAAAAATATCTAGAACCAAAAATCAAAACAAGTATGGCCCAAACAAAAAAACAAACGTAAATAGAACACAGACAGAAAAAGGAGAAAGTAAAGTGTTCCTTAGGAGGAAAATCTCGACTGCTCACTGGCATCCTTCGTGCCATAGCACCTAAATCCAGCGGCAAACGGCAAGCGGCAAGCGGCAAGCAAAATAGGAGACCGGTTACATGATTGATTAGAGTGACAACCATTTCACATAGATATGCAGAAAAAACAATAGCGTATATAAGAAAAAAGAATAGAAATAACAAAGAATAGTAATGGACTTTGTCATGGACTCTTTAGGTTTATAGCAAAAAAACAATGTCGCATATTATAAATAAAAAAAGAATAGAAATAAAAAATATATATAGTAGTGGACTCTTCGGACTTTAAGATGACCACATATTTAACTTGAAAAATAGCAATACAATGTGTTGATGATAAAAGAATAGGTTGAAATTTTAGCTATTCAATCAATATTAGGTATAGAAATATAAAAAATATAACATATGAAAAAAAATGCAACACTCATGTCTGTGTTTTTATTATCATTTGATTTCTTTTTCTCCCGTTGCAACGTACAAACACGTTTGCTAGTCATTAATAAAGCATACAATTAGCCGATCTCATCGGTATGTGTAGTAAAGATGCGATATATGCAACATTTACTAGCCCAAGCTTCTAGATCTACTAAACATATCAGATAAAGATTAACCATCAAAAGAGATGTGTTCCCATGCAACCGTTATGACAATTAACCCGATAACTTAGCTTACTTACTAGCATTGGGTTGTTTTCATGCAGCCATAAAAGTAAACAAGCTAAACTACGTCTAATACACTTAGTGAGTCTGGTCATGTTGAAACAGTAAAAGTACATGTATCGTATGAAGAGAGCGCAACTAGATCAGCTATTTAGCCGATATGGGTTTCATGAAGCGTGAACAAGCTAAACCACGTCCAATACACTTAGTGGATCTGGTCATGTTGAAACAACAAAAGCACATGTATCGTACGAAGAAAGCACAACCAGATCAGCTATTCATTCGATACGGGTTCCATGAAGCGTGAACAAGATCTATTTACCCAATTACAAATGGATCTAAGACTAAACAGACGTAGCCTAATATACTTAGCAGTGGGGTCCGGTAGATGCAGCCATACGAAGCATATTAAACCAAATCCATCTATTCTCAGATCAATCTAATAACTAAGCAAATGTCTCAAACCCACAGCATATAACAATCACGATCAACAGATTAGCCGATAGAATCTTAGATCTATAGCTTTAACGAATATAAGAATTAGCGCGCATAAAACAATAGATCCAGATAGAATTGAGGCTTAGACCAATCTGTTGATTGAGATTGAGCAAGATATTGTTGTAGTAAATAAACAATGCATAACAAACAATATCAGTAACTTAATGAATCTATTAGATCACCAATCTAATAGAGCCGATAACTAGCTTGAAACAATGACTCATGTGAGATTGAAGCAATGCAGCCCCATGAACATAGATTCAAACCGATAACTAGCTCAGATCGAGCTTGTATGAGTTACACAATACAACCGTACAAACGAAACATGAACCGTGGCTAAACTTACAAGCAAACCGAAGGTCGATCTAGTCGATGCAGCCCTGTTCATCGAAGGTTCACCAAAATCTACTCTACTCCTACTCCTAGGGTTTTGGGCCGGTGGGCGAGGGGTTTGTGTTTGATTTGATTGAATGCCCTTTACAATCCTCGACTTATGTTATTTATAGACCATAGCACGTACCCTAACGACCATAGCATAGATCCTAACCGATCATTCTAAATATAAGGAAATAATAGATAACTTAGGCCTCAATCTTTCCTTTCAACAAGGCCCGACGTGCACGTACTGTTGTGACTGGCCGAAGAATCCTCTCGCCGTGATCTTCATGATTAGTTACCTTAGTCGATTCTTCAGGTCCATCTAAATGGCGTTCTTCAAGGCCTGTCATGAGGGCCCATATGCGTATATCCGGACGCGCTAAAATATGGTGTCAACAGTGTGACTTTGGGATTGAGTGTGGACCTTAGGTCATAAACATAATATGATCCTTGGCACTTTATGAAATATTTATAATATTACTTCGTGTAGTGAACAAAAGTGGAAACTTGGTGAATAACCAAGTATCCGAGGAGGTTAACCCACCGGTTGAGGTCGGGTTCAATATTTGTGGGAATTCTCTTGAACCTAAATATCCCGAGACCTAAGGCAAGCCCCGAATGCATTAAACCTACCTTGTGTTTTACAAATTTTATATCACTTATGCTAATAATATGTTGCATTACGTGATTAGGAGTTGAGTGATAACTTATTTGATGCATTACCAACCTTGGATATTCACATGTTATCCTTGATACCTGTTTTACTTCTAGAGCATTTAAATATGCTTAGCCATGCTTAGACCGATAGAAGTAAGGTGATTTCTTGTCACCTGTGAGATTTAGGTTGATACTTGTTTACTGCAATAATGTGAATGTGATTCTTCGATCATAAAATTTTGGGAGTAATAATTTGAGACCGAGCGGACACGGTGTTGGTGAGCCACAAGACGAAATGTCTTGTGTGTGGGTTCTTTTCGCTTGTCTCAATTAGGAATTGTTCATTGTTGAAGTGCCGAGATGAGACTTTGCAGTACTGGCTACATACTTTGGTAAGCCCTACTTCGGCCACATACTCGCGCACTAGGAGTGGAGAGATGTTGAGAGTAGTGAGTACCTTCCTGGTGGGCTAGACGGTGGTGTACTGTGCTCTCGGGTGACGTGGACCCGGTCTTGTCTTAGAGGATCTGAGGGCACGATTGATATATGCAAGATTAAGTTTTACATATGTCGTATGGTAAAGAATCCCCAGTTGGGGTTATAATTGGTTCGAATCGTCGTTTGCTCCTCGGTTATGGAGACCCATCTCTCTTTTTTATCATCGTAGTTAAGAAGTGAAACTTGATAAAAAAATATTTAAAGAATGGTTTGATAATTACGGTTTCTTATAAGAACAACTAACGATGGTTCTACAATAATGAAAGTAAGAATCTACAAACAGAAGGCTTTTATGTAAAAATTCCTTTGATCTTTGCTAAGCCTTACCTTAAACCCCAAGCCAGCGTTCCCGAGTCTTCTCCAACTTTTATGTCAGTTAAGTCTTCTTGAGTATTTTTGTACTTAGAGTTCTTTAACCCCTGTTGTAGGTGAACCCGAAGAGCAGTTCTATGTAGGTCCTTGTCGTATGACTGTCTTTCAAGTTGATCATGAATGACCTGTTAACCCATGGGTAGGGTGTTATTTTGTATGCAATGAACTTATTTGTTAGCTACTTCAGAACTATGGTTTATAATAAAACTTTTATTAAGCCTTATGCTTTTACTTTGATGTAATTTATATATAAATTTTTGTACTGCAATACCATCGTGAAGTGATCTTGTTCGGAGAATGGTGGATGACGTGGTTACCCGTGTGTTTCTTAAGTTACTAGCAAACGTGCTCGTACGTTGCGACAGAAGAAAAAGAAATCAAATGGCAATAAAAACGTGGACATGAGTGTTGCATTTTTTTTCATATGTTACATTTTTTTATATTTCTATACCTAATATTGATTGAATAGCTAAAATTTCAACCTATTCTTTTATCATCAACACATTGTGTTGCTATTTTCCAAGCTAAATACATGGTCATCTTAAAGTCTCGAATCAGAAGAGTCCACTGCTATATATATATATATAATATATATATATATATATATATATATATATATATATATATTATTTCTATTCTTTTTTCATTTATAATATGCAACATTGTTTTTTCGCTATAAACCCGAAGAGTCCATGACAAAGTCCATTACTATTCTTTGTTATTTCTATTCTTTTTTCTTATATACGCTATTGTTTTTTTCCCTGCATATCTATGTGAAATGGTTGTCACTCTGATCAATCATGTAACCCGTCTCCTATTTTGCTTGCCGCTTGCCGCTGGATTTAGGTGTAGCACGAAGGATGCCGGTGAGCAGTCGAGATTTTCCTCCTAAGGAACACTTTACTTTCTCCTTTTTCTGTCTATGTTCTATTTGCGTTTGTTTTTTTGTTTGGGCCATACTTGTTTTGATTTTTGGTTCTAGATATTTTTTTGATGGCCCACGTTATAATTTCTTATAGTTTTATCATAAATATAAAACAAATTAGAGCCTGCTAGTTTAAGGGAAAATTTCTAGACTATCCCGTGTAAACCAAACTCGAACTGTTAAATATAGAAAGCCTCTTAGGTAAAGAAAAATATTCTAGACTATCTAACCAATCCTAAACGGACTCAAACGGTCGAAAGTGCATAATTGGATTAACGGAAGGTTACCAAGTAAAAAAATCAGGACTCTAGCCACAGACCGAAAAGAAACTTGTTTGGATTAGAATTGGAATTTGTAGCTATTGATATGTCTAAGCCATACATATATCACATATATAAAAATAGAAGTGTGGTAGGACTAACAAAGATAATTTTTATATTCACGGAGTTAGTTATAAGGGTCATATAAAAAAATGGGTGGAGAAATTTTGCCTCTTTATTACTACTAGGTATAGATTTGCTACACATGTTCGGCTATTAAAAATCTGCGGGACAGTGACAAGTATATATGCGCCTATAATTTAGGAGGTTTTGTCACACACACAATAAACTCGTGCAGCATGACTGTAGTCTATCAAGTTGTGGCATACCAGGCTGCCCCGATGCCCATATATAGGCGGGTGCGGCAGTAGATGCCATTGGAGCTGGGCCGTCGATGCAGCGATCTATCAGTAATTGGACACGGGGAAAGACTAATCTCACGTGCTCCCATTGACTAGAACTAGACTATACCCGAATAAAATTGTACAATTCTCAAAATCCTTTGTAGCAGTTTGGTCTTATCTGAGGGTCTCTTACCAGTGAAACCCACCCCTATCCCTATGGAGTCTAGTGAGAATTTTAGATCCACTTCGGAATTCCACTGTACAGTTTGGCGTGATGGAAATGGTGTGCCGTGGCCGGTGCGCGTGTGTGCTGGGCTGAGCCTGCGACCATCCGGCCCACAGAATTTTCGGCCTGTGTCCATACAGCCCATTAGAGCTCAGCTTAATCAGCCAACCTATATTTTCCTCCGATCCTCCCGTCGCTGTGATTCTCCGCTCAGGCTCAGGCAGGCTCCACTCTCCTGTCTCCTCTCACCTGCTGTGCCGCTCCCTCCCCTCCGCTCCGGTGCGCGGTCCGGCACTCGCATCTCGATCCCTCGATCTGTCGTCTTCTCTCGGGGTTCGTGCTCGTCACCCGCCCTCCCGTGATTCTTCTGCATTTATTTCTCGTGTTCTTGGGGGGTTCTAGGACTGGGACGGACGGGCCTTGATGTTTTGGTTGTGCCGCCGCAGGGAGGAAGAAGCGTGAGAATGGAGGCTCCACCCGTGGCGCTGTTCGACACCCTCAAGGTGCGCACAACGAGTTGCTTTTGTAATTCTCACCGTCATCTTGGCTGCGGCATTTCGTCGATCATCGTGCGAGCTGTTCGGGGTTTAAATTCTTGCCCTTTTTGTTTCTGCTGCGATGTGGTAGCAAATCTTATTACCTTGTTCGAGTGGATCTGAGAATTTGAGCATGTACAGTGGACTTCCGACTTCCGAGCAGCGTATTTTTATGGTTAAAAGGAATGTCGACCGTGAGAGTGTCGTGTCTGTGGCAGTTTCTTCGTTTGCCCTCACATGAATGCTGTAGCCTGTAGACTACAACTAGTGTCATCATGTACTGTGGCCTGTATTTTTTTTTAACCAATCTCAGTCTTGCAACAGGCTGCCAAACCGTTCTTCTTGCTGGCCGGTCCCAACGTGATTGAATCGGAGGAGCACGTCCTGAAGATGGCCAAACACATTAAAGGAATCACAACCAAGTGAGCACGAAGTTGGGATAACACTTTTCCTCTAATAAAAATACACTGGGTTTAAATTAAACCTACCTTATTGCCTTTCCTTCTCCATGACAGGCTTGGAATTCCACTTGTGTTCAAGTCCAGCTTTGATAAAGCAAATCGTACCTCGTCAAAATCATTCCGTGGTCCTGGTCTTGAAGAAGGCCTAAAGGTGAGGCATGCTTTAACCTTCAGACTAGGCATTTCCTAGTTTTGATTACGTTGGTCTCCAGTACAATGTGCAAATTTATGTCAAACCACGATGTTTCTCTTATGTGACACTAGTTTAGTTCTCTGCATTCGTATGATAGTTAAATTGGCCATGCTTTTGTCATCAGTAATTACCTGAATTATGGGAAGTCGCTCTGCAATTAGAATTACCTGTTCAAACACCTAGTGGTATATTGTTATTTTTGCCTAATAGCCTAGGTTGAGATTCCAGGAGAAACATTAACAATTAGCCATATCTTGGTTGTTCAACTACTAATGGCCCGTGTGATGTGTATATGTACCTAATTGTTCACTCAGCTTTTCACGTGTGATAGTTTGTTTATATCATATTATTTTTCAATTTCCTTTGTTTATATCATATTATTTTTCAATTTCCAATTTGGTCAGATCCTTGAAAAGGTGAAAGCAACATATGACCTTCCGATAGTCACTGATGTGCACGAAAGCCACCAGGTATCTCACAACAGATTCTGCTGTGTCAATGCCCGATTTGGCTTGATTCTGCACTAGATAATGTTTCCTTTTACATTTTGTACTGTAAGACATGTTTCTCGCTCTTATGTAATTTTGTGAACAAATTTGTTCTTTTGTTCTTGCATTCCAGTAACAGTGAGACATGTCTCAGTTTTTTTTCCCTTCCAAGCTCTTAAGGAAACTGGTAAATGATTCTCTGTTTCATACTAGGTACCACTAGTCATGTTATGTTTGTGTAGTCATATATAATCGTCAGAAAGAAACTTTTGACCCCATGCACTTTTCTTTTCCATTTTTTGAAGAGGCATCTCTAGTTCTCTACACAATTGAAGGTATTGAATGGTTTGGTTTCATTTCAAATCCTGGATTTGTACTCATACCTGTATCTGCTTTTCATAACTTCATCCTTACTTTGACTTTGAGAGGTGAGCTGTTACGGTTCTGAGCATATATGGAACTCAAACATGATTGCCCACTCTATTATAGTCAAACAACCCATCTTATTGCTAACTGCGCATTACCTGCATTGCCCTTTATCAAGTCACAATCCCCTACTGCATATTATTTGCTCTAAAGGGGTACATGATTCCTAATTATTTCATTAAATTAGTGTGAAGCTGTTGGAAGAGTTGCTGACATTATACAGATTCCAGCTTTCCTCTGTCGCCAGGTACAATTTGAATGAAAGGATTTTCTGTGGCAAACAACAGTTTTTTCATATTTTAAGCATGTTTATACCATGTTCTGCATCTCTAATGCAAATATATTACTATGATAACAGACTGATCTTCTAGTGGCCGCTGCTAAGACTGGAAAAATTATCAACATTAAGAAAGGACAATTCTGTGCGCCTTCTGTAAGTTGCATTTTACTAGCTGGTAGTAGAATTGAAATTTGAATACAGGAAATTTTAGCTACTTGCTAATTCAGTATTTAAATCATTACCCTAAAAAGGTTCTGTGTTGTTAAATGTTGCACAAAGTAACATACATTCGATAGTGCCCTGAGTCCTACTTTTCATAGCAATTTGACGAAGTTTCTTACTTGATTGTTCTGAAAGAGGTGCAATGTTGAAACAATGTGGAACTATTTGCTCTTACCTGGAAATTTTCATTTAATTGAGTCTAATGAAATTTCTGAAGTAACTTGGCTTAAGTTGATAGAATTTTCGCATTATTTCAGCTGACAGCATGAAATTTAACAAAAAATGTATCAGACTGTCCCTATCTGATCTATGATAATCCATTAATCTTCTTGTTGAGTTATAGTGCATGTTTCTTCATATGACCTTTCCCATTTAAGCATATATTTGTCTGATATTTTTTATGGATAGACAATTTTTTTTTTCTCGAATACGCAGGAGAGCTGAGCATCATTATATTAAGAAGAAAAAAGGAGTGGGTTTAGAAACCCCGTACAACCACACACATACACACACCCTTTTACATCAATGATGTGTCTCTCTCACAGTTTACAAACTTGACCCAAGACCTACTAGAGAGAGGACTCATGCATTGACTGGCTCTAGAGCAAGGAGATTAGATATTCCCCGAGCTCTGGCCAAACTCCACAGGAGAAGCTCATCTTTTACTGAAACCATAACACTATTAAGGTTTGGTTGAAACCCATCGAACACACAGCGATTACAGTGCTTCCAAATAAACCAAGCTCCTAGAATAATGATGGAATTGAGACCTTTTTTAATCCGAACATCAATATCAGAATTTGTGCTTGCCCACCATGCATCAAAGGAATTGTTGTCAGGTTGGGGGGAGAGATGCTGCAGGCCGACCTTATGCAAAATGTTGTACCATACTTGCCTTGAGAAGACACATGAGACCAATAGGTGATCAATCGTTTCCTCAGCTTGATCACAAAGTGGGCAGCGTTCAGGATGGGGTAGACCTCTTTTAACAAGCCGATCAGCAGTCCAACACCTATTGTGTGCCACTAACCACATGAAGAACTTGCATTTTCCTGGTGCCCATCTCTTCCAAATTCTCTCCCAAGGCCCAAACTGTACAGCCCCAATAAAAAATCCATCATATGCAGATTTAGTAGAGTATGTTCCTGAACTAGAGAATTGCCAAATATGAGTATCATCAACTTCAGGTTGCAAAGTAAAATCCGAGATAAGATCCCACAATTTTAAAAAATCTGTCAACATGGGTACTGTAATGGCACCCCGTATGTCCTGCACCCATTTCTACTCAGAAAGGGCTTCACATACAGTTCTTTTCCTTCTGTTTTTGACTGAACCAAAAAGATTAGGCACTAATTGGTCTAGGCTCTGGCCATTCAACCACCTGTCAGTCCAAAAAATTGTGTTTTTTCCATTGCCGACCTCCGAGACAATGGCCACCCTAAAGAAAGCTTTGACTGCAGGATGCACTTGAATTTGGAAAGCCGCCCAAGGCCTGTCAGGTTCAGTTTTCTGCAGCCACAACCATCGCATCCGGAGAGCCCATCCTAGCTGCTGTAGATGGGAAATGCCAAGGCCTCCGAGTTCAGTTGGCCGAGTAACTTTAGGCCAGGCCAATAGGCAGTGTCCTCCTTTCGCGTCCTTTCTTCCTCTCCAAAGGAAACCTCTTCTAATTTTATCAATAGCTTTAAGGGCCCAGGGAGGAAGATCCATTGCCATAGCTAAGTACACCAACATAGAGGTGAGCACACACTGAACCAAAATTCTTCTCCCAGCCTTTGTGAGTAAATCTGCTTTCCAGCCCGGGAGACAATCAGCAATCCGATCAATGATAGGCTGAACCTGCTGCTTTGTTAATTTTCGCAAAGAAAGCGGGATTCCTAGATACTTGCAAGGGAAGTCTGATAGTTGACAAGGGAGATGATTCTGTATGGTATTTCTATCTGCCTCTGAACATTGGATGGGGAAGCCATTGCTTTTCTGAACATTTGTTCTCAACCCCGATGCATCCCCAAAGAGTTGGAGAATATCCAGCGTGATACCTATATCATTGGCCGAAGGGCATAAGAAGATTACTACATCATCCGCATACAGAGATATGCGGTGCTGCAATGTCTGTCTTGCTAGTGGTTGTAATAGACCCTCATCAGATGCTTTCTTGATTATCCAATATCCATACATATATCGTCTTCATATTACAATTTTGTTTTGACAAGATACACAATTTTGAGGATGTTCTTATAGAATTACCTCCTGGTTAAGGCTTGAAGCTAATAATTTTGCCGGATTTAATTGTTTTACTTTTGCATGTGTATGTCAAAGTGAACCTTTACATTTGCAGGTTATGGTGAACTCTGCAGAGAAAGTAAGGCTTGCTGGAAACCCAAATGTGATGGTCTGTGAGCGTGGTACCATGTTTGGGTACAGTTAAGGCATCTTTTGGCTCTTTCTTTTCTGTTTATTGCCCACTTAATAAACATGAAAAAGATAGAACAATTCATCATTGATGTTGTTCTAGGACATTGCCACTAAGGAGAGTAGGTAACATGTTATAGGGGTGTTAGAGTGACTATGAACCAAGTAGCATTAGAGGGATGAATGCTTCTTGAAATATGTGATGGCACTGTATAATCATTTTATGAATTCACCACTTGAAGTCGTGAGAGCTAGATTTTCAGATCATTTGGCATGCAACAAAGTGATTGATACTGTCACGTCTGGAGTTGTGGTTGGGGATCAAGCTGCATCTCAAGAAGCATCTAGTAGTTCCATAGCAATGCACTAACTGTCTCTTATTGCACACCTCATATTATCACTTATTCACTTCATTATTAGTTATTTCTGCATTGCTTCATGAAGACTGACATTTATTACAATTAACACACAGATGATCTATTTGTTGACCCAAGGAACTTTGAGTGGCTGAGGGAAACCAACTGCCCAGTTGTAAGTATTGGAACCCTACTCTCATCCCTAACTGCATAATCCACCTCCGGTGTAGACCCATCTAACTTGTTTGTGATTGAACACTCCCATCAGTTTATCAATATTTCTGGCATTGCACAAGTCTCAAATCATGGATCAACTATTGAAAAGAACAAGTTAATATTTAAATCTTACATAGATGCAACCTGATCATTATAATGGGAATGATGAGTCTTTTTTGTCAATTTAATTATGTTAGCATTGAGCCTTTTCTTTTCTCCTGATCTGGTGCAGTTGTTTTGACATGCAAAGGGCTCTCCTGTTGTCAAAAAAGAGTTTACATTGATTAAGATGACGCAGATGACTACTGTGCTTTGTTGATTTTAATTTTCAATTAATTCAGATAAACATTGATCTTCCAACCAAAAGACACAGATGAGAATGTTAGTACTGGAATAGCTTTTCACCAATCTTGGATGAAAATAATTTAAGATCAAGCCTTTTCTACATTTCACCAGAAAATGGTTGTATTTCTGTCTGATGCTTTGGGAAAAGTTCCATTTTATTAATATCCACAAACTCATTTGTGGTTTGTCATTTTCATGCTTCTCGTTTTCCTTTTTCTTTATACCTTTCTTGATCGCACTATGTGGTAGCTAGCAACAACTATGTTATAGTTTACAGACCACTGATATGCATTTCAGGTAGCTGATGTAACACATGCTCTACAGCAACCGGCTGGAAGAAAGGTATCTTTACCAATTGTGATGTGCATTTACCAATTGCTACCTGATGTAAACTTGCATGCAACTTTTTAACTGCTGCTGTTCGAGTCATGGTCTCATCTCTATATGTAATAACCACAATCACAAGAATCTGTAATATCCAAATTTTAGGCCTTCAGATCTATTTTCAAGTTTAACAGTCTCACTATTACGTTGAACTTTTACCTACTATAAAAAACCAGCCACCGAAATATTAGTTCTTTTAACTTTTACCATAACTTTATATTGAGTTCGTTGTTGTTCTTGCTGGTGTTTGTTTTAGTTAAATTGGGGCTTGTTGTGTTCTATTTTGTAAGCTTGATGGTGGAGGTGTTGCAAGTGGGGGGCTACGAGAACTAATACCATGCATTGCTAGGACTGCTGTTGTTGTTGGTGTTGATGGTATTTTCATGGAGGTAAAGAGATGCAGAAATAAAGAAATGAGGATGCTCTGTTGTTTCTTTTTTAAAAATAATCTGCTGTTATGCTCAACATTAAACGAAATTATCTAAATTAAATCTATTTTATTGCATAACCCCACAGGTACATGATGATCCCTTGAATGCACCATGCGATGGCCCAACTCAATGGGTATATTCCACATTCATGTAATCTTTTCCACCTTATGTAGCATTGATGGTGTTTATCATATAACCCACATACTATTTGTTTGCACTCTTGTCTTTCTTAGCCATTGCACAATTTGGAAGAGCTATTGGAGGAATTGATTGCAATAGCTGTAAGTTTAACATCATTCAATATATTGAAGCCAAATCTCAGTAAATTTACCTCTCGTTTTTCCACCTTTTTGTCCTGTCATGTGAAGGGAGTTACCAAGGGAAAGAAGCCATTCAAGATCGATCTCACTCCGTTCCAGGAATGATCTGCTTTGGTTGATAGAAAGCACAATGCCACTATCCATGGGACTCAATTCCAGAGAATGATCTGCTTTGGTTGATAGAAAGCACAATGCTACTATCCATGTTACTCAACAATGTGGATTTTAATATGAATGCTGTACTTGTTACTGTTTCAAGCAAAGCTGCAGTAGATGGCTGTTGTCACCGAACGAACTATTGAATTGAAACCTGTCATGTCAGGTTGGTTTGTTTTGTTTCACCAGTTGTACCAACATGTCATTGGACAAACAATTTCATCGCAAGTTGACTGATTGTTGGCTGATTACCAGTTTGTCACTTCTGTGCATCCAGATGATAATGTTAAGCTCGCTATCTGCAGTCAAAATGGTCAATATGATCTGTGCAGAGCAGAAAGCCCCAAATGGAACAAACCAAAGCGTACATAAAACGCATTTCATCATTTTACAGCTGGAAATGCAGGAGAATTGCGCAATAAACTAGAGCAGCCTTTCTTCCAGCGAGCTTGCAACAATAAGCAGTTTTGGAATTCAGCACACCAGATACAAGCACCAAAATAGAAATCACTTCACAAGCTGCACTAGCCATCTCTAGTCCCTAATTGCTGTTACTGCTTTAACGTCTACTAGTCATTGTCTCTTACTCCCCAACTGCTTGGGTTACTGCTTTAACCGTTTGGTCCTTTTCCTCGTGGGTACATGACCTTTCTCAGATACAGCGAGCCTTTTCTCCTTGAAAGACCTGACCATGTTGTACACCTGTATTGAAGCTCACATATTAGTCTCGATTGAGTTTAATGCAATTTCATATTGTATAAATGCTTCAGTTGTAGTTACCTTCCGAATACCAGATGTTAATCCCATGGACTCCACGGAGGATTCGTTGACAAGTTTCAACTTTGTGCTATCAGCTACCTTTTTGCATAGTCGATCCACACCATCTACATTGTAATAAGTTAGCAAGCAAGATTCAGAGTAACACAAAGATAACAGATTGTTTTTTTTTCTGGTGATTTAAACCAACAAACTCTACCTTTGAGATTAATAATCATCAACTCCACATGCATTGTCAGGCGAATGTGGGAGAAAATGTGGACATGCTCACCAACATCCTCCCGGAAGATCACATCAGATCTCTGTCCCACGTCGATGCTAAGCAACTTCGACAAATACTTGTCCATTGCTTTCCTCCTGTTCTGAAAATCAGTCTTCCCTTCATCCACAAGGATTAGTGGGAACTCCCAGAGCCCTGCAAGCAGGCCCTCCTCTGGTCTCTTGATCAGCAAAAAGAGATTGTTATTGCCCTTTGCGTCTGGTGCCTCTTCCTCCAAGCCTTGTGCAATCTGAACGACACAAACAGCAGCGAAATCTCTCCGAGGTTTAGCCTTTGGAACCACTCGTGGGAAGTCTGTAACTTGGACCGACGAATCTTCACGGGAAAGTGCAAGCGCTTGGCAGTGGCTAGAGACAGGGCATTCAGAGCAACCAGGCTTTGTCTTGCTACATAATGTTGCTCCTAATTCCATCATTGCTTGGTTGAAGTCTCCTGGTCTCAAAGGATCAACCATCTGACCTGCAAGCTCCCTATGATGAAAAATGTACATTGTGCAGATTCTGAGATTGGTGTAAAGCTTCCCAATTCAGAATTGGATTCATAGCAAGACAATGTGATTACAGATGAATCAGTATCAATCAATGTCTGTCCAACTATGGATAAATCCTGTACTGAGGTTCAGAGGGGTTTGAAAATGTAAATCAAGATTTTAAGTTAGATCAAATATGTGCATATTTATTTCAACTGAAGATACAACACAATGTACAGTATTATTCAGGTCTATTGTAGTGCAAAAAAGAAAATGTAGGACAACTGGACAAGCTACAGTAGATGGTGAAAATCCAACATTGTAAGGAACACTACCATGAACAATCAACTAACAAGATGAATTGTGAGGTGGTTCGTTTGAGGAACCACCACATTCTAGATGACAGGTCAATCGTGAGTTCAGCCCATGAATTCCAAGGGAGTGACTTCATCCCTCATGCTTCTACTAATTATAATAGTTTGTGAGGGAGTGGTGGTGGATCAGCCCATTCCATTGATCCCTTCCACAAATCAGTAAGGAGGTATGATGATGGATCAACCAAACACCTCTATAAGCTGTCAAACAAGAAGGATAGTGCTGCCTACCAGAATCTCTTCACTGTTGAGGATTCCTTTGGGTTGTCAGCAATGGCGTAAAGCCTGCTGATCACTCGTACCACATTTCCATCCACAACTGGGACAACCTATAATAATGATAGAAGAAGTCACAAAATCGTTCGAAAAAGGAAAAGAAAATGCACACACTAATTTTGACGAGTTGCTAAACTGTAAACAACCTCATTGAAGGCAATTGAAGCAATTGCTCCAGCTGTGTAATCCCCAATGCCACGAACCTCACGGAGGGCTGACGCTGTGTCAGGAAACACCCCCTTTTCGATTATCTGCTTTGCTCCCTGTTTCTCCATCATAAAGAAGATCGACCATTAACAACAGATAGAAATCCTTCATTCCTGGTTTATAGTGTTATATAAAGACCACAAAACTGTTAAAATTATGGTAGCTCGTATACGCTGGAAACTAAACAACAAAAGAGGAAGGCCACATATAAGGCTAAATTCCTGACAAACTGCACAATAGAAAATGTGAATATGTTGACATCTCAAAATCAGTTCAAATGCAAAGCAAATGATGAACTACTAGATTTCCTTCCATTCAGTTCAAGGAAATGAAACTCTGAAATAATTTTCCAGGCTCTCTGAGGCAAAACAACAAACAGGGAACGTGCGCAGCAGCTAAGGTTGCTAAGCAAGCATCAACCTTCCAATAGACCCGCCCCAGTCATTCGCCATCAATCCATTAACAGCACAACTCACCTCCAGCAGAAATCGAGCCCTACGGTAGTAGCCAAGACCCGCCCACATCTCGTTCACTTCCTGCGGCATGCATGAAGCCACGAATCAAAAACTCGATTATCATTTAACTCCACGAAATTTCGAGGTCAAAAGATCCAATTTTCCAAAAAAAAAAAGGTTTTTGCTTCCCTTGCCCAATTTATTTATGAACTATTGGTCTATTGCTCACCTCCTGCGTAGCGGCGGCGAGGCTTCGCACGGTGGGCCACCGCGCCATCCACCGCTCGTAGTAGCCGACGACCACGGGCACCCGCGTCTGCTGCAGCATCACCTCCGACACCCACACCGCGTACGCCCTCTCTTCCTGGCCGCCGCTTGCGGATCGCCACGGCAGGTCCCGACGGTGCGCGTCATACCACCGGAGCAGCTGCGCGCGCAGCGCCGCGGGTGCGGCGGCTCCAGGCACTGCGGGAGCCAGGTCTTCGATGTCAGCAGCGGAGGAGGCTGCCGGCGCCGCCTTAGCGCGGCGCGGTTGGGGCCTTCTTGTCGGAGAACGGCCACGGCGGGTGTCGGCCGTCTTGGGGTTCTTGGCCATTGATTTTGAAATTTAGGGCTTTGCCGCCAATGGGGTGATCGTTTTTTTTTTAAGATGGGAAGTTGGGAACGGAGGCTCACCATCACCGGTCACCAAGCAGAGTAGCAGCCGAGCCTTGTCCGCCAGGGCGCTACCCAGCGTGGCAGCGTGCGTGGGCTTTTTTTTTTTCTTCTTCATTTTTTTTAGTTTCCATGATTTTCTTTTTGTCCCAAAGTAACTGTATATCATGTTTTGAATAGATATAAGCATTTTTTATGTTTATGTACTAATATTATATATTTATTTATATTTAATGTTTTTCTATATCTCTTTCAACCTATTTTTTCATCATTAATTTATTATATTGCTATTTTCGAAACTAAATACATGGTATTTTTAGAGTCTCGAATAAGAGGTTTATTTTTATTTCTAATTTTTTTCTCTATAATATATGTCATTATTTTTTCCCTACAAACAAGAGGAGTTTGTGATGGAGTATATTGCTATCTTTTTTCTTACCATTCTTTTTCCCTTTATGCGTCATTGATTTATATTGAAAAACTATTTTTTAAAAAGAATTGGACTGAAAAAATATAATATAATCTTTAGTCATGAGTCGTATCAGAATAGAATTAGTATGAAAAGCTAGTTGAATCCGAGTCTAAATCACATACACGACTCACTAGGTATAGGTTTTGAAGTCGAATTCTGTATCATACTAGACAATAGCTATTCAAACTTGTATGGGCACTATATAGAATTGGAAATAGATCTCGACTCTTATCTTTTACTATTTGGATTTGGAGTAGGATTAGAATTCTTATTCATCTTACTCGGAGATATTTCATCATGAGACATGTCAGAATAAGAATCATATGAAAAGCTAGTTATTTTCGAGTCCAGGTCACATATGATTTGCCTCTTTATTATTAGGTATAGATTGTTGTTGTTATTATTATTATTATTATTATTATTATTATTATTATTATTGTTGATGTTGTTATTATATATATATATATATAGAGAGAGAGAGATATTTAAAAACCGATAAACCTGATGTCCATACGTTTGGATGCCACTTGTTCTCTCACAGTGATAATTTGTCTCTGTGTTTCATCCGAGCATTGAACACTAGATTGTCTCAAACTCAAGTTTTATAGAATTGTAGGGACAGAGATTGGGCCAGCACGTACAGCCAAAGTGCGAAAGGTCAATTAATCAGGTGTTTGATGAAATATGTGTTGTAAGGGAGTTTACCCATGTATGACTTTGCTAGGGATGTGATTAATCAAATATTGATCAAATAGGAGGTAGTAATAAAAGCTTCGTCCCAAAATTTTAATGGCCTAGAATCATGATCGTGATTGTATATAGACGTCAAAGCTATAGATCTTAGATCCTATCAGCTAATCTGTTGATCGTGATTGTTACATGCTATGGGTTCGAGATATTTGTTTGGTTATCAGATTGATTTGAGAGTAGGATTTGGCTTAACACACTTGGTACGGCTGCATCTATCGGACCCCACTACCAAGTGTGTTGGGTCACGCTCGCCTAATCTTAGATCCGTTTGTGATTGAGCATATGGATCTTGTTCACATTTTATGGACCTCATATCGACTAAAATAGCCAATCTGGTTGCACTTTATTCATGCAATACATGTGTTTTTACTATCTCAACATGATTAGATTTGTTAGGTGTATTGGATGTGGCTTAGCTTGTTTATTTTTATGGTTGCATGGAAACACCCCAATGCTAGTGAGTAAGCTAAGTTATCGAGTTAATTGTCATCATGGCTGCATGGGAACACACCTCTGTTGATGGTTAATCTTTATCTGGTATGCTTAGTAGATTTGATAGTTTGGGTCGGTAAATGTTGCATGTATCGCATCCTTACTACATGGCTTGATGAGAACGACCGATTATATGCTTTATTGATAATATACCATGAATAGCCGTTTGCATTTTATTATCATGCTTTACACTGCTAGGAGTTCACTTCCTAGTCAATTTCCTTTGACCATCGGCTATCTGAGAGCTGCATATTAATAGAACTGTCTGGCAACAATCGGCAGGTTCCATAATTTGATAGTTTGTCTCCTTGTCAATGGTAAATCAATTGACTAGCACGCCTGAGATCAATCAACCGAAGTGGCCTTGCCATTTCAGAGGTTTAGGAGATCAAGACCCTGCTGCTGCACGGTCTCCGCAGGCCTTGCGTGGTGCTGACATCAGGACCCGTTTTTGACGTCAACACATTTTGGCACGCCTAGTAGGACAACAATTGTCAACCATGGACAAAGGCAAAGCCAAGATGACTCCAACCCAAGCTGAAGGGTTAAGAGCCCTCGATCCGGATTCTCGGATAATCAAGGAAGAGTTCCAGGAGATGGGCTCACGCATGAATTTGAGGCAGTCTTCGGCAAGCCTGAGAGACACATGCACTTGAAGGCGTTGTACATCCAAGGATACATCAATGAGAGATTGGTAGGAAGAATACTGATCGACGGTGGTACCTCTATCAACCTGATGTCGTTCCATATCATCTAGAAGCTGGGACTGGAATCCAAAGAGATCCTCAAAACTGATCTGACACTTGGGGACTTTGGAGGAAGAACATCAGGAAGTCGTGGAGTTCTGCAAGTGGAGCTAACTGTTGGCAGCAAGACCTTATTTGCGAACACATGGTCAATATGTACCCATGGTGTTTAGTTTTGATGGTGAGTGATTGATCAACATTTGAGTGTTTCAGTTTTGAGCGGTTTCACTAACCCATTTGCGAAAGCAAAAGTGTTCCTGTCTATCGGCTTGTGGTGTGTAGGTGCTAGGCCTGGAGACAGTGGTCAATGGGTGGTGAAGGTTGAGTAGAGGCTTGCCGTGCCGATGGAATGAGAGCGGTGAAGGGCGGAAGCGGGGCTCAGACCGACGGATCGGAGGGCCGGAGGACTAGCTGTGGTGGCTAGTACTTGGCACCGTCAAGCGCGAGAAGACATGGAGGTAGACCATGTTGACCAAGTCAAGACGACGGGCAAGCAAGTTGAGCAGGAGACTCATGGGGACTCGGAGTTGAGCCAAGCGAGGACTAGGTGGCACATGTCGAGCGGTTTGGTGGGTTGGGCCTCAAAACCACCGGTGGATGGTTTCCGAGTTTGGGCCTCAAAACTCGGGGTTCGATAGTTGAGCCCAAAGCTACTGGTGGCAGGTTTTGCGGGTTTGGGCCTCAAAACCTGGGTGGAGCTTCCGAGGAAGCGGGGGCGGCACGTGGCGGAATCCTGGAGGTTGCGTCGAGGCGACGGCAAGTCCAGGCAGGAAGCAGGGCTGTCCGATCAAACCTATGGAGATATTTTCAGGAGCTTATTGGACTGTAATGTCTTAGGACTAGGTAGTTCACTCATGTATTAGGGGGCTAAGTGGAAATGTCCACTAGTCCATTTAAATAGGGATGAAGGGTTATCTTCTCCCTATCTCTCGCATCTGCCTCTTCCACCTCCCACCTCCTAGGTCTTCCCCTACCTCTAGACTTCTTGCTTGAGATCCATGGAGTCTCCCATGTAAACTAATATTTTGATAAATAAAGGAGGCTGTAACCTCCTTGTCTCCTCCAGGAGTCATTTGTGAAACCACTTGTCCTTGTGTTCTTCGTTTTGGTGCTTTTGCTCTTTGATTCCCATTGCTTGATCTCTTTCCTCGCTGCGTGTTTTGCAAAACCATTTGAAGGCAAAGTTGCTCCATCCCCTTGTGATCAAATTCACCAAAGGATTCGGGCTAGGATGGAGTAAGCTAAGAGATCGATCGTTTTGTGTTTTGGGTTTGCTTTTCTTCCATTTTACACCCTCCTGAATTGATTCTTGCATTTGTGTGGGAAGGAAGACCGAGATCTTCATGGAGTAGAGTCCTCTCTACCTAGGAAACCTCCCCACAAAGTCTGGAATCAATCGAAGTAGTTTTGATTGAATTGTGTGGATTTTCCCATTCACTGCGTGTTTTTCAAGGGCATCGGACGCTCCCAACGGATGCTCAGAAGTCCATCTGACACGTCTATCAGGCAGCTGTTCTTGAGCATTCACATCGGACGCTGCATTGGACGCTGCCTTGCTAGGCATCGGACGCTGGGTCCTGCATCCGTCAGCGTCCGTCGCTCTGCTTCCTGCTGAGTGAGTTGCATTGGATGCTGCAAAGCGTCTGTCGCAATTCCATCAGACGCGTTCGTCGCCTCAGGTTACTCTCGGGTTTTTGGTTTAAATTGCATCGGACGATGTGTTGACAGTCCTTAAGTACCAATTTTAACCGTCAACTAAACAAGGAAAAGGATCTAACTGAAACCAATAGCTAGAATTAGGGTTTATACTAACAGAATTCCATAAGTTTTGGTGAATGTCTATTTCTGCAGGGGGTTATCAGGAAATACCAAGGAAAGGCCCACATGTCATGTTTACATAGAAATAATTATCATCCGCACAATTTTCTATACTCTAGAGGGTTCCAGAAGACACGAGAACGAACGGGAAGCGGATCGGGCCCGGAGTCAGGGCGCCTGCCCTAACCCATGGGCGCCCTCCCTACTTTTCTGACCAATCAGCATCAACTTCGCGGATTATGCTCCACCGCCTTTGAGGATCAATCTAAACCCTTCGCCTAAGGTCGGTTTGATCCGACGATCGACGTTCATTTAAGGAGGCTATATAAGCAAGGCCTCTGACCCCTTGAGGAGCCATCTCATCTCATTATTCTTCTCCAGAGCAAAAGGTAGGGTTTCAATTAGATGTAGAGAAGGAGAGAGGTGCCTCTAGTTGTCTAGATCTAGTTTTTCTAGTTCTGGGAGAACATTGCCAGCTACAGTTGGGGCAGCGCTATTCTGATGTGGACGTACAGGCAGTTCTGTAATGCTTGTCGTAGCACGGTCAAGAACCCCTCCCTAGGGGGTTGCTCCTACATCCTGCAAGTTTGGTTATGGGAGCGCTTTCCCGTTGGGCGACCCAAAATACCTGAATTTCCTGTAAGTACATATATATATATATTATGTAACTAGGAATTCCTTTTCCCTTCCCAAATGACTAACACTGGAATGTAATGCAGGCTTGGGATGCCCAGGACGTGTTGCCCACAGCTTTGTGGGTTTGGAGTGCAATAGAGCTGGTCACCAGAAATGCAGAACGCAAGTACAAGGAGTACACCGACGTGTTTGATACCATAACACACCTGCAGGTTTATTCATTAATTTAATTTGTATTGTTTATATTGTTTGCACAATATTTAAATTGTACCTGAGTTTTTTTATATTATGTGTAGGTCGTCTGGGAGCCTTGGGACAGCGACGAGTATCGTGAGTTGCTCAGTCCACGGTGCTGGGAAGAGAAGGACGAGTATCGGTCCGACGTCCCGCTCATTTTCTTTCATGTGGTGGAGATGCACTATCTGTACAGAGTTTGCAGGCAGTTTGGCATACTTACGAGCAACCCACCACCGCTCTACTCCACTAGCCAGCATCTGCATAGGTGATCTATGTTATATGATTTAGAATGTTGCCTAATTAAATTATGCCGGCTCCAACTAATCATACATTTACTGTAGTCTTGACCGCAGGTTGCGGAAAAAGGAGAAGGACTGACATCTGATACACGCCAAATACATACAGAGGTGGGATAGGCAGGAACGAGTACCGTATCAGCAGGGCCCTCCTCACGACCCACACGTGTTCAACAACTACCTCAAGTTGCTTCACAGGTCCACACATACCCATTTGAAGCCGACTTACAGGAAGGTCGCCCTGCGTGAAGACTCAGATGGTGGCATCGTCGAAGACAAGTATGATCGAGTCACTAGAGATGGGACTCAGCCACAGAGAGCCCCTACAAATATTTGTGGTAAGTTTTATCAACATTGTTCATTGTTATTAGTATAAAATGCAAACTTGTAGGAATCCATTGACAAACTCATTTTTTAAACAGGCTACAAAATTGGCGGAATTATCTGATGCCGCGGAAGAGGATGTTTACATGAACCGGAAGCAAAAGCATCGGCCCGCTACGGATAGCCCGCTTGAGATATTTGTCCGTGTAAGCATAACGTTTCTATTCTTTTTCTTCTACTTGCAGTTGAGAGATCAATATATGTTAACTAAATTTGTCACCGTACAGAAAATGAGTAGGTACTTGAAGAAAATGTGTCAGAAGATGAGCTGCATGACCATTGATGGGTGCCTCCAGATATGCCTCCTTGTCCTTCTCGTGCTTCAGCTTCTACCTCTCTGCGGACGCGAGGTGGTTCTTCGGACCCCATCACTGGGTCCAGTTCGAGTACACACACACCGGCCTATAGTACCGGCAAGGCACCAGTACATGAGGACGTGGAGGACGACGAGGTCTTATTTCCTATCATGCCAGTGTGGAACACCATATCTGTTGGAACATTGGCAAATGTCTTATTTCCTTTAATTTGAGGCCTTCTCTTTTGCGTTGTGCCATGCATTTTCTTGTATAGATAGATAACTGAATCTACAACCTTACTTTGATCAGAGAAACAATAATAGTAGGAAACGATACATTACAAACAAGGTACAACCCATGGAGCCAACATACAACTCCATACTAAATGGTGATAAATGGTAGCAAAAGAGTGTCATATGGTGATAAATAGTACAATAGTGACAAATCATCCTAGTTATGTTGCAATTCAAATAGTACCAACATACAACTCCATACTAATACAATGACAACTCAAGCTGAACCCTGTCAAGTTCAGCTTGAAGAGTAGCAGTCGACTGAATTTCCGAGGAAGAAGCAGTCAACTCCCGACAGATATCCTGGAAAAGACAAAAATCAAGATAAAGCACAAACGAATAGACCAAAGAAGAGAGACAGGAATAAATACCTTCAATTCAGTTCCAAATGACACTAATAAATCCGTCCAAGAAGAAACAAGATTTTGAACTCGCTCAACTCGGCTAAGTTGAACCTCTAGCCCTTGAATGAGTAAAGGCTTCGTTGAAGAAGTCAGAGCTTTGGCCAAGATGTTCAACTCAGGTACCTCAAGAATAGGTACACCAACAGGAGGACAAGCACCAACCAACTTAGAAGTGCCTGCAACATTTGCAACACTAAGAGAATCTGCAAAAGACAAAAACAAGAACAATTAAGAGAAAAAACAAGAGGCAAAAAATCTTCATCAACCAGGCAAAAGGAACCCTACTATCTTGGGGTGGAGCAGGAACATCAGAAGAAGGCCTAAGGAAAATAAAAGCAAGAATATTAGGCAGAGGCTATAAAAAAAGTACAAACATTAGGCAATGAATTTAAACTTACTTGGCCGACTTGATGAAGGAAGCGGCAACAGAAGCAAAGGAAAGCTTGGGAATGTCAAAAGAAAACTCATCATCAAGCAATGACGAAGAAGAAATCGGAATAGCTGAAGCAATCAGAGCAGCCTCACTAGAAGACTGACCAGCAGATGATCTACGACTGAATAGAACTTACAATAAGGAAAGGATCTCTAAACAGAAATTACAAAGACGGCAAGAAAACAACTCACAGAGGATGAGTAAGAGGAGGATCATCATCCGAATACTCTTCATCAAGGAGGATAGATTGGCCACCTGAAAAAGAACAAACAGCAGGATAAACAAAAGTGGTATACAAAACAACTCGGATGACAAACACAACGCTCACCTACAATAATGTTACCTGTGGGAGCACGCGGCCAAGGAGACCGACGACAAGTAGTAGGGGCAAATGGAGAAGGTTGAGCAGAAGACTCCAGCTTCCTCTTCCTAGAAAACATCATAAATTAAGCAACACGAGGATCCGGGTTATAAGGCACATATCCATCAGTAATACAAAATCCAGGGAGCAACCTGGAAGCAGAACCTAAAGCAGTTAGACAACACCGCTTCGTCAGAATACACAGACAGCTCGCGAAAGAACCCGGTCATTAAAAGCAAGACAAATACAAAAAATTCGAAAGATTGAGACAACAATTCTTTAATTTCTCATATCTCAAATACAAATTTTGAAGTACAGACCAGGTGCAAAGTTACATCACCGAAAGGAACTAGTACAAGTCAGTAACAAGGAACCCAGTTGAATTCGAAGTTGAAACCTCAAAGATCAAGATACATTATTGACAAACAGAGCCAAATAACTCAGACGTGCTAGACGCCCAACAAGACAAGGCACATCTATTTGCCAAAGGCAGTAGAAGCAGAGCCCAGAAGACATTCAAGATTCACAGTTCTGCCAGGTCCTCAACAGAGAGAAGGCAGATCAACACGAGCAGGTGCCAAAATGACACTGCACAGGACCGGCTAAGGAATACTTCTTCAACCAAGGCCGCGAGATAAGCCAGAGGCATGGCACTAGGATGCTGGAAGATGAGGCAACACAACATGCGACAGCCTCATCACAAGAACTACACCATTTGCCTCAAAGACGACTTTAGCTTGGCACTACCTTAAAACTAGCTATCTGCTAGTTTCTATCACAAGAACTACACCATTCACCAGATTACAACTCAGGGAGGAGAGAAAGAAGCCCGGGGGCTCGTCGAACTCGCCAACTACAACATCCATGATACAACAAGGACCTCTTACAAGGAAAAACAGAAGATATGTGACAAGGAAACCATACTACAGCCATTTATAGAAGAACAACAGGTACACATACACCAAGTCCATGAAGAGAAGACAACATCAGCAACAGTACATAAAGGGGAGCAGTATAATAAAGGCAGTACATCAGGGTACTATACAGAATATCCAGAAGAATATTCCAAGAACAATCATACAAACAACAACAACTTTACAGGCCACAAAAACAACTCAGCCAACAGTCTTACAAGAACTCTACAAGATCAGACTAAGCTTTATCTAAAACCAGAGACCACAAGTGACAAAATATAAAGGCCATAGCCAGGATTATACCAAAGAAGGCCTGATACCCAAACAGAAACCTTACAAGTCAAAACAACCTGGAGTTCAGCACTTAGACAGAGAAGGCATGGAAGCTACCTCACAAGACTTCTTCTGCCTACTACACCAAACTTCCTAGGAAAATCTAACTGAGGAGTTAGTCTACCTCCAACTTCATTCACAAGAATTCTTCTACCCACTCGACTACCATAAGGCGGGCATAAGCCCGGGGCTGTTCAGTTTCACTCAGTAGCATGATCACCGAACCCTGAGGATCGAGCTATCAGTGCAAGCACAACGCAATATATAGCCAGGAAGAACCACCAAAAGCCAAAAGTCACGAGAAAAAAAGCAAGAAAACAAGAAAAGCTGACCAAAGCAAACAGTGAAAGCAAGATTCCACACATCTGTGAAAGCACAATACCTACTCGTGAACAAAATCAGACAGAAGCAGAGTATTTCAGAACCTTCTGCCGAGTTCTTTTCCAAAAGAACTCGGAGAAGGCCCGGGGGCTGGAAATACATACCACACAAAGTTTTTCTCAGATCCTTCGAATACTTGTACCAAGTAATCAGAGGCTCGGGAGCTACACTCAATGAGTGGACCAAAGGTGCGTAAATGTCACAAGACGAAGAACACAGAAGATCATTTCACGATTTTGCTTCAAAAAGAACTCAGCTCGCTTTCAAAAGCAACCCGACATATTGAAGAAAAATCATGAGATGCTTGGGGGCTTGTCGATGGGATATCCTATAGGGTACCCATGGATCGGCTTACCTAAGCTTTGGGCCTCCTTTCCTCAGCCCACAAAGGAATACAGACAGAAGAAACCGAATTCTATTCGGTGAAGACGACAAGACCGAAGCGCAGCTTAGGAATCTAAGTTTGTAACCAAGTAGGATTAGATTAACCCTCGATCCGTTCCTAGACTATAAAGGGCTGGTGAGGGTATCACCCAAAAACAATCCCTACACACTACACAACACCTGATACACAGAGCGACACACAACACCTTGTATTACGATCAAGAGCAATAACAAATGACTCAACTGAACGTAAGGTTATTACTCGACCTTGTCGAGGGCCTGAACCAGTATAAACCGTGTGTCCCTGCGTGTCCAACCACCAAGGTTTCACTATTTGCCGAGGCACGAACTACTGTCTCGGGTAACCCCGAGGTAGGCTATCGGTGGTAAAACATCAATAGTAGTCGACACAACGTGGACTAGCTTGGTGGCAACCAAGTTGTTGACACAAAATGGAGCGCACTGTGCCTAACACATAGCAAGCCGGAAAGCATGGCTTCAATCGGGTGCCCGGGTGTTTCGAAATCCGGAGACGTGCCAGTCAGTTTGACCTGAAACTAACAAGGGATAAAATCATTAGATACAAAACTGGAACATGCTGGGTGAGACCAGATAGTTCAATATATACGGCCCTGAAGCCACTTACGATGACATACATCTATAGAAGTTGTCTGCCAACAAGTCTTATAGATCATTCGGCTAAAACAAACAAACATAAAGTACGTAAAGCATTAATAGCCGAACATGCATGCATGAGAAAAGTACGTGTGAACGAATCATAATTAATTGTGAGTTAAAGCATAACCAAGCTCGGCAATCCAACCGAGTTGGGGTCCATGATGAAGGAACAGGTAAGCTAACACAATCAAACTAATATAAAGCTTGTATCTGCCGCACGATACCTAGCCTTATCAAAGCTTAAGCGTAATTAACATGCATGAACCCGCAACACATAGCAATCTAGGTTAAACTAATTTGGCTATTATAAACGTAAGATCTATTTGTAGAGACAAAATGAATAACTATTAGAGCATAAATAGATCTATGATAAAGAATAAAGCCGAACCGTATCAATCTAGATTGGGCAAAAAGAGTGTTACTAATATATAAAATATCTAAAACATGCAACACGTGATAACTTAATGAATCTACTAGATCTTGTCAAATCTAATAGAGCCGATAACTATCTTGCTTTTGCTAAGCATATCGAGCAAATGCTTGCCGCACGGTATCTACTCATAAACGAAACATAAGCGAAGACTTCTTGATTGTCAAGCAAGGATCCGCCGCACGATCATTGAAAACAAACAAGACTACTTGCATCAACATCTAAATCCACCGCATGATACTAGACATGATAACAAGGTTGTCGGGACTTACGGAGGTCGACGGATCGATGACTCCTCTCAAAGAACTCGACGACACGACAAAGGACTCGAAGTTGGCACGGGGCCGATTGTATTGAATTGGTTGTGAACAGTTTTTTACAATGGCCAAAGGTTTATATTTATACCCTGGTCATGACATGAGTCCTAAAAGGACACGACTATAAAAATATCAAAGGAAAACATGACATCTTTAACTTTAGTTTCCTTCAGAGTCTTTATTGCCTTAATTGTCACGATCTTCGTTGCCCGATCGGTTTTTGCTTGCCGCTTTTGTCGCTTCTTCAACGGAAAACCACCCTTCCTCAGAATAGCCGACCGCACGATCATTTGCCGAACCCTTGGAAATTAGCCGACTACGTGGACACTTGCCGAATCTTTGGAAATTAGCCGACCGCACGATTACTTGCCGAACACTCTGAGCACTTGTCTCTACAAATTTACTGCACATTGGCCCACCTGTCATCTTCCTAGGCATGCCAAAATCCAGTGTTAACACATGCCCCCTCAATTTCGGGATAAAAGTTGTTTTATTCTGAAATTGACCACAAACTTCCCCTTTCTTCTAGGTCAACACTATTCAACTCCGCAGCCGCCACTCAAAAAATCCAAGCTTCAGCACATTCTTGAATTCACCTCAACTCTTCAATGGCGACTCAGGATGAAATTCTAGAGGTAAGTCTTATTCACCTCCACGCATTCGGTAATTCTTGATTGATCTTCGTGTTTCTTTCCCGATTCATTCTTTTTCCTGATTTCTTTGAAGGAATACAAGGACCAGATTTTGATCCCCTATGCTACAAATCCTGATTCCTACCTTCTTGGTCCGATGGGAAATCCTGACTCATCTGAGATCATTGAGAAGGAAACTTCGAGAATCCCCTTCAAGTCTGGAGTTACTCCGCCAAACCAATGGTCAAATACCTTCAAGACATGGCCGTTTACCCCAATCGCCGGATGGCGAAACTGGTATAGGAGGATGCTGGACAAGAGTAGCAGCCATTGGGATGATCAGGACATCAGCCATTGCTTGAAATTATCCTTGTTAGAGATGCCCAGAAATGAACCCCTTCTGATAGAAGCTTCTCATTTCTGGTTCGATGCTGTCAATGCTTTTGTTTTCGGCCATGGTATGATGACCCTCACTCTGGCCGATGTTTTCATGATGACTGGCCTGAATGTGTCACAGCCAGTATATCCCTTCAAGTATAAGAGCAAAAGCAGTCAGAAAGCTGTCAAATCTGATGGTGGATGGGTTAAGTACATTCAGACCTATATGGAGACATCTGGTGCTGTTCTTAACAAGGAGTGCAGGGCTTTCATGAACATGTGGCTTTGCAGATTCATCTTCTGTGGAAAATCCAATGAGCTAACCTTAAATCACATGATGATGGCTGAGGACTTAGCTGCAGGCACTCTGATCCGCTTGGGTAAATATCTCTTGGGATCTGTCTATCACATGATGCATCAGATCACTGCCTAGATGCGCCAAGGTGGAGAGATCTCTTGTGTAAGTGGCCCCTGGTGGCTTGTTCAGATGTGGCTGCAACTGTATATGCATTAGATAATCTCTGTGCCCCTCCATAACTTGAGATTCCCTTCAGTCAATTACGCTGAAGGCAACATGGCAAGAGCTAAGGGTTGTCAAACATATGGAGAAGCAGCCTCTTCCATCAGCATTGATATGGATATTGGTCACCTCTTCAAGCTGTTTTTCAAGGGTTTCAAAAACGTGCTTTGGCTTCCTTATAGAGAAAATGATAATTTAACTCTCCCTTGCAAATTCAGCTATGAATCTGGCTGCTCTGACAAGGTGTCCACAGAGGTCTTCAACTCCTTTATCAAACCCTGCATCTTGCCAGCCGAATTCCATCATGAGAGATTTGTGCAATCTACCTATAAATTTTACTATCCGAACATGGCAGCCAGACAATTAGGATGTGGACAATTGCCCCCAAGACCTTTTTTTCAACAACCATAAGATTCAGGAAGTTGATAAAAAATGCAATAGAAGCCAAAAAAGTCTTTGAGCTTGGATGAGAATTGCCAATATATGAACCCTCTCCATTTGGGCTAGTAGATGCTGCTCATCCTCTTTTTGTTTCCTGATGGCAAGAATGGCACAATCACATCTTCAACACACCAGTGCACTCTCTATGCCAGGACCTGCAACCCCAATTTTCCTCTGACAGTGAGGTAATTTCATTGTACTTATCATTTCCCACTTCGAATTTATTTCTCACTTCAACATCTGGTTATGCACAGGATTTTGAGCCCATTCCTCCTACCAAAGCAATCCAGTACTACTTAGCTAGGCCCAACCCTGTCCTGGGTTTTGATGCTCCAACTTTGGCAACCTTCATGAAGACCCCTGCAGTTTCGACCACTGCATCTTCAGGAGGAGAAGGTAAAAGGAAGGCACTTGAGAATGTCTATGTGGCCAGAAAAATAAGGTCCAAGATAGTCAAGTGGTCTCCCAAGGTATGAGTCTTCCATTCGACAATAAATCTCATTCGGCAACAACTCTGACCATCTTCACACCAATCATCTCCACTGCAGCCACATGTTGAAATTCTAGGACCAAGCAACGTTTCAACAATGATGGATATCCCTCCTCAAGCTCCTACTGAAAATGAAGAGGTCCAGGAAACTGAAGATACAGAAACTCATGAAGCTGAAAGCACAGACGCCCAGGAAACTGGCGAACACATTGGTAACATCATTCGGCTAATCGCTTCCTTCTCTTTATATGATATCTACTTCCTGCTCTTATACTTTATCATCTGCATTATTGGAAACAGATAAAATCATAGAAGATCTAGCAGAAGATCCTTCCTCTGGTCCAGCTTCAGGCTCACCACCCTTGAATACCCAGTCAAGCGCTCAACCAGAACAGGACACCACCCATCTTGATGACCAATCAACACAACATGTAACATCTTGCCTTAAGCTATTCTTTTAGTACACTCACCCAGTCGGCTAACACTTCTCTCTCCTTCAAGAACACATTTAAGCCGACTACCAACTACTCCTTCACTGTTGAGGATTACATCAGTGAGAAGGGTGAAGAAGCTACCTCTCAGCAAACTTTGTCAATAGAGAATCAAGGTCGGCTGAAGGACATAGCTACTCTGCTGAACAAGGATATCAACACTTTGGTCCAAGACTCAGATCAGATAAGAGATCTTCTCGAGCTTATCAACCAAGACCTCCCATCTGATCTCAAAGCTTCATTAGAATATGCAGCCCACCTCGATGATCACTTTGCTGTGGTGAAGAGAGCCAATAAAAATATAGCCTCCAGAGCTGTCCTACAAAATAATAGATCTCTGAAGAAACACGAAGCTAGAGTCTTGCATTCCCAAATTCAAGCTGCCAAGAATTCACTGGCAACTTTGGAGCCTGAGCTGAAAGTCATGGAGGATGAGAAAATCAGGTTGGAGGCTTAGTTAACCGAATTGAATGCCAAAATTCAGTCTCACAAAGCCAAGATGGCAAATTTACCAAACTCCATAGAGGCAACTTCATCAAGGATATCAACTGTCCTCAAAGAAGACCAACAGCTCAAGGCAAAGTTGTTCAGTATCCAAAGCTCTGAATATGAAGATCAAAAGGTGTTGAACAATGTCAGCCGAATCAGAGCCGAAGCCTTAGATGCCATTAACCAGCTTCTGAGCTAGTAGAAACATGGGCTTGTAATATTTTAACCATAACACATTCTGTTTCTGAACAATCGGATGTCTTTTGTTCTTCCTCTTTATACAGTTCTGTTTGTATGAGAATATAATCAGCTCTTTATCTTCTCGATTAGAACATAGCTGATTGCCTTTAGCTTTCCGATCAGAGATATAGCCGATTGTTTCCGTCCTTTCAGTTTAGGGATATAGCCGAGCGACTCTTGGCTTACCCGAGCCTTGCCCAGTCCAGCTACGGCCCATCCGAGAGGGAAAAACCCTAGCTTGTCGTTTGGCATTCTCATTCCACTACTCCGAGATACACGCCACTACCTTCTATTATAAATAAACCCCTCCTTCTCGGCTTTTATCTAGTCAAGCATTTTCATCTCTGCATTCTTACTCTCTCTGCTCAAGCCAATCTAGAGGGAAACCCTAACCTCTACAGTAGCAATGGCGGGAGGCGACGATCGCGGCAAGCCCCGTGCCGAAGGATAAGTTGAGGGGAGCCGAGCACAGCGTTGTCGACAATGTGGGTCAGAACTGATTCCTTGCCCTCTTGCTGTTCTACTCCTTGTTCATCTTTCTAGCTCTAATTTCTGCTCTTACTTATTCAGGATAAGGGTTATCTCCACCAGCCAGAGCATTCCTTTCTCTTCGGCGACAGCAGTTGAACCGGGGACCCCATCATCCGGCTCTTCCGGCTCTTCAAGTTCCTACCATTCCAATCCTTGGGATTTGGATTCGGGTGCCATGGACGCCCCTTACACGCATGGAGAGGCGGTCATCTTCCTCAAGGAAAAGAACGAGGTCCGAGGAGAACTGGAGAAGATATCCAAACAATATGGCATCGACGAACTCGAGTGGGAGAACCAGCGGAAGCAGTTCTGCGACGCCATTACCGGTTAGTAAAAATAAATCTCACTCGATTTCCCCATTTCTGATTCCATCTGTTCACCCGATTCATGTTCTTCTATTCAGCGCTCTCTGCAGAGGTTGAGCGCCTAAAGATTGCGGCGAACAAAATCGCCGACAAGGTGAACGCCCAGGGAGAAACCGCCGAGGCACGCCTTGATGATGCGGACGGCCATATTGACCAGGTCGTCATCCACGACGTTCACCACGGTGTAGCTCTGGGGTTGGCGGCAATGTCTACCCAGACTCGCGAAGACCTCTCCTTCATGCCAATCGGCTTCCTCGGCGGCGGGCTTCCGAAAGACGTCGAGAACATCGATGAGCTCCTGGAGAGCTATGAGGACCATGCAACTGTCCTCGCCCAAGCCACAGACGCCCAATCTGTCCCCAACAAGTTGTTTGAGGAGTAGTTTGTACTTAGGAATCCTATGTAAAAACTAGTTTTCCTGTGAAATATTATCTGTGATTTCCACTTGTTTTTCCCTTTGAATCTTTCTGAGAACAACAACTCTGAAGAATACTCTCTAAACCGCGTGACGTTGTTCTTAGTTGATTGCGTTTATTTTTTGCTCTAAAGACGACACATACCGCGTCGGCTATTCTCTAAGTCTTCAGAGTATTTTTTGACTAAAGGCGATGCTTCTACATCGGCTATTTATGCACAAAACCTTTTAAGTCCGTTTATGCACCAACCTCAATACTGGGATGAAATCTCTTAAGAAATCTTCCATTAATAGCTCTAGTGAACTCTTCTCCCAGTAGAGTCTTTAAAATATACGCATTGCCAGGCGCACACCTTACTATCCGAAAAGGTCCTTCCCAATTCAGAGACCATTTGCCGAATGCTTTATCTTTTGTCCCAATCGGCAATATGACCTTCCAAACCAAATCTCCTTCTGTGAACTGCTTTTCTCTGACCTTTCTGTTATAATATTTGGCAACACGTAATTTGTTCTTCTCAATATTTTCCAATGCTTTGAGACGAACTAAATGCAAATCCTCCAATTCGTGCATCATCAGATCCTTATAATCTTCTTTTCTCAAATCGTTTTGCAATGTAACTCGTCTTGAACCCGATTGCAACTCCCATGGTAGCACAACATGATGCCCATAAACCAACTTGTAGGGAGACGCTTGAGTAGACCCATGACAAGCCATTCGGTAAGCCCATAAAGCCTCATTAAGAACCGAATGCCATTTCTTCGGCTTCTCATCAATCTTCTTCTGAATAATTTTGATCATGATCTTATTTGATGCTTCGGCCTGACCATTAGCTTGTGCATAATAAGGAGAAGAATTGTATAACTTGATTTTCATTTCTTCAGCAAAATCACAAAATTCAGATGAAGTGAACTGAGTTCCTTGATCTGTTGTTATGGTCTGAGGAATCCCAAACCTGTGAATTATATACTCCTTAACAAAATTGACCATGTTTTCTTATGTAACATTCTTCAAAGGGATAGCTTCAACCCACTTTGTAAAATAATCTGTAGCTAACAGCACAAACTTATTTCCTTTGCTAGAAGGAGGATGAATCTGACCAATCAAATCTATGCCCCATCCTCTAAATGGCCAAGGCTTGATAATTGGGTTCATAACCGATGCTGGAGCTCTTTGAATGTTGCCGAATTTCTGACAATCTTGACACCCCTTGTAATATTCAAAACAATTTTCAAGCATGGTCGGCCAAAAATAACCAGTTCTCCTAATTATCCACTTCATTCGGTAAGCTGATTGATGTGCAACACATATCCCTTCATGCACTTCATACATCAGCTTTTTGGCCTCTTCTTGACTCAAACATTTGAGGAGTACCCCATCTATGGATTTATAGTACAACTGGTCATCAAGAAGCACAAACTTGAGAGCTTTGTATCTGAGCTTTCGGGAAACCTTTTGTGATGGATTTTTTAAGTAATTGGCAACTTCCTTTCTCCAGTCATCAACTACCCGATTCTCATCCAAAGCATTAATCTCTTGATCCTCTCGGTATCCCGAAGCAGTTTGAGCCAGTTTATTTGCCTCTTCATTATGCCCCCTAGGGATATGATGCAAGGTTGCTACCTGGAAATTCTTCAGAAGCTCTCGACATTCTTCATAATATTCCCTTAATACATCACTCTTGCACTCAGAATTCCCGAAGATCTCAACAGCAACGGCCTTTATTTCAGCAAGAAGCCGAAGTCCTCTAAGCAGTGCTTCATACTCTACTTGATTGTTAGTAACATTAAATTCAATAGGGATGGCATACTTAAAAATAACCCCTCATGGAGAAATCAAGAGAATACCAGCACCACCACCTTTGCTACAAGATGAACCATCAAAAAACAAAGTCCAAGGTGCAATACCTATCATGTTAGCAGAAGGATCACGATGTTGGGTAACAAAATCGGCAATAATTTGACCTTATACTGCTTTTGCCGACTCGTACCTTAAATCAAATTCCGACAAAGCTAAAATCCACTTGCCAATCCTTCCATTTAAAATTGGCATCAATAACATATGTTTTATTACATCAAACTCAGAAACTACCACGCATTCGGCATTGAAAGGATCAAGATGCCCAAGAGGGGGGTGAATTGGGCTCTTTTTAATTTCTAAACAAGAATTAAACCTATAAAGAGCCAATTAACCCCCTAGTGCCTACCGCTTGTGTGTCCTAGCTAGAAAGCGGTAGCAAGTCAATAGAAAGCGAAGACTTCCTACACAATTCTAGTATGAATTGAAAGACAAGTGCGGAAAGTAATGCGGTAAGAAAGAGCTAGGGAAAGAGATGCTTGACACGGCGATGTTTTGCCGAGGTATCGAGAAGTCGACACTCCCCCTTAGTCCTTGTTGGAGCACCTCGCAAGGTATAG
>CM039130.1:29655542-29690542 GCA_022036555.1 Microstegium vimineum
ACCTTCAGCATAATTAACTGAAGGGAAGCTCAAATCATGAAGAGGTACAGATACTATTTGGTGCATATAAAGTTGTAACCACATCTGGATGAACCACTAGGGACCACTCACACAAGAAATATTTTTGTCATGGAACATCTGAACACTAATCTGATGCATCATATGATAAACAGATCCCAAAAGGTATTTGCCTAGAGGGATTAGTGTGTCTACAGCTAAATCCTCAGCCATTATCATGTGATTTAGGGTGGGCTCATTGGATTTTCCACAAAAGATGAACCTGCACAACCACATGTTCATGAAAGCCCTGCTCTCCTTATCAGAAACAGCACCAGATGCTCCCATGTAGGTTTGAATGTATCCAACTCATCCACCTCCGGATTTGACAGCTTTCTAGTTGCTTTTGCCCTTATACTGGCAGGGGTGTACTGGTTTGGATACATTTAGGCCAGTCATCATAAATACATCGGCCAAAGTGGGAGTCATCATGCCATGGCCGAAGACAAAAGTATTGATGGCATTGGACCAGAAGTGGGAGGCTGCTATCAATAAGGGTTCATTTCTGGGCATCTCTGATAAGGACAATTCCAAGCAGTGGGTGATATCTTGACTGTCCCAGTTGTCGCTGCTCTTTTTCAGCATCCTCCGGTACCAATTTCACCATCCGGCGATTGGGGAAAAGGCCAAGTCTTGAAAGTGCTTGGCCATTGGTTTGGCGGTTTGACTCCAGATTTGAAAGGGATCCTCAGAGTTTCTTTCTCAATAATCTCTGTCGGATCAGGGTTCCCCATTGGGCCAAGGAGATAGGAATCAGGATATGAGCATAGGGAATCAGAATTTTGCTCTTGTATTCCTTCAGAAATAGTGGGGATCAGGGACCAGATTAATCGGAAAAAGAAGTAAAAGAAGTCTGGGCAGAAATTGCCGAATACTTGAAGACGGGTGAAATTTACCTCTGGGATTTCGTCCTGAGTCGCCATTGGAGATTCGAATTAGATTCAAACAAGCACTGGAGCTTGGATTCCTCGAGCGGCGGCTGCGGTGATGAACAGTGTTGACCTAGAAGAAAAGAGGAAGCTTGTAGTCAATTTCAGAATAAAACAACTTTTATCCTGAAATTGAGGGGGCATGTGTTAACACTGGATTTTGGCACGCCTAGGAAGATGAAAGGTGGGCCAATGCGCAGTAAATTTGCAGAAGCAAATGTTCAGAACATTCGGCAAGTTTTCATGCGGTCGGTTGATTTCCAAAGCATTCGGCAAGTGTTCGTGCGGTCAGCTGATTTTCAAGGATTCGGCAAGTGTTTGTGCGGTCGGCTAATTTCCAGAGATTCAGCAATTGATCGTGCAGTTGGCTATTCCAAAGAAAGGCGGTTTCCGTTGAAGAAACAACAAAAATGGCAAGTAAAGAGCCGATTGGGCAACAAAGATCGCGATAATTAAGGAAATAAAACTCCGAAGGGCAAAGTAGAGTTAAAGGTGTCGTGTTTTTCCTTTAATGTTTTGCAGTCGTGTCATTTTAAGACTCATGTCATGACCAGGGTATAAATATAAACCCTTGGTCATTCTAAAAACTGTTCACAACCAATTCAATACAACCGGCCTCGTGCCAACTTCGAGTCCTTTGTCGTGTCGCCGTGTTCTTCGAGAGGAATCATCGATCCGTTGACCTCCGTAAGTCCCGGCAACCTTGCTATCATGTATAGTATCATCCGGTGGATTTAGATGTTGATGCAAGTAATCTTGTTTATTTTCAATGATCGTGCGGCGGATCTTTGCTTGACAATCAAGAAGTCTTCGTTTATGTTTTGTTTATGAGTAAATACCGTGCGGCAGGCGTTTGCTCAATATGCTTAGCAAAAGCAAGATAGTTATTGGCTCTGTTAGATTTGGCAAGATCTAGTAGATTCATTAAGTTATCACGTGTTTCATGTTTTGTATTTGTTATATATTCGTAACACTCTTTTGCCCAGTCTAGATTGATACAGTTCGGCTCTATCTTTTCTTATAGATCTATTCACGCTTTAATAGTCATTCATGTTGTTCATGTGAATAGATCTTACGTTCATAGTAGCCGAATTAGTTTTGATCTAGATTGTTACGTGTTGCGGGTTCATGCATGTTAATCACGTTTAAGCTTTGATAATGTTGGGTGTCGTGCAGCAGACGTAGGCTTTAGATTAGTTTAATCGTATTTATCTACATGTTCCTTCATCATGGACCCCAATTCGGTTGGCTTGCCGAGCTTGGTTATGCCTTAATTCATAATTAATAATGATTCATTCGTACTTACTTTTCCATGCATGCACGTTCGGCTATCAATGCTTTACGTACCTTATGTCTGTTTTAGCCGATTCATCTATTAAAACCTGTTGGCAGACAACTTCTATAGTTGTATGCCGTCGTAAGTGGCTCCAGGGTCGTATATATGGAACTGTCTGGTTTCACCCGACACGTTCCAGTTTGTATCTAATGATTTCGTCCCTTGTTAGTTTCAGGTTAAACTGACTGGCACGTTTCCAGATTTCAAGACGCCCGGGCACCCGATTGAAGCTAAGCTTTCCGGCTTGCTGTGTGTAAGGCACAGTACGTCACTTTTTGTGTCAACACCAGGGAAGGTAACCGCTTGATGACCCATGGAGTCGATGCACACACCCCCTACCAGGTGCGCCAACTATCGATGAAATATGTGTCGCAGTCTACCTAGGGGGTACCCCACGGTTGTAGATTGTTAGGCGGAGGTGTGGCGACAGCAATCAAGCGTAACACAGAGAGCGTAGACATGGCGATTTATACAGGTTCAGGCCGGGAAAACCGACGTAATACCCTACGTCCTGTGTTTTGGTGGCTGGATTGATCTTGTGTATTAGGTTACAAGATCTGTAGATGATTTGAGAGAGGTTGTGAGAGAGTTTTTAGGGGGGTCCCTGCTCGCCTTATATAGCCAGGGAGCAGGGTTACAATTTCCATATCCTAACAGATTACGATTGGTTCCCTATGGCAAAGGATCCGAGTCTATCTACTAGAATCTTCCTTGGCGAGCAAGTCTTCTTCGGAGTCCTTGGCGAGCACGGCGGACTGGTCGCGTGCCGCAAGGCCTCGCGGGCTGGGCCGTCTCCTGGTCGGTAGGCCCAAAAAGGTCCCTGGGGATATGCCGAGGTTATATCCCCAACAAAACACCTTGGGGCAAGTAATCTAGATTGAACCACAACTATGCTTCTCTCCAATAATCAATCCTTTGAGCACATCTTTTATGATAATAGATGACAAAGGGGGAGAAGTAAGTAAGATCACAAAGAAAACTATTTTTGAAAACTTTGAAAATGAAAGCACACAAGTAGGGGGAGCAAGCCTATGAATAAAGTTGTTGCATATCTTTGTGCATTCATAAGTGCTTACTTGCATATGTATTTATATTCATGATATGCTTGTGTGGTGAATGCTAGTAACATAATTGATTTGGTGCTTGAAGAACTAGCATGCTTAGGTTCTTATATTTTCGAGTGGTATCTCTCTCAAGTTGGTTTCAAGTGGTTTCTAGGCATTTATGGTGCTAAGGATGGTATAACATTGCACTCCGATTGGTATCACGCTTCAAAGGTCCATCCTTATACCTTAGCATCATTTGGTAGCATTCACTCTCCCACAATTCCTATTCATGCATATGTGATCAAAATGAACCAAACTCATATGTCACATATGTAGGGGGAGCTAATACTACCAAAGTTGGAATTTTTATCATATATGTTCATTTGTGAAAGGTTGTTATCAATTACCAAAAATGGGGAGATTGAAAGCCCAAGTTTGGTTTTGGTTAATTGATGAAACCTATGGACTAACCCTATGGCTTAAGCATGTGATCTAGCTAGGGTGATCCAAGATAACAAGTGGAGCTAGATGAAGGATCATGATAGATCAAGTGCTCCATGGACTAAGGAAAAGAAGAAAGAGAAAAACAAAAGTGGGCTCAAGGCAAAGGTATATCATAGGGCCATTTTTGGTTTAGTGATCAAGACACTATAGAGAGTGTGATCACATTTAGGATAGATAGTCGTACTATCAAGAAAGGAAACTCATATCGATTGCGGTTATCATGTGCCACTAGGTCATTTGCATTGCATATCTAAAATGAACCTAAGTGACACAAAGAATTATATTAAAATCCAAGAAAATATTTTGTAAAGGCTAACACAGAGTACAAAGGTTTGGAAGACAAGGTGTTAGCACTTGAAGACTTAGAGAAAAAGAGGCAGCTCGGAATGGCACTCAGAAGAGCTCCGGACGTTGGTCCGGACACTGGCAAAATGTCGTCCGGACCATCGGATATGCGTCCGGAGGCATACCCTAAGGCTCGGCCTCACTGGACAGAAGGTCCGGACGCTGTTGTGTGTCCGGACGCTGACTCCGGACACGCGTCCGAATGATTTGAGCTTTCTGGATGCTCTCTGTGTAACGTCCGGACGCTAAGTGCAGTCCGAACGCAGGACTCCGGACGAGCGTCCGGAGGTTTGGAGGTCTCTGGACCGGCTTTGTGTTGAGTCCGAACGCAAGGCGCGATGGTCCGGACTCGCACTGTGCGCAGTGTTCGGAGGCGACGTGGCAGGCACTGGTGAAGGCGCCATCGGGCAGATTCAAATGATAGAGGGTCCGGACGCGCACGCGAGGGTCCGGACCCCCATGCAGGTAGCGTCCGGAGTGACGCAGGAAGCTGAGAAAAGAGGAGAAAACGGCTAGTTGGTTTGGGGTTGCTATTTAAGTGATGTGGCCGGCTCCTAGGGCTCTCTCTTGCACCTCTCATTCATTCTCACTCATTGTGCTTGCTTGAGATAGCCCCCAACTCATCTCTCTTTGCTTCAATTGTATTCTTCTGAGAGTTTGAGTGATCCAAGTGCTTGATCATTGTATTGCATCTTAGTGGCACTTGGTCATCGTCATCGCCGCGGAGTTTCTTGTTATTCTTAGTGTTTGCCAACACCTAGACGGCTTGGACGATTGAGGAAGCTTCGGCGCTTGTTGGTGATTGTTCGCGGCCGGCTTCGACGACTTGTGAGAGGGCTTGTACCCACCTCGGCGGAGCACCACACTTATATAATAATATAATAACAATTATGATGTCAATTATGTATCATTAGATTCGTTATCAATTATATTTTCATAGTATGTCTATTTGATGTCATAAATCTTTATAGTTTTCTCTATAATTATTGGTCAAACTTGAGATACTTTAACTCTTCAAGATTCTTAGGATGTCTTATAATTTAGGATGGAGGGAATATTTTATAAAATCTCTTAGAAATGCTCTTAGGGATGCCACGCTGCCAAGGTTGCCGCAGGTCCCAATGTATAAAGAACCGCCTGTGAACGTATATTTCAAAGGTCTTGTTTGGATGCGTATGTATCATCATCAAACCACATGTATTGGAATGTATTTGAACTAATTTTCACTCCAATCCATATCATTTAAGGTAGATACATGCGCATCCAAATAAGACCAAAATGTTTTATTGCGAATTTGCAAGGCACGCACGTTCAATAAAAATTCAAGTTGTTTTCCACTGTCTGATTTAAGTGGTGAGACCTCCTCATTACGCATAACCTTGCAATATGCTGACAACTAAGGTTTGATAAAAGAAAAATAGAAACTGGACATACTATAGAGAATGCAAAAATGCAAATTTCGAAACGATGTCATTGTGGACCCCTGCCCTATTTAGATCCCATAGTTTTTAGACCACTTTAGCTTTTGAGGCTCTAAACAAGAGGTCTAAAATATTATCTAAAGTTTGGAACATCTCATATGACTTTAGTTCTAAACTTTTGTCAACTAAACTTAGACTTGAGAACCACCCTAAGAACATCTAAGAACATCTCTAAGAGATTAACTAAAAATACTAGTTAAATTTACTGATTTAGTTACTTTCTAAAATAGACAATATTAGAATACTCTAACAGACTCTATAAAATAAAGAGACTATATGGCTAGTGAGAGCATCTCTAAGAGTTTTCTAAAGATAAATTTAGTTATTGTTAAAGAAAAAAATGTCTGTAACAGAATCTATAAATAACTATCTAAATTTAGTAGTTTTTCAGCCTATCACATTCGCTCTCTAGCCTACCGCACTAGCTATCCACTACAGGATTCAGTGGCTTTGCCGAGTTCCTTCAGCACTCGGCAAAGACTCTTTCCCACTCGGCAAAGGCTTTGCCGAGTGCTGCACTTGGCAAAGAATCCTTCGGCAAAGCATTCTTTGTCGAGTGCCAGGTCAGCACTCGGCAAAGAAAACGGCGACCGTCAAGTTGACGGCTTCTTTGCCAAGTGCTAACGTGGCAGGCACCCGGCAAAAAATTTTGAAAATTCTTTGCCGAATGCCACCTGGCAAAGAAATTAATTTTTTTTTTTTGAAAATTCTTTGCCTAGTGCCACCTGGCAAGCACTCGGCAAAGAAACTATTTTTTTTTTTTTTGAAAAACTCTTTGCCAAGTGTCGCCTTCATGGCACTCGGCAAAGAAAATCAGTTTCTTTTTTTAAAAAAAAATTGCCACGGCAACATCAAAATTTTCAACGCTAGAATAAGATGCTAGAATAGAAGTATAGATGCTACTTCTTGGTGCTAGAAATACAGAATTGCCATGGCAAAGAAATACAGAATAGAAGTACAGACGCTAGTACATAAAATTGCAACGGAAAGAAATGCTTGGTTTGTAAACCTTACAAGTTCATTGGACCACAAAATACAACAAAGATCTGGATGATTGTAAATAGATGCTACAATAGAAGACACAATCACAAAAGTATATAGTTTTATACTTTTATTACAATAAACATGGTTATCATTTGCAAGCAGCAATCTGATGTTCAAAGAGAAAAATATCTGGGAAAAGGGTTTCGTTCACTTGTTTCTTCATCATTCACAAAGGAAACCAGCTTGCTTCTGCCAGATTAAAGGGAAAGAAAGCAACATTCTAGTTGGATAGCTATTGCAAAGCAAAGAATAAGAATGAATATAGCATGAATAAGGCTGCTGGAGCAAATCTACTAGTACTGTATAGTTGGGCAGAGTATAACACTGAACAAACAGCAAGTCAGGAAAGTGTCCATAATTTAAAAACACTCTGGGAAGATATACCTGGTGGCAAAAGATAAGTTGTCCACAAAAGAAATTTTAGATGGGGATGGATTGAATATTGATGCCGCATTACTTATCCACAAGAAAGTAGAAGGGCATGCCTTTGAATATTAACTAACAGGATCACTCTTAGAAATTAAAAGGACACTTTCATGGACAACATCAGACATAAAACCAACAAAAAATAACTCATAAAAAAAGCCATACCAACAATTTCTCCAAGGTGCATTGATACTGAATTTAGTTGAGCCTTGTTTTCGTAAAGACGATTAACAGCACATCTTGATCTTACAAGTTCCTTAGCAAGAGCCTGTCATGAAAAAATAGTCATAACATCAATAGTACACCAAACTGTTAGCCTTATTCTGACAGATAAGATCAGTGATGAAAAAATGCCATTGTATATGTCTGCCGTTGAAACTTGAAACCTGATATGTCAAGGAACAAAACAGACAGAAGTGCTGGTACATGTGAATGAGATGTGTGTTCATGAACTAACGAATTCTTTGTAACATTGTAACAACTAACAGAGTGTTCAAGATAACAACATATAGTGACCCTTGTGGCCCCCAGTATGTGGTTGCTGCTTAAAACGATAATATTCGTAAAAACTAGGACAAGCTGGGAGTAGTTCCTAACTCATTTTTACAACTTCAAGTGGCTTGTGCTTAATTCTACAGTCCTGAGAGCAACCAGCACCAGCATGACGAAGCAATCTGCCATTGTCTTATATAGTTTGGCACACTTCAATTCCTAACTACTCACAATCTCTAAGTACTTAGGAAAATGTTTTAAAATGGCATGAGTGTGCTTTCTTTGCTATCTGCTATTGTAACATTCCAGCTCTGAGATAGTTGGTGATATCAATGTCTCTCTTTGGGCCTTTGGGGTGAGAAAACCATCATGTTCATATTATACTAGATTGCCAGGTATGAAGCTTTATACCAAGAGCTATAGTCTATCATATGTACAACATTGGCATATTGAATCCCTAATGAGGTGTGCGAAGGTTATGATTAGGGGCCTAGTTATGATATTGTTTTTTTTTTCTTTCAGTGGTCAGTGCAATCGCTCATACTATCATGTTCAATATTATTCCTGCACTAAGACAACCAGTAAGATTTTTTCGCTCATGTAATAGAACTGAATCCACATAGGTTTAGTGGCAGGAGATCAATTTGATTAGTATCTACATTGCTCCTAGATTCACCTTGACAAGCTGTGGTACTCTCAGAATCCCAACGAACCATGATAAGCTCGAGAAAGCAAGCAGAGTAACAGTTGCACGCAAAAATCAAGAAGATTAAACTACCTTTGCAGATCCCATGTCATTGCGCTTGGCAGCCTCCCTGATGGCTTTCTCCACATTCTTCTCCTCCCTCTGCATCTGCAAAAGCAAAGGGAAAGAAGTAAGAACATCTGCGGGCGCGTTCGTGGGAGTAGGACCTCGGATCTGGCGGTCGAGGACGCGGCACTCGTTGCGGAGGCGGCGCTGCCACTCGCGCAGCTGCTGCTGCGGCGTCGGCCGCGGCTTGAGCAAGTTCTTCACCTTCTCCATCGGCACCGGCGGCTCGGGGGCAGATCGGAGGCGAATCCGCACTCGATTATAAGGCGAAGCTTCACGCGGGCTTATTCCCTCGCGAGAGAAGAGAAGAGACGGGGGAGGGGGAGAAAGCGATGACGAAGAACCGTCAAACAGCGTTGGAGCAGATCCAGGCCATGGACGCGCTGGAGCTGCAGCGGCTCAAGGACTGGAGCTCTACCTCGGGGCGCCCTCACGCACGCCACCGTCACCGGGACGGCGCGCGCGGTGCGGTCGTCCATGGCGAGGACGAACACGCGCTCCCCGTCGTCCTGCTCCTCCGCGACGAGCAGGCGGCGCGGCTCGGTGCCCGGCACGCGGATGCGGAGCCTGTTCACGCGCGGGCGGGCGGGCAGACGCAGCGCGGGCGAGCGGGGCGAGCACGGGGGGCGAGCGGCGGCGACGCAGAGGTGCAGTGCGGGGTGGGGGGCGCGGTATGGGCCGGTTGGGCCTAATTAGGTCTGTCCGGCCTCCTTATTTTTTTTTAATTTCTTTACCGAGTGTATCCACTTGGCACTCGGCAATTTTTTCTTTTTTTTTTGTTTTTTGGCTCTATTTTTTTGTGTGGCCTTAGTATATTATTATAGACTTTATTTTCAAATTTGAGACAATTTTGAATTTATTTTTGATATATTTGGTTTTTTTTGTTTCGTTGAATTTTATGGAATATTTCAAATTTGAACTATATGTGTATGGAATAATTGAGTTTGGTCGTTCAAAAAATGATAGTCATGATATTTGATATATGTTGAGGCTGTATCTAGGAGCTCACATGAAATCTCGGGCATCTCATTGACGGAACATGCCAAGGTACTTGTGGGAAAAAGTGATTTTAAATTATATAAAATCCAAACGAAGTCCGAAAATCACAAAACTTGTCAAGACGTAATGTTATCGCATGTAGAGGCTATGATAAAAAATTGAGAAGGTTTCGAGCAAGCTGCGAATGCGTAAAACCCAGACATCTCCACATACTTCTTACTCATAACCCTGCGATCGTAGGTAGAGAACTACTGGTTTCTGAGCATCGTACGTGACAACGTGCTCGACACTTTCTCAAATTTTTTTCATGTCATACGCATATGATGTAACGACACCTGGCTAAGTTTCGTGATTTTCGGAATTCATTTGCATTTTTTAGAATTAAAAAACCGCCCGCACATAACTTGGAGGCGTTGCCCCGAGAGCACATTGATCGAAACTTCGGGTTAGTTTCTGGATTTGGCCTACACATACACTCAAAAACAAGAATAACATTTTTTGAATCATTGAAATTCATTATTCGATGCACCCGCAGATCAAACTTGCGTTTTTACGAGAAAAATCAACGAAATAAAATAAAGTCAAAAAAATATAACAAAAAGTTTTAAAAAAATGTCAAATTTGAACATGTTGACCATGGTGATATGTGAAAGCTAAAAAAAATAGTTGTTAAAATAATAAAAGAAATTGCCCAGTGCCGGTCCTGGCACTCGGTAAATATGGGTTCTTTGCCGAGTGCCAAACGTTGGGCACTCGGCAAAGGTGACAGCCATGGATGCCGTTAGGCCCGGCCTCCTTTGCCGAGTGTCATTCTTTGCCGAGTGTTGGGCACTCGGCAAAGAGGCAGCTTTACCGAGTGCTAATATGTGCCGAGTGTCTGGCACTTGGCTTGCCTGATTTGCCCCTTTGCCGAGTGCCATGTTGACCAGCACTCGGCAAAGCATCAGTGATCTATTTTTTGATTTTACAGAGTTTGTTAGAGTACTCTAATATTATCTAATTTAGAGAGTAATAAAATTAGTAAATTTAGCTAATCTTTTTAGCTAGTCTTTTGGATGTTCCGAGGTAGGTTACAGCAATGTTATCCTAAACGCTAAACGTTAAACAGTCGGTCACCTTCTGTTTAGCCCATTATTCGGAAAAAACGGATGTTTAAACGGGCAAAACGACATTTAAACGGTCAAAACGGCTGATTAAACGAAAACGGTGTACCACCGTGTAGCGTTTACACGGTGTGTACACGGGCTACACGATCGTGTAGGCGAACAGTGGGTTATAGTAGAGAGTGAATGAGGTACGATGAGATTCTAAATTTAGAGAGTTATTTGCAGAGTTTATTAAAGATGATTTTTGTCTAATAATAATAGCTAAACTTACCTTTAGAAAATGATTTGACTACCATCTATCTCCTAGAGATACTCTAAGTTGTTGAAACACACGTGAGGTACATATGGCATGCATCATTAATCTACGGAGGAAACAGGAAAGAACGGCTGCAATGTCAAAGCCGCGCAGCTCAGCGAGGGCGCTGAGCAGTGCATGCACGCCTCTGCCCTTCTCAGCACGTTGCTGCCTCCTCCGCGCACACTGCGCAAGCGTGCCGCACGTTGCATATAAGGTCATGCCGGCCGGCTTGTTCTCCACAGGACCACAGACACCGCGCGGACGGGAACCAGACCGTGTGGCCGGTGGCCTTACATGTGACACGCCGGGTCGCTCTTTTCTTTTGGTCCACTCTGCGCGAGTGGCATAATGCAATGAACTGGCAGCGACTGGGGCCTTGCCCCCCCACCCCCCGCCCTGGGTACTACTTTTGGTCCAAATAAATAAATAAACGCACTACTTGCTTGAAATGATGGGTAAATTCAAACTTACACTGTCACAAAAATCCAACAACTCAAATAGAAATGGTTAAATTAAAAATAATATTGTGTGTGCATAACTAATTGCCTAGACGTCAATTAACGTCGAGTGCGCCATATGCCAAAACCAGAGTGTGCGGTAGTACACTCACGCTTGATCTTTGCACAAGAATCAATGATGGGTTTGTTTAGTTAGGACATATTTAATATCAGTACTAGTTGTTAGCTTGTTAAAAATTTAAGATAAATTAGACCTATTGGGCTTCTAAATCGGAGGGCTAATAGATTAGCAATTTTTTAGGGTAAAGTATACTTTTAAACCTTCAACTCGTATTGAACTTTGATTTTCAGCCTTCAACTATATATGAAACCGAGACACCCACCAGCTAATAAAATCAGATAAATTTGACCCTTTGCTAGTTTCAAAAGTAGTTTTCTATTTTTAAGTGGCGCTGAAATTTTATATATTTTTTTGATCATTTCAAGATCTTCAAATGAAAAAACTCAAAACCACAAAGTTGTAGATCTCATTGAGAGATACAATTTTAATATAAAATGTATTTTCATTTAACTTCATAGAAAAGATATATTGTTTTTCTAATGCAACAAACATTAGTACATGATTGTTATGTTGCTAAAATTTTATCTTATTATTTTGACCATCTTAACTTTCTCATATGAAAAAACTTAAAACTAAAAATTGTTGATCTCATCGAGATCTGTAATTTTTGTATAAAAATAATCTACATTTGACATCGTATTGAAAGTTTACGTTTTTTTTAAGTTGAGTCATCATGCGACAAAACAATACTATGGCATGACAAGACTTAACTTTTAAAAAATTATAACTCTTCAATAAGACTTCGAATGAAGATAATTTTTACATGAAACTTATAGATCTCGATGATATATGCAACTTTATAGTTTTAATAGTTTTCATTTGAGGAAATTAATATGCTTGAAAAAATAATATAAAATTTTAGTACCGTAATAATCATATACTAATGCTTACATTATTAAAAATAATATATTTTTATATGGAGTCAAATGAAAATACTTTTATATATCAAAGTTATAGCTCTCAATAAGATCTACAACTTTGTTGTTTTGAGTTTTTTCAATTGAGAACTTTATTATGCTAAAAAATAAAATAGAAATTTAGCATCTCCAAAAAATAGAAAACCACTTTTGAAAAAAAAAAGCTTTTGAAACAAGCCGAGCACCAAATTTGTCCGGTTTTGACAGTTAAAAGGTGTCTATTAGTCGGTTTTATAGTTGAGGGTTGAAATCGAACTTCAATGCGACCAAAAAACGTTTAACTAGTTGTTAGCCAACTAGCTAATCAACCCAAATTTATTGTAATTTTGAGCAACTAGTAACGAGTCCTACCTGATCTAAACATGTATCTAATAAATAAAACATAACAAAAAAAACAAAATACCAAATATTAATGCATGAAAGAGTAAGAGAGAATTATTTATTTGACATTGAAAAATAAGTCCTCCTTTTAAGGCACTCTCAAAATCAAAGTTCCTTATCTAATATCGAGTTGAAATTTCTTTTCTTATTGGGTACTACCGCCCATTTTATTTAAGGAAATCATGAATATTAGCAGTGTTAAATGAGAAAATCATGAATGTCGTGGTTGTGAAATAACGAAAAGATTAGTTGAGTTTCAAAGGTGATTTTGACTATATACGTATTTTCTAAAATAATAAAATATCAAGTAAATCATTGTAATTGATAAATATTTCTTTTTAATTCAAAAAATATGAAATTAGTACAATATTTTTTAAAATATAATCTATCACTTCAAGATCTAGAACTATAGTTTTTCTAATTTCTTCATTTGTGTTCATTTGAACAATTCAAAAAAAATTAATATCAAAATATAAGAACTTCGAGCAAAACTTGAGGACCATAAGTAATTTCAAATGAAATAATTGCCAACTATAAAGTTTCATATCTTTTTATATAAATTTCAAATGATAATCTTTTTATATGAAATAATTTACTCTCCTCAAATTCTTCTCGAAGTTCTTATATTTTGAAATTTAAAGTTTTTGAATTGTTTGGACGTACTCGGATCAAGAAATGGCCAAGACCAAAATTGTAGATAATGATGAAACCTACAACTTTGTTGTTGAGGATTTTTTATTTGAAATCATTTATGGTCCTAAAATTCTGATTGAATGGCTTATAGTTTGAAATTCAATTTTTTTTGCATTGTTCGAACGAACTCAAATGGAGAAATGAACAATACAAAAAAATGTCTATCTTGATTAGATCTATAACTTTGTATTTGATGACTGTTTTATTTGAAATCACTTTTGGTCCCACTATGTAAAGTTGTAGATCTTGAAAAGATACATTATATTTCTTAAAAAATCTATATTAGTTTTTTGAGATTCAAAATTTTCATATAGTTCAAATGAACAAGAATGAAAAAATTACTAAAAATAAAAGTTGTAGATCTTGAAAAGATAGATTATATTCCTAAAAAAACGGTAACAATTTCACATTTTCTAAATCAAGAAGAAATATTTTTAAATTACACTGATTTACATACTATTTTATTTTTTTAAGAAAATACATATATATAATAAAAACCATCATTGAAATGGAACTAGTATCTTCTTTACTTCATAACTGCGCCACAAACATTCATGTTTTTCTTATTTAACACCATGTAGTTCTGATATAGAGGGGTATATGGGTCTTTTGGCGGTCATAGACACCATTTGTGAAGAAAATGGACGGTAGTGCCAAATGGGGAAGAAAATTTAAACTCCATACTAGATAAGAAACTTCCATTTTAGAGGTAGCGATCTTTTCGAGTGCCAAATAGATAGTTTTTTAAAGAGCAAGGACAACTAATCATTCACATGTTCTTCTATTTTTGTTTTTCACGATGCTCGAAGTCAAATTTACTCACGTGAAATCAGAAAATAGCGAGCCATGGAAAAAGAAGGTAACATTCGAAAATCAAAATAGTTTTTGTATTTTATATGAATGCTTTAAACAGAAAAGGAAAATAAATCTATATAGGAAATCTATGTGACTTTTACGTGTGGCTAGAAGTCTATATCTATAGGTACCTAATATTAAAGAGCGTTTATCATCTCCTCCCAACTAGCTACTCATACGATGGATTCTTTCTCGTCTCGCTGTTATTACTTGCCAAACTGTAGTCACATATGTAACCTGAATTCATGACTAATACTCATACGAATTAGAACAACTTGTGTCTAGCCATGTTTGATGTAGAGTCTGATTTCAAAACATAGATTGGATTATGCCCTCTTTGCCTCACATGTGACCTGAACTCATGATCATGCTAATACAAGTTAGAATAAGTGTCTTGCGATGATGGATATTGTCGACGAAATATGCGTCACAGTCTACCTAGGTGGTACCCCACGGTAGTAGATTGTAGGCGGAGGTGTGGCGACGGCGATCAAGCGTAACACAGAAAGCGTAGGCACGACGATTTAGACAGGTTCGGGCCGACAAATCGCCGTAATACCCTACGTCCTGTGTTTTGGTGGCTGGATTGATCTGAGTATTAGGTTACAAGATCCGTAGATGAGATCTAGGGGATCATATCAGGGATGTTTTGGAGGGGGTCCCTGCTCGCCTTATATAGCCGGGGAGCAGGGTTACAGTTTTCATATCCTAACAGATTATGATCGGTCCCTTAAGGTAAGGATCCGAGTCTATCTACTAGGATCCTTCTTGGTGAGCAAGGCTTCTTCGGAGTCCTTGGCGAGCACAACGGGCTGGTCGCGTGCCGCAAGGCCTCGTGGGCTGGGTCGTCTCCTGGTCGGCAGACCCATAAGGTCCCTGGAGATATGCCGAGTTAATATCCCCAACAAGTCCCCGAGCCGTTATATTCTTCTGGCGAGTTAGCAACATTGTCCTTGGAGGTGTACACCTGGTCGCCAACGACTAATTCATCCGCCAATATATTTCCGAAAAGTCAAAAACTAAGTGATAATGGTTTTGTGAAATCTTCTAGGATGTTAATAGGTAAAAGGATTGGGGTTGGTTTAATATATTTTTCGAAATAACTCAATCCTTTTTTGCTAAGACCCGCATAAAAATATGCCGTGATGTTAGTAAAGCTAAAGCAACAGTAGTATTTATATCATTCGTGGGCGCTGCTAATTCCCCATGGTGTAACTCTATAATTTTCCAAGGTAAAAGAGCACCTGACCAATTCAAAACAAAAATAAAAAGGAACATAGTTCCAATAAAGGGAACCCAGGGACCATATTCTTCTCCAATCTGAGTTTTGCTCAAGTCCCGAATAAACTCAAGGACATATTCGAAGAAATTCTGACCATCGGTCGGGTGGTTTGTGGATTCCGAACAACTATGATAACTGAACCTAGCAAAATAGTAATTACGACCCAAGAAGTGATGAGTACTTGGGCATGAATTTGGAAACCTCCTATTTGCCAATAGAAGTGTTGGCCTACTTCTACACCCGATATATCATATAACCCCTTGAGTGTTTTAATGGAACATGGTGTAATATTCATATTGTCCTCTGATAAAAATTGAACTTCAAAAAAGGAATTCTTTTGATTCAAGCATCTCTTTCTCAACTCAGCAACTTATACCAAGAAATCACATCAGATCATAATATATATCAATACCCTCTAATATATATCAATATTCCCCTTCTTTTATCTATGCAAAAAAAAATAATAGTAATTAATCCTATAAATCTACGCAGTTGCTCAAGAATTAACTATTCTTCTTAATCAACGATTTCTTATTATAGAGAGAACGGCCCTCAGAAATTGCAAATACTAATTTGTTAAGAATTAATCGAATTGAAGTCATAGTGTCATCGTTGGCAGGGATCCATATATTCGCAAGATCTGGGTCACAATTTGTATCGACTAAAGAAATAGTAGGAATCCCCAAAATGGCACATTCCGAAGAGCTATATACTCTTTTTGCTGATCAAGGACGATCACAATGCCAGGCAACCTCGTCATATATTTGATCCCGCCGAGATATCGTTGCAAGGTAGATAATTTTCTCTTTAAGATTGCCGCATCTCTTTTTGGGAGATGGTGGAATTTTCCCATTTTTTCTTCTGCTCTTAAGTCTCTAAATTGAGAAAGTCTAGTTTTGGTAATCGACCAATTCGTTAACATATCGCTGAACCACTTTTTATTAACATAATGACAACGAGACCTTATTGCAGCTGATGCTACTAAATCCGCTGCTCTTTTTTTGGTACCAACAATTAAGAAGCTTTTCCCCTGACTTGCTGCATCAAAAACTAAATCATAAGCTTCTGATAAAAAACGAGTTGTTCTAGCAAGATTTGTAATGAGTACCTTTACGCTTTGCCGAGATGTAAGGGGCCATTTTGGGATTCCATTTCTTAATACCATGACCAAATGAACTCCTGCTTCTATCATCTCTTTCAAATTGATGTTCCAATATCTTCTTGTCATTTTTTCCACACTTCCTTTTTTATTTTTTATTTTTTCGTCTTACCATTACGGAATTAATTTCTTTTTGAAGTTTAAGAAAGAGCCAAAATAGCTTGAAATAAATAATAATTGTTCCGATGGAACCTTCTACTCATAATTGACCATTGATACACGGTATAAACATAGCCTTAATGAATTAACTGACTTCTTTTACTTAATTAAAATACAATTAAAATTAAAATAAAAAATTGAAAATAAGACCTGTTAGCATTCTAAGATCAAAAGTATAGTTTAAATTAAAGTAAAAAAATTGTTTTATGTATACTTAAATCGTATAAATAGGGGTAAACGGGGTCTCTGATGTTTCATAGAAATTGTTTGTTATGTCAGAATTAGAAGAAACTAATTCTGTATGGAGAAACAAAATATCTCTCATTTTCGACACGAATAGATTTTTTTTGAATTTCGAAATAAAGGTTCTTGTCTTGTGGGGAACAATGCACAAATTTTTGGAATCCGGTACCAACAGGTATAATCCCCAGAACTACGTTTTCTTTCAGGCCTTTCAACCAATCAATACGACCTCGTAGGGCAGCTTTTGCTAAAACTCGAGCAGTTTCTTGAAAACTTGCTTCAGATATGAAACTTTGGGTATTCAGGGAAGCCCTTGTTATTCCTAATAAGATTGCCCGATAATAGATCGATTCATCTAAAGCCCGCCCTGCTCGTTCCGCTCGCAATAGTCCTATTAATTCCCCAGGTAAAAAAACATTAGACATTCCATCTTCGGAAACCCTTACTTTTGATGTTACTTGGCGTATAATAATCTCTATATGTCTATTATGGATCTGTACCGCTTGGGATCGATGAACCTTTTCGATCTTATTAACCAAAGAGATACGACTTTGGGCTATGGTTAGCTCAGCTCCAATCAAGAATCCCCAGGGAACCCCAAGAATTGATTTTTAATTAGAAGATTATAGTAAATTATGATGGATGGAGCAAAGGGAGTATTATTTAGTGCAAAACTATTGTTTGTCTTCTAAGATCATACAAGTTTCGAATGCTCGATTGCACTAAACTATAGGATGGATTGGCGTAGTGGAGGACTTGGGAGGGAATCCGTATCATCTGTTTATTGAGTATAATATTGAAACAAATGGAGTACTATTTGATGCGAAACTATCGATGGTCTCTAAAACCGCTTAGTATTTGGATATATATTTCAAATGCTTGAATTCAATACTATATGAATTTTATTTAATGCAAAAACTATCGCTTATCCTCTGTTTAGATTTTTAAGTGAAAAATTTATAATAATTCATGATGGCCGGAAAGAAGGAAGTGTTAATGGCAGTATCGAGTGGGTGCGACCTTCATTTCTATAAACCTGTACGAGCACCAAACTTGTAACAAACATAATCCTCTTTTTAATACAAAACACGCGTAAATCTTTTGCGTGATTGAGAAAAAATAGAAAACTATCACTTGTGTAAATCTCTTACAATTTGATGAAAAACTTGAATGTTCACTATGTTACAAGACTGAGGTAGTAGAGAACAATAAAAGAGGATTTTGGGAGGCAATAAGTTCCTATTCTTATCGTATAGATCTGTATACAGAAAATCTCACAAAATTTACTTGAATGTCTACACGTGGATTTTTTTTTGAACCTGACTAATCTTATTACTCACCTGCTTATAAATCATTGCCAACAATTACACGGTTGTGAGCATTAGATTGTATATGCAAATAGAGATGATTGGCCATCTATATCTAAATAGTACTCTGTAATTATTTAAAAGTCTCAAGACCATGGTTAAATGTGTATTACTTGCAAAAATAATTAAAACTAAAAAAGAGTTTACATTGTTTATTGAAATTAGATATGTTTATGTTTTTTCTCCCGTTGCAACGCACAAATATATTCGCTAGTTATAATAAATTATGATAGATGGTAAAAACATAGTTATCTTCATCCCACTGAAAACATAACTCTCACTTAATTACCATCTTTTACTAGAAGTGAAGTGATTGGTGATAGCCGGTCCTCTAAAATTTGGATATCCTCCCAAAAATTAAAATTCGCACTTTGCATAAAACAATTTAAAAGTTTTCGCGTAGACTCTTGTCCCAAGGCCCTCCCTGGGCCTTGATCTCGCCGGATACAGCACGACGAGCACGTGCAGGGCACGCCACGCCGCGCGATACGCGAACAGAACCCGAATGCACTCGCCGGTCCCGGCGGTGCCCATTTATCACATACAGTACTAACATCATTCCACTCGTTTCGTCTTAAACCCTCTCTCTCCCTCTCCGTTCGCTTTCCCTTCCGCTAGGGTTTTCCCGACGGCGATGGCGATGGCGTCGGCGTCGGCGTCGCGCGCGCTCCGCCTCGCCAGGTCTCTGTCGCCTCTCGGAGGCGTGGGTGCCGCCTCCGGTCTCCGCGTCTACGGCCCACTCGAGGCGGCGGCGGGGAGCCTCTTACCGGTGCTAGGCCCAACTCGGTCCACGCCCGCTAGGTTCTTCACATCTAAGCGTCCGTGGAGAGTTCAACCGTACTACCGGAACAAGCCGCTGTACGAGCTTGAAGGCTGGTCCGAGGAGCAGTTGTACCTGCAGTCCCAGGATCCGAAGGGGAGAATTTTGCCCGACGGCTGCGACCTAGAGCACTGGGTCATCGTGATGGACCCGCCCGCCTCAGACCTCACTCGCGAGGAGATCATGGCCATGTACATCAGTACTCTAGCCACAGTTGTCGGAAGGTACAGCCGTATAACATCTCGCCCCTATCTAATTTGGTGGTCGCTCGGGAGGGGATTGCGGTTTGAGGGGGTAGCCTGCCCTGGTTATGTGCATAATCACGTATTGGTCTGGTGGTGTGGTGGATGCTGAGAAGTACTTGCTTGCGTGGTTTGGGTTTCATGTATTTTCTCTTGTAGTCATCGATCATGACACGTGAGTGATTGAAATTAGGTCTATGGAATTGGCAGTTTGGTATGATAGTTTGATTCTCCTAGTCACCATTTCAGGGTCACTGGCTCACTGCAAATTTGTCCCTATTTACACAGGGATTTATTACTACACTCTGGTTATCTTTGTCAATTCTTCAATTTTTGTTGTATACTTAAATTGTCTATTGGAGTGTGCAATGTGCATGGGTTGTTCTCATCCTAACTTTGTGGAGGAGATTGCAATTTGGTTTAGTATAGGTTATAAGTTCGAATTGATATGTTCATGAAAAATTATCAGGAAGTCATAGCCTTTATTACTAGTGCACTTATTAACTATATCTTAGAACTGAAATTGAACTTTTGTAGGACATCAAAATGCGGTTCTTTACTCAACAATTTGATTGGCACACACCTTGCATTATTTTTTTAAATCTCATATCTATCCTTGTCTCAGCCCCAAAAATGCAAGAGAGAGGATGTACTCTGTTTCGACCAGTGAGTACTTCGCTTTGGTGCCCACCTATCTGAGAAGCAAGCCTGCCTCATCAGGGGTATGATTGTAGCATGATACTTGTTAAATACTGTGTGATGAAGCTGACTCTAAATGATTTTTTTGTAACTTTTTATCTTTTTTTTTGTAGAATTGCCTAACATTCAATGGGTTCTGCCTGATAAATATCTGGAAGTCAAGAATGATGACTATGGAGGTAATGTATATCAGCGCATGTGCTTCCTGTATGACAGTAGTTGGTTATTCACAGTTATATATTTCTCATAGTGCTGGCAGCTTGTGTAATCTGCCATGCTCTCATAATTGAATATTACAGGTTGAGAGATTCTAATTTTATTATATTCAACTGGTTGCAATTTCTTTTTAGGTCTTACCTGTATGTGTAAATCGCTACTTGTATGCAGTTTTTGCTGCTTACGATCTCCTTGCCCTTTTCCACTCTAGCTTCACACCAAACTATTATATATGCCACTAGTCCCGATCCTGTGAAATTTTCTTGCATTAAATGTGATGAACTTTGCAACTTAAGAGAACATCATTGATGTGTGCATTTTCTTATTGTGATTCATGATAATTTGTTAATATGGACAGAATGTTTATTAGAAAGCCTGCAAGTACTACTTATAAAAAGAGCATCGCAGTGAAAGTTCATATGCAATAGATATCTTGCATTATGACAACCTATACAACTATGTTAGTCTTCTCCCAGAAAACTGTATACACTGCCACCATGATGTCTCGATGTGCTTACAACATGTGGCGTATTAGTGTTCTAATAAAATTAAAATAGTTTTTAATTGTTCTCCAAAATGCTGATGTGCAATTTTCATGGTAATTTTTCATTTGTCGTTCAATATCACTGGACGTAACATTATGTGGAGTTGGCCTGCCACAAAGACCATTTCATCATGGTTATGTCTGCTTTGTTTTCATCTTGATAATTACCTGCTTTTGCACCTTTCTTGCTAGCTCATTGTTTTAATATGTTACAATACATTTTCAAAAGATTTCAAGGGGCGGACAGCTTGGTGCGGAGAAATTGGCGAGGACGGTCTTCCACGTGGGTGGATTGGAGGATCAGGGGAGCTGTGACCCCTGTACAAGATCAATTGATAAAAGGTTAGACCCAGTCGAATGAATCTTGTTTATACATATTCTCTATTATACATTTTTATGTATATAAGTCATGGGAGTTGGATATATATGCTTTGACACCTGATTGGTTTTAGCTATCATGTTCAGTTAATTTCGTTTAACATCTTGTTGTAGCTAGGGGATTGAAATTCACCGATTTGTGTTGTTTTGTTAGCTTTGAATTGGCTAACATAATGTTGACATAACTTGAAATGATTTATATCATTTCTTTATGCTTCCATATTTGAAACCTGACTGTCATGTTTGAAGTTATTTGGGGTACAAAATATGAATGAATTGTTTTCATATCCGTATGCTTATACGTTTCAAATTACTTCCATATTCTGCATTCTGTTTCCTGTTTAGTTAAATTATTAGTAGGCCTGGGGTGGGTGGGGGTACCCAAAATGAAAAAGTTCTTGAACTGTCAAGGTTTCTACATCTTGAGCTTGTAATCAATGGATAGTGATTTTTGCGTGCATAAAATTATGATTTGATTATGTGTTACATGGAAATTGTAATTGAATTTTGATCTTGAGCCTAGCAGTTCACTAAACATTCCCACGCTGCTATTTATTCGGGCATGTTTTCAAATTCTTAAGTACTATCCATAATTTTCAGGGCCATGCTGGGCCTTTTCGACTATTGGAACAGTTGAAGGAGCCAACTTTATTGCTACTGGAAAGCACACTAAAACTCTCTGAGCAACAGTTAATAGATTGCAATAACGTTACCAACGATGGATGTAATGGTGCATTGATGTATGAAGCCTTGGAGTATATACATCGGAATGGTGGAGTTGCATCTGCTGATGTATACCCATATCTGGCTAAGAAATCCAAATGTCGAAACATCACTGTATGTATTACATTTTTATTTCTTTGTTCCTTCATGAATCAATTGTGTTTCTGTATTTATGTTGTACGATTGTATTTTTATTTTTCAGACCGACCTTGTTACAATCAGTGGCATTGTTGGTGTTGTGCCCGACTGTGAGCAATCACTGAAGAAGGCAGTTTCTAAAAGGTCTGTTTGCACATCGATTGAGATTTATCGAGGTTATAAGCAATATTCTAGAGTAAGTTTGTGGCCTATGCCCCTTATAAGAATACTTGGCTGAAGTAGTTGTTTGCTGATTCTCTGTTATATGATTTTAAGACCAAAGTAGATTTCTCATTCTCTGTTGTATGATTCTATTACAGGGAATATAAGAGGGCCCAATTCCAGTCTGCTGAAATGTTGTCATGCTGGACTATTAATAGGATTTGATAGGTTGAACAAAACGAAGGTATGGACATTTAAAGATTCAACAGGTACAAAGCCTCCACATGGTGGTATCAAATACATTGCCCGCGATGCGTATCCAGAAGGAGGCGCGCTTGGTATTGCTCGTCACTGGCCCAACTCTATTAGGCCACTTTTTTGTAGCATAGATATAATAACGAGCAATACCAAACGCGCCTCCTTCTGGATACGCATCGCGGGCAATGTATTTGATACCACCATGTGGAGGCTTTGTACCTGTTGAATCTTTAAATGTCCATACCTTCGTTTTGTTCAACCTATCAAATCCTATTAATAGTCCAGCATGACAACATTTCAGCAGACTGGAATTGGGCCCTCTTAGTATTCCCTGTAATAGAATCATACAACAGAGAATGAGAAATCTACTTTGGTCTTAAAATCATATAACAGAGAATCAGCAAACAACTACTTCAGCCAAGTATTCTTATAAGGGGGCATAGGCCACAAACTTACTCTAGAATATTGCTTATAACCTCGATAAATCTCAATCGATGTGCAAACAGACCTTTTAGAAACTGCCTTCTTCAGTGATTGCTCACAGTCGGGCACAACACCAACAATGCCACTGATTGTAACAAGGTCGGTCTGAAAAATAAAAATACAATCGTACAACATAAATACAGAAACACAATTGATTCATGAAGGAACAAAGAAATAAAAATGTAATACATACAGTGATGTTTCGACATTTGGATTTCTTAGCCAGATATGGGTATACATCAGCAGATGCAACTCCACCATTCGATGTATATACTCCAAGGCTTCATACATCAATGCACCATTACATCCATCGTTGGTAACGTTATTGCAATCTATTAACTGTTGCTCAGAGAGTTTAGTGTGCTTTCCAGTAGCAATAAAGTTGGCTCCTTCAACTGTTCCAATAGTCGAAAAGGCCCAGCATGGCCCTGAAAATTATGGATAGTACTTAAGAATTTGAAAACATGCCCGAATAAATAGCAGCGTGGGAATGTTCAGTGAACTGCTAGGCTCAAGATCAAAATTCAATTACAATTTCCATGTAACACATAATCAAATCATAATTTTATGCACGCAAAAATCACTATCCATTGATTACAAGCTCAAGATGTAGAAACCTTGACAGTTCAAGAACTTTTTCATTCTGGGTACCCCCACCCACCCAGGCCTACTAATAATTTAACTAAACAGGAACAAGAATGCAGAATATGGAAGTAATTTGAAACGTATAAGCATACGGATATGAAAACAATTCATTCATATTTTGTCCCCCAAATAACTTCAAACATGACAGTCAGGTTTCAAATATGGAAGCATAAAGAAATGATATAAATCATTTCAAGTTATGTCAACATTATGTTAGCCAATTCAAAGCTAACAAAACAACACAAATCGGTGAATTTCAATCCCCTAGCTACAACAAGATGTTAAACGAAATTAACTGAACATGATAGCTAAAACCAATCAGGTGTCAAAGCATATATCCAACTCCCATGACTTATATACATAAAAATGTATAATAGAGAATATGTATAAACAAGATTCATTCGACTGGGTCTAACCTTTTATCAATTGATCTTGTACAGGGGTCACAGCTCCCTGATCCTCCAATCCACCCACGTGGGAAGACCGTCCTCGCCAATTTCTCCGCACCAAGCTGTCCGCCCTTGAAATTTTTGAAAATGTATTGTAACATATTAAAACAATGAGCTAGCAAGAAAGGTGCAAAAGCAGGTAATTATCAAGATGAAAACAAAGCAGACATAACCATGATGAAATGGTCTTTGTGGCAGGCCAACTCCACATAATGTTACGTCCAGTGATATTGAACGACAAATGAAAAATTACCATGAAAATTGCACATCAGCATTTTGGAGAACAATTAAAAACTATTTTAATTTTATTAGAACACTAATACGCCACATGTTGTAAGCACATCGAGACATCATGGTGGCAGTGTATACAGTTTTCTGGGAGAAGACTAACATAGTTGTATAGGTTGTCATAATGCAAGATATCTATTGCATATGAACTTTCACTGCGATGCTCTTTTTATAAGTAGTACTTGCAGGCTTTCTAATAAACATTCTGTCCATATTAACAAATTATCATGAATCACAATAAGAAAATGCACACATCAATGATGTTCTCTTAAGTTGCAAAGTTCATCACATTTAATGCAAGAAAATTTCACAGGATCGGGACTAGTGGCATATATAATAGTTTGGTGTGAAGTAGAGTGGAAAAGGGCAAGGAGATCGTAAGCAGCAAAAACTGCATACAAGTAGCGATTTACACATACAGGTAAGACCTAAAAGAAATTGCAACAGTTGAATATAATAAAATTAGAATCTCTCAACCTGTAATATTCAATTATGAGAGCATGGCAGATTACACAAGCTGCCAGCACTATGAGAAATATATAACTGTGAATAACCAACTACTGTCATACAGGAAGCACATGCGCTGATATACATTACCTCCATAGTCATCATTCTTGACTTCCAGATATTTATCAGGCAGAACCCATTGAATGTTAGGCAATTCTACAAAAAAAGAAGATAAAAAGTTACAAAAAATCATTTAGAGTCAGCTTCATCACACAGTATTTAACAAGTATCATGTACAATCATACCCCTGATGAGGCAGGCTTGCTTCTCAGATAGGTGGGCACCAAAAGCGAAGTACTTCACTGGTCGAAACAGAGTACATCCTCTCTCTTGCATTTTTGGGGCTGAGACAAGGATAGATATGAGATTTAAAAAAAATAATGCAAGGTGTGTGCCAATCAAATTGTTGAGTAAAGAACCGCATTTTGATGTCCTACAAAAGTTCAATTTCAGTTCTAAGATATAGTTAATAAGTGCACTAGTAATAAAGGCTATGACTTCCTGATAATTTTTCATGAACATATCAATTCGAACTTATAACCTATACTAAACCAAATTGCAATTCCTCCACAAAGTTAGGATGAGAACAAACCCATGCACATTGCACACTCCAATGACAATTTAAGTATACAACAAAAATTGAAGAATTTGACAAAGATAACCAGAGTGTAGTAATAAATCCCTGTGTAAATAGGGACAAATTTGCAGTGAGCAGTGACCCTGAAATGGTGACTAGGAGAATACAAACTATCATACCAAACTGCCAATTCCATAGACCTATTTCAATCACTCACGTGTCATGATCGATGACTACAAGAGAAAATACATGAAACCCAAACCACGCAAGCAAGTACTTCTCAGCATCCACCACACCACCAGACCAATACGTGATTATGCACATAACCAGGGCAGGCTACCCCTCAAACCGCAATCCCCTCCCGAGCGACCACCAAATTAGATAGGGGCGAGATTTTTATACGGCTGTACCTTCGACAACTGTGGCTAGAGTACTGATGTACATGGCCATGATTCCTCGCGAGTGAGGTCTGAGGCGGGCGGGTCCATCACGATGACCCAGTGCTCTAGGTCGCAGCCGTCGGGCAAAATTCTCCCTTCGGATCCTGGGACTGCAGGTACAACTGCTCCTCGGACCAGCCTTCAAGCTCGTACAGCGGCTTGTTCCGGTAGTACGGTTGAACTCTCCACGGACGCTTAGATGTGAAAAAACCTAGCGGGCGTGGACCGAGTTGGGCCTAGCACGGTAAGAGGCTCCCCGCGCCGCCTCGAGTGGGCCGTAGACGCGGGAGGACCGGAGGCGGCACCCACGCCCCCGAGAGGCGACAGAGACCTGGCGAGGCGGAGCGCGCGCGGACGCGACCCGACGCCATCGCCATCGCCGTCGGGAAAACCCTAGCGGAAGGGAAAGCGAACGGGAGAGGGAAAAGAGAGGGTTTAAGACGAAACGAGTGGAATGATTAGTACTGTATGTGATAAATGGGCACCGGCCGGGACCGGCGAGTGCATTCGGGTTCTGTTCGCGTATCGCGCGGCGTGGCGTGCCCTGCACGTGCTCGTCGTGCTGTATCCGGCGAGATCAAGGCCCAGGGAGGGCCTTGGGACAAGGGGTCTACGCGAAAACTTTTAAATTGTTTTATGCAAAGTGCGAATTTTAATTTTTGGGAGGATATCCAAATTTTAGAGGACCGGCTATCACCAATCACTTACTTCTAGTAAAAGATGGTAATTAAGTGAGAGTTATGTTTTCAGTGGGATGAAGATAACTATGTTTTTACCATCTATCATAATTTATTATAACTAGCGAATATATTTGTGCGTTTGCAACGGGAAGAAAAAACATAAACATATCTAATTTCATAAAACAATGTAAACTCTTTTTTAGTTTTAATTATTTTTGCAAGTAATACACATTTAAACCATGGTCTTGAGACTTTTAAATAATTACAGAGTACTATTTAGATATAGATGGCCAATCATCTCTATTTGCATATACAATCTAATGCTCACAACCGTGTAATTGTTGGCAATGATTTATAAGCAGGTGAGTAATAAGATTAGTCAGGTTCAAAAAAAAATCCACGTGTAGACATTCAAGTAAATTTTGTGAGATTTTCTGTATACAGATCTATACGATAAGAATAGGAACTTATTGCCTCCCAAAATCCTCTTTTATTGTTCTCTACTACCTCAGTCTTGTAAAAATAGTGAACATTCAAGTTTTTCATCAAATTGTAAGAGATTTACACAAGTGATAGTTTTCTATTTTTTTCTCAATCACGCAAAAGATTTACGCGTGTTTTGTATTAAAAAGAGGATTTTTGTTTGTTACAAGTTTGGTGCTCGTACAGGTTTATAGAAATGAAAGGTCGCACCCACTCGATACTGCCATTAACACTTCCTTCTTTCCGGCCATCATGAATTATTTAATTTTTCACTTAAAAATCTAAACAAGGATAAGCGATAGTTTTTGCATTAAATAAAATTCATATAGTATTGAATTCAAGCATTTGAAATATATATCCAAATCTAAGCGGTTTTAGAGGACATCGATAGTTTCGCATCAAATAGTACTCCATTTGTTTCAATATTATACTCAATAAACAGATGATACGGATTCCCTCCCAAGTCCTCCACTACGCCAATCCATCTATAGTTTAGTGCAATCGAGCATTCGAAACTTGTATGATCTTAGAAGACAAACAATAGTTTTGCACTAAATAATACTCCCTTTGCTCCATCCATCATAATTTACTATAATCTTCTAATTAAAAATCAATTCTTGGGGTTCCCTGGGGATTCTTGATTGGAGCTGAGCTAACCATAGCCAAAGTCGTATCTCTTTGGTTAATAAGATCGAAAAGGTTCATCGATCCCAAGCGGTACAGATCCATAATAGACATATAGAGATTTTATACGCCAAGTAACATCAAAAGTAAGGGTTTCCGAAGATGGAAGTCTAATGTTTTTTTACCTGGGGAATTAATAGGACTATTGCGAGCGGAACGAGCAGGGCGGGCTTTAGATGAATCGATCTATTATTCGGGCAATCTTATTAGGAATAACAAGGGCTTCCCTGAATACCCAAAGTTTCATATCTGAAGCAAGTTTTCAAGAAACTGCTCGAGTTTTAGCAAAAGCTGCCCTACGAGGTCGTATTGATTGGTTGAAAGGCCTGAAAGAAAACGTTTAGTTCTGGGGGATTATACCTGTTGGTACCGGATTCCAAAAATTTGTGCATTGTTCCCCACAAGACAAGAACCTTTATTTCGAAATTCAAAAAAAATCTATTCGTGTCGAAAATGAGAGATATTTTGTTTCTCCATACAGAATTAGTTTCTTCTAATTCTGACATAACAAACAATTTCTATGAAACATCAGAGACCCCGTTTACCCTTATTTATACGATTTAAGTATACATAAAGCAATTTTTTTACTTTAATTTAAACTATACTTTTGATCTTAGAATGCTAACAGGTCTTATTTTCAATTTTTTATTTTAATTTTAATTGTATTTTAATTAAGTAAAAGAAGTCAGTTAATTCATTAAGGCTATGTTTATACCGTGTATCAATGGTCAATTATGAGTATGAAGGTTCCATCGGAACAATTATTATTTATTTCAAGCTATTTTGGCTCTTTCTTAAACTTCAAAAAGAAAAATTAATTCCGTAATGGTAAGACGAAAAAATAAAAAATAAAAAAGGAAGTGTGGAAAAAAATGACAAGAAGATATTGGAACATCAATTTGAAAGAGATGATAGAAGCAGGAGTTCATTTTGGTCATGGTATTAAGAAATGGAATCCCAAAATGGCCCCTTACATCTCGGCAAAGCGTAAAGGTACTCATTACAAATCTTGCTAGAACAACTCGTTTTTTATCAGAAGCTTATGATTTAGTTTTTGATGCAGCAAGTCAGGGAAAAGCTTCTTAATTGTTGGTACCAAAAAAAGAGCAGCGGATTTAGTAGCATCAGCTGCAATAAGGTCTCGTTGTCATTATGTTAATAAAAAGTGGTTCAGCGATATGTTAACGAATTGGTCGATTACCAAAACTAGACTTTCTCAATTTAGAGACTTAAGAGCAGAAGAAAAAAAATGGGGAAAATTCCACCATCTCCCAAAAAGAGATGCGGCAATCTTAAAGAGAAAATTATCTACCTGCAACGATATCTCGGCGGGATCAAATATATGACGAGGTTGCCTGGCATTGTGATCGTCCTTGATCAGCAAAAAGAGTATATAGCTCTTCGGGAATGTGCCATTTTGGGGATTCCTACTATTTCTTTAGTCGATACAAATTGTGACCCGATCTTGCGAATATATGGATCCCTGCCAACGATGACACTATGACTTCAATTCGATTAATTCTTAACAAATTAGTATTTTGCAATTTCTGAGGGCCGTTCTCTCTATATAAGAAATCGTTTGATTAAGAAGAATAGTTAATTCTTGAGCAACTGCGTAGATTTATAGGATTAATTACTATATTATTTTTGTTTTGCATAGATAAAAGAAGGGGAATATTGATATATATTAGAGGGTATTGATATATATTATGATCTGATGTGATTTCTTGGTATAAGTTGCTGAGTTGAGAAAGAGATGCTTGAATCAAAAGAATTCCTTTTTTGAAGTTCAATTTTTATCAGAGGACAATATGAATATTACACCATGTTCCATTAAAAACACTCAAGGGGTTATATGATATATCGGGTGTAGAAGTAGGCCAACACTTCTATTGGCAAATAGGAGGTTTCCAAATTCATGCCCAAGTACTCATCACTTCTTGGGTCGTAATTACTATTTTGCTAGGTTCAGTTTTCATAGTTGTTCGGAATCCACAAACCACCCGACCGATGGTCAGAATTTCTTCGAATATGTCCTTGGAGTTTATTCGGGACTTGAGCAAAACTCAGATTGGAGAAGAATATGGTCCCCGGGTTCCCTTTATTGGAACTATGTTCCTTTTTATTTTGTTTTGAATTGGTAAGGTGCTCTTTTACCTTGGAAAATTATAGAGTTACCCATGGGGAATTAGCAGCGCCCACGAATGATAATAAATATACTGTTGCTTTAGCTTTTTCTAAAAATCAGCGGCTTTTTTTTGGGGGGTCTTAGCAAAAAAGGATTGAGTTATTTCGAAAAATATATTAAACCAACCCCAATCCTTTTACCTATTAACATCCTAGAAGATTTCACAAAAACCATTATCCCCTTAGTTTTTGATTTTGGAAATTTTGGGGATGAATTAGTCGTTGGCGACCAGGTGTACACCTCCAAGGACAATGTTTTCTAATCGCCAGAAGAATATAACGTGCTCGGGGACTTGTTGGGGATATTAATCGGCATATCTCCCGGGACCTTATGGGTCTGCCCACCAGGGACGGACCCAGCCCCGGGCCTTGCGGCACGCGACCAGCCCGTTGTGCTCGCCAAGGACTCCGAAGAAGCCTTGCTCACCAAGAAGGGGTCCTAGTAGATAGACTGGATCCTTACCCTTTAAGGGGGCCGATCATAATCTGTTAGGATAGAAAACTGTAACCCTGTCCCCGGCTATATAAGGCGAGCAGGGACCCCCCCCAAAACATCCCTGATATGATCCCCTAGATTCATCTAGGATTTGTAACCTAATACTCAGATCAATCCAGCCCCCAAAAACAGGAGTAGGGTTTTACGGCGATTTGTCGGCCCGAACTGTCTAAACGTGTGGCTACGCTTTCTGTGTTACGCTTGATCGCCGTGCGCCACACCTCCCCCTACAATCTACTACCGTGGGGTACCACCTAGGTGACTGTGACGATATTTCGTCGACAATATCATCATCGCAAGACAAATTATTCTAACTTGTATAGCATGATCATGAGTTCAGGTCAATGTGAGGCAAAGAGGGCTAATCCAATCTATGTTTTGAAAATCAGACTCTACATCAAACATGGTAGACACAAGTTGTTCTAATTGTTGAGTATTAGTCATGAATTCAGGTTACATATGTGACTACAGTTTGGCAAGTAATAACAGCGAGACGAGAAAGAATCCATTGATGAGTAGCTAGTTGGGGGGGGATGATAAACGCCCTTTTATTGGTACCATAGTATAGATTCTGCCACAAAAAAAAGTCACATAGATTTCCAATGATTTATTTTCCTTTTTTTTTTTAAAATTAAAAAATACAAAAATTTTGATTTTCGAATGTTCCCTTTTTTTCCCATGGCTGCTATTTTTGATTTACGTGAAAAAAATTTCTTCGGCCGTGAAAACAAAAATAGAAGAAAGTGAATGTTTTGTTTCCTTCTCTTTAAAAAAATATCTATTTGGACTCGAAAAAATCGCTACTCTAAAAGGAATTTTCTTATCTAAATTGGGTTTTAAATTTTTTTCCCTTTTGGGCAACCGTATTTTTTCACAAAGGTGTCTTGCCCCAAAAACCCATATCCCCTATATAGAAAAGGGTTTTTTTAAATAAGAAAAACATAAATTTTTTTGGGGAGTTTGAAGTAAAGAAATTTTTCCCCTTTCAAGTGGTTTTTTTATATATATGTTTTTTTAAAAAAAAAAAATGTAGAAACAGTGAATTTTAAAAAATTTTCTTCTTGATTTAGAAAAGTGAAAAATTGTTCCTTTTTTTGGGAAATATAACTATCTTTTAAGATCTAAAATTTTTTTTTTTGTTTTTTTTTCATTTTGTTTTTAATATATAAAAATTTTGAATTCAAAAAAAATTTAAAATTTTTTTAAGAAATTAATGTTCTTTAAGTTAAATTTACTTTTGGGCCCAAAGTGATTTAAAATAAAAAGCCCCTAAAACAAAGTTATAGATTAATAAATAGACTTTTTTTTTGTATTTTCATTTTCCATTTGATTTTTTTGAACAAGAAAAAAAAAAATTAATTTAAATATAAGCCATTCAATCAAAATTTTTTTGGGGGCCTAAAATTTCAAAAAAAAAAACCCCAAAAAAAAGTTGTGGTTTATCATTATTAAAAATTTTTTGGCGGGGCCCTTTCTTGACCCCATACGCCAAAAAATTAAAAATTTAAATTTCAAATTAAGAATTGAGAAAATTTGAGGGGTAAAAATTATTTATATAAAAGATTTCATTTAAATTTATATAAAAGTATGAAACTTTTAGTTTGGGATTTTTCATTTTAAAACTTATGGTCCCCCAAGTTTTGCCGAAGTTTTATTTTTGATTAAAATTTTTTTTAATTGTTAAAGAACACAAATGAAGAAATTAGAAAAAATTAGTTCTAGATCTTGAAGTGATAGATTATATTTTAAAAAAATTTGTACTAAATTTAATTTTTTTAAATTTTTAAAAAAATATTTACAATTCAATATTTCTTGATATTTTTTTTTTTAAAAAACGTTTTAGTCAAAATACCTTTAAACTCAACTAAACTTTTTGTTATTTTTCCAACCCGACTTATATTTTTATTTTTTAATTTAAAATTCATGATTTTTAAAAAAAATTGGGGGGTAGTACCCCCAAAAAAAAAAGAAATTTCAACCCCCATTTAATAAGGAACTTTATTTTGAGAGTGCCTTTTTAAAAAGGGGATTTTTTTCAATGTAAATAAATAATTTCCTTTTCTTCTTTTAGCTTAATTTTGGATTTTGTTTTTTTTTTTTTGTTTTATTTATTAGTCATGTTTTGATCAGGGGGGATCGTTTCTAGTTGCTCAAATTAAAAAAATTTGGGTTGATTTGTAGTTGGTAAAAATAGTTTAAAGTTTTTTGGGCATTTAATTCGATTTTAACCCCAATTAAAACCCACTAATGACCCTTTTTTGCAAAAAACCCGGCAAATTTGGGGCTCGGTTTTTCAAAAACTTTTTTTTTTCAAAAGGGTTTTTATTTTTTGGAGGCTAAATTTTTATTTTTTTTTTAGAAAATAAAATTTCAATTTAAAAAACTAAAAAACAAAGTTTGAGTTTATTGAAAAGTATAAAATTTTATATTAAAAATATTTTTTTTTGGGGTCCTATAAAAAAAATTTTATTTTTAAAAAGTAAGCATTGTTTTGATTATTACGGACTAAAATTTATTTTTTTTTTCAAGCATTTTTAATTTCCCCAAATAAAATATTAAAACTATAAAATTTCTTACATCGGATCTTAAGTTTTATGTAAAATTTTTCATTCAAAGTCTTTTGAAGGTTTTAATTTTTTAAAATTTAAGTTTGCTGCCTAGTATTGTTTTGTCGCATGATGACCAAAATTAAAAAAAAAAGTAAAATTTAATACGATGTAAAGTGATTTTTTTTATAAAAAAAATTTCGATCCGTGAGAAACAATTTTTGTTTTAAGTTTTTTTTATGGAAATTTAAAAAGGGGGCAAAAAAATAAGATAAAATTTTGAAACAAACAAACAGACTAATTTTTTGTTCATTAGAAAAAAAAATATATTTTTCTTTTGAAGTAAATGAAAAACCCTTTTATTTTTAAAAATTTCAAGAATCTCCCTTTGTGGTTTTGGTTTTTTCATTTGAAAACTTGAAATGTAAAAAAAAATTTTAAAAAATTTTCAGCGCCATTAAAAAAAAAAAATACTTTTAAAAATAGCAAGGGTCAAATTTATTGATTTTATTAGTGGGGGGTTCGGTTTATATATAGTTAAGGTGAAAACAAAGTTAATACAGTTGAAGGTTTAAAATTTTTACTTTCCCCAAAAAATTTTAAATTATTGCCCCCCGATTTAGAACCCCAAAGGCTAATTTTTTTTAAAATTTTTAAAAGTAAAACTATTATATTAAATTGTCCTAACTAACAAACCCCCTTTTGATTTTTGTCAAAGACAAGGGGTGAGTGTCTCCCGCACATCTGGTTTTGGATATGGCGCATGGGTTTAAAATTGGTCGGAAATTAGTTATGCCAACAATATTATTTTTAATTTCCTTTCTTTTTGGTTGTTGGTTTTTTTTGAAGTGAAAGTTTGAATTTTCCCATCATTTCAACAAGTAGTGCGTTTTATTTATTTTTTGGCCAAAAGTATCCCGGGGGGGGGGGGGGGGGGCAAGGCCCCAGTCGCTCCCCAGTTTTTTCATTATGCCCTCGCGAAGGGGGGGCCAAAAAAAAAAGAGCGCCCCGGGTGCCCCTTAAGGCCCCCGGCCACACGGTTGGTTCCCTCCCGCGGGTCTGTGGTCCTGGGGAAAAACCCCCGGCGGGGGACCTTTTTTTCAACGTCGGCCCTTCGCGTGTGCGCGGAGGAGGCAAAGTGCGAGAAGGGCGAGGGTGTTTTCACTGTCAGGCCCTGTGAGCTGCGCGGTTTTTTACATTGCACCCGTTTTTCCTTTTTTTCCCCCGAGATTAATGATCATGCCTTGTCCCCACGTGGTTTCAAAAAATTTGAGTACCCTTTTTGGAGTAGATGGAGTAAAATATTTTCAAAGGAATTTTAGTATTATTATTGCAAAAATTTTTAAAAAATCTGCAAAAAACTCTCAAAATTTTGAACTATCGTCCTCTTTCCTCTCTCTAAAACCCATGTTCGCCTACACGATGTTTAGCCTGTACACACCGGTTTAAAAGCTACACGGTGTACACCTTTTTTTTTTTTTCAGCCTTTTTTGCCGTTTTTAAAAGTGTTTTGCCCTTTTTTAAACATCCGTTTTTTCCAAAAGGGTAAAAAGAAGGGGGACCACTTTTTAACGTTTAGCGTTTAGGATAACTTGCTGTAACCCCCTCGGAAAATCAAAAGCTAGCTAAAAAAATTAGCTAAATTTTATTTTATTCTCTTAAATTAGATAATTTTTGATTTTCCTAACAAACCTGTAAAAAAAAAAATAGATCACTGATGCTTTGCCGAGTGCTGGTAAAGGCATCGGCCCCAAAGGGGAAATCAGGCAAGCCCAAATGCCAGACACTCGGCATATTAGCATCGGTAAAGCTTTCCCTTTGCCCAGTGCCCAAAAATGGAAAAATA
>CM039130.1:29695542-29731008 GCA_022036555.1 Microstegium vimineum
TGCCGAATCTCTGGAAATTAGCTGAGTGCACAAACACTTGCTGAATCCTTGAAAATCAGCTGACCGCACGAACACTTGCCGAATGCTTTGGAAATCAACCGACCGCATGAAAACTTGCCGAATGTTCTGAACATTTGCTTCTGCAAATTTACTGCGCATTGGCCCACCTGTCATCTTCCTAGGCGTGCCAAAATCCAGTGTTAACACATGCCCCATCAATTTCGGGATAAAAGTTGTTTTATTCTGAAATTGACTACAAGCTTCCTCTTTTCTTCTAGGTCAACACTGTTCATCACTGCAGCCGCCGCTCGAGGAAATCCAAGCTCTAGTGCTTCTTTGAATCTAATTCGAATCTCCAATGGCGACTCAAGACGAAATCCCAGAGGTAAATTTCACCCATCTTCAAGTATTCGGCAATTTCTGCCCAGACTTCTTTTACTTCTTTTTCCGATTAATCTGGTCCCTGATCCCCACTATTTCTGAAGGAATACAAGAGCAAAATTCTGATTCCCTATGCTCATATCCTGATTCCTATCTCCTTGGCCCAATGGGGAACCCTGATCCGACAGAGATTATTGAGAAAAAAACTCTGAGGATCCCTTTCAAATCTGGAGTCAAACCACCAAACCAATGGCCAAACACTTTCAAGACTTGGCCTTTTCCCCCAATTGTCGGATGGCGAAATTGGTACCGGAGGATGCTGAAAAAGAGCAGCGACAACTGGGACAGTCAAGATATCACCCACTGCCTGGAATTGTCCTTATCAGAGATGCCCAGAAACGAACCCTTAATGATAGCAGCCTCCCACTTCTGGTCCAATGCCATCAATACTTTTGTCTTTGGCCATGGCATGATGACTCCCACTTTGGCCAATGTATTTATGATGACTGTGGCCAAAATGTATCCAAACCAGTACACCCCTGCCAGTATAAGGGCAAAAGCAACTAGAAAGCTGTCAAATCCGGAGGTGGATGGGTTGGATACATTCAAACCTACATGGGAGCATCTGGTGCTGTTTCTGATAAGGAGAGCAGGGCTTTCATGAACATGTGGTTGTGCAGGTTCATCTTTTGTGGAAAATCCAATGAGCCGACCCTAAATCACATGATAATGGCTGAGAATTTAGTTGCAGACACACTAATCCCTCTGGGCAAATACCTTTTGGGATCTGTTTATCATATGATGCATCAGATTAGTGTTCAGATGTTCCATGGCAAACATATTTCTTGTGTGAGTGGTCCCTAGTGGTTCATCCAGATGTGGTTGCAACTTTATATGTACCAAATAGTATCTGTACCTCTTCATGATTTGAGCTTCCTTCGGTTAATTATGCTGAAGGTAGCACAACAATAGTCAAGAATTGCCAGACCAATGGAGAAGCATCTTCTTCCATCAGCATTGACATGAATATTGTCCATCTCTTCGAGCTATTCTTCAAGGGTTTTAACCATGTGCTCTGGCTCCCTTACAGAGAGAATGACAACTTGATCTTCCCCTGCAAATTCAGCTATGAATCCGGCTGTTCTGACAAAGTGTCCACAGAAATTTTCAATTCCTTTATCAGGCCTTTCATCCTGCCAGCCGAATTCCATCATGGGAGAATGGTAAATCCCACTTATGAATTCTACAATCCCAACATGGCATCCATGCAATTAGGATGTGGACAGCTGCCCCCAAGATCTTTCTTCTCAACAATCATAAGGTACAGGGAGCTGATCACCAATGAAACAGAAGCCAGAAAAGTCTTTGAACTTGGGCAAGATTTGCCAATATATGAACCTTCTCCGTTTGGACTAGTGGATGCTGCTCCCCCCTCTTTTCTTCCTGGTGGCAAGAGTGGCATGATCATATCTTCAATATACTAGTGCATCCTTTATGCCAAGATTTGTATCCCCAATTTGCTCCTGACAATGAGGTAACTTCATTGCACTTGTTACTTCCTGCTTTCGAATTCACCTCTTCTCATTCTAAAATCTGGATGTGCACAGGATTTTGAACCTACTTCTCCTTCCAAAACACTCCAATATTACGAGCTGGGCCTAAACCTGCCTTGGGCTTTAATGCTCCCACTCTGGCAATTTTCATGAAGACTCCTATAATCTCAACCACTGTATCCTTAGGAGGAAAAGGTAAAAGAAAGATGCTTGAGGATATTCATGTGACTAGAAAAGTCAGGTCCAAGATAGCCAAACGATCTCCTAAGGTATGACCCTTTTATTTGGCTATAAATCTTACTTAATAACAACTCTGACCATTCTTATATCAATCATCTTTACTGCAGCCACGTGTGAAAATCCCAGGATCAAGTAATACCTCACCAGTGGTGGACATCCCCCTTCAACCTTCTACTGACGATGCAGAAGCTCAACCATCGGCAGAAGCTCATGAAACTGAAGACACTGAAGCCGATGAAGCCGAAGGCACTGATGCTCAGGAAACTGCCGAGCGCATTGGTAATATCATCCGTCTAATCACCTCTCCCCCTTCTTACATGAGATCTATCTCCTGTTCCTTATACTTTATCATCTGTACTATCGGAAATAGATAGAATTCTAGAAGACTTGGTAGGAGAAACTTTCTCTGGTCCAGTTCTAGATTCACCACCTCTGAATATTCAGTCAAGCCTCAAACAGAGCAGGACACCACCCATTCTGAGGATCAATCAAGGCATCAGGTAACATTTTGTTTTAAGCCATTTCTAGCAAACTCATCCAGTCAGCTAACTTTTCCTTTTAGAACACTGTTAAGCTGACTACTAGCTATTCCTTCACTGTTGAAGACTTCATCAGTGAAAAGGGTGAAGAAGCCACCTCTCAGCAGACCTTGTTAGTGGAAAACCAAGCCCGACTGAAGGATATAACTAGTCTTCTGAATAAGGACATCAACATCTTGGTTCAGGATTCAGATCAAATAAAAGATCTTCTTGAGCTCATCAATCAAGATCTTCCACCTATCCTCAAGGTTTCTCTAGAGTCTGCAGCTAAACTTGATGATTATTTTGCTGTGGTGAAGAGGGCAAATAAAAACATAGCCTCTAGAACTGTTTTGCAGAACAATAGGTCCCTGAAGAAACAAGAAGCCAAAGCCTTGCATTCTCAACTCCAAACTGCCAAGAATTCACTGGCAAATTTGGAGTCTGAACTGAAAGCCATGAAGGATGAGAAAATCAAACTAGAGGCCCAACTGACTGAACTGAATGCCAAAATTCAGTCTCATGAAGCCAAGATGACAGATTTGTCAAAATCCATAGAAACAACTTCATCAACAATGTCAACCATCCTGAAAGAAGACCAACAACTCAAGGCAAGGTTGTCTAGCATCCAGAGCTCTGAAGATGAAGACCGGAAAGTGCTGGACAATGTTAACCGAATCAGGACCGAGGCCTTAGATGCCATCAGTCAACTTCTGAGTCAATAGAAACATGGATTTGTAATAGTTTAACTATAATATATGTTGTTTCCAAACAATCGGATATTTCTGTCTTTACCTCTATATACTTCTGTCTGTATGATAATGTAATCAACTTTTATATTCTCCCGTTCAAAACATAGCCGATTACATTTAGCTTTCTGAATCAAAGAAATGACCGATCGTCCCTGCCTTCCTGACTTAAGGAAATAGCCGACCAACTCTCGACTTACCCAAGCCTGGCCCAGTCCAGTAACGGCCCATCCGAGTGGGAAAAACCCTAACTTGTCGCTTGGCATTCCATTCGGCTTATAAATAAACCTTCCTTCTTCTACCCCCATCAACAGTTCCAGTCAAGCATTTTTTGCCTCCGTCTCCTCCTCTTCTCTTGCTCAAACCAATCTAGAAGGAAACCCTAGCCTGCACAGTAGCGATGGCGGGAGGCGAAAACCGTGGCAAATGCCTCGCCGAAGGGGAAGCTGAAGGAGCTGAGCATGGCGCAATCGACAATGCGGGTGAGAATCGGCTTCTTGCCCCTTGCAGTTTTGTTCTTTGTTCATCTCTCTAACCCTGATTCTTGTTCTTACTCATCAGGATCAATGTGATCTCCTCTAGCTATAGCATTCCCTTCCCTTCGGCGACAGCGGACCAACCGGGGACTCCATCATCCGGTTCTTCTGGGTCCTCAGGTTCCTACCACTCCCAACCTTGGGATTTGGATTCGGGTGCTATGGACGTCCTTATACCCACGCGGAGGCGTTACCTTCAGGGGTGAAAGGGACGAGGCCGGAGGGGAGCTGGAGAAGATCTCCAAGCAATACGGCATCGACCAACTCGAGTGGGGAGAACCAGCGGAAGCAGTTCTGCGACGCCATCTCCGGTTAGTGCAAATGACTCCACTTCATTTTCCTTTTCTCTGATTCATCTGTTCACTCGATTGGTGTCCTTCTGTTTAGAACTTTCTGCAGAGGTTGATCGCTTGAAGATTGTGGAGAACAAGGTCGCCGACAAGGTGAACGGCTAGGGAGAAACTGCCGAGGCACGCCTTGATGATGCGGACGGTCATATAGATCAGGCCATCATCCAAGGCGTACGTCACGGCGTAGCTCTGGGGCTGGCGGCAATGTCCACCCAGACCAACGAAGATCTCTCCTTCATGCCAGCCGGCTTCCGTGGTGGCGTGCCCCAGAAGAGATCGAAGACATCGATGATCTCTTGGACAGTTACGAGGACCACGCTACCGCCATCGCCGATGCCACAGACGCCCAGTCTGTTCTCAAAGGCTATTTGATGAGTAGTTTGTAATTAGGGACTTCTGTAAAGAACTACCTGTCTTGTGAAATATAATCTATGGTTTCCAGTTGTTTCTTCTGTCATGAATCTCTCTAAGAATGATAAATTCTGACGACTATTGCTTGAATCTGTATGACACTGCTCTGATTGTGTTTTAAAAAAATTTTTGTTCTAAAGGTGACACATACCGCGTTAGCTATCCTCTAAGTTCTTAGAGTATTTTTTCGGCTAAAGGCGATATCTCCATATCGGCTATTTTGTGTACAAAGCTTCTTAAGTCTGTTTATGCACCAACCTCAACACTGGGATGAAATTTCTTAAGAAATCTTCTGTTAATAGCTCTAGTAAATTCTTCTCCCAGTAGAGTTCTTAAGATATACGCATTGCCAGGTGCACATCTCACTATCCGGAAAGGCCCTTCCCAATTCGGAGACCATTTGCCGAATGCCTTATCTTTTGTCCCAATCGGCAGTATAGTTTTCCAAATTAAATCTCCCTCTGCGAATTGTTTCTCTTTGACCTTTTTGTTGTAATACTTGGCAACACGTAATTTTTTTTTCTCAATATTCTCCAATGCTTTAAGACGAACCAAATGTAAATCCTCCAATTCATCCATCATCAGATCTTTATAATCTTCTTTCCTCAAATCCTTTTGCAATGTAACTTGCCTAGAACCCGATTGCAACTCCCATGGTAACATAGCATGATGTCCATAAACCAACTCATAGGGAGATGCCTGAGTAGACCATGACAAGCCATTCGGTAAGCCCACAAAGCCTCATTAAGAACCGAATACCACTTCTTGGGCTTCTCATCAATCTTCTTTTGAATAATTTTGATCATGATCTTATTTGATGCTTCGGCCTAACCATTAGCTTGTGCATAGTAAGGAGAAGAATTGTATAATTTGATTCTCATCTCTTCAGCAAAATCATAAAATTCAGATGAGGTGAACTGAGTCCCTTGATGTGTTGTTATAGTCTGAGGAATCCCAAACCTGTAAATTATATGCTCCTTAACAAAATTGATTATGTTCTCTGATGTAACCTTCTTCAAAGGAATAGCTTCAACCCACTTCGTAAAATAATCTGTGGCTAATAGCACAAACTTATGTCCCTTGCTAGAAGGAGGATGAATCTGACCAATCAAGTCTATACCCCATCCTCTAAACGGCCAAGACTTGATAATTGTGTTCATAGCCAATGCTGGAGCTCTTTGAATATTACCAAATTTCTGACAATCTTAACATCCCTTGTAATATTCAAAACAATCTTCAAGCATGGTCGGCCAGAAATAACCAGTTCTCCTAATTATCTACTTCATTCGGTAAGCCGATTGATGTGCACCACATATCCCCTCATGCACCTCATACATCAGTTTTCTGGTTTCCTCTTGACTTAAACATTTGAGGAGTACTCTATCTATGGATTTATAGTATAACTGGTCATCAAGGAGCACAAACTTGATAGCTTTGTACCTGAGCTTTCGGGAAGCCCTTTGTGATGGATTTTTTTAGTAATCGGCAATTTCTTTTCTCCAGTCATCAATTACCCGATTCTCATCCAAAGCATCAACCTCTTGATCCTCTCGGTACCCCGAAGCAATTTGAGCCAGTTTATTTGCTTCTTCATTATGCCCCCTAGGGATATGATGCAAAGTTGCTACCTAGAAATTTTTCAAAAGCTCTCGGCATTCCTCATAATATTCTTTCAACACGTCATTCTTGCATTCATACTGACCGGTTAGTTGGTTAATTACCAACTCAGAATCCCCAAAGATCTCAACAGCAATGACCTTTATGTCAACTAGAAGCCGAAGCCCTCTAAGCAATGCTTCATACTCTGCTTGATTGTTGGTAACATAGAATTCAATAGGGATGACATACTTAAAAATCGTCCCTCGTGGGGAAATCAAGAGAATACCAGCACCATCACCTTTGCTGCAGGATGAACCATCGAAAAATAAAGTCCATGGTGCAATACTTATCATGCTAGCAGAAGGATCACGGTGTTGGGTAACAAAATTGGCTATAATTTGACCCTTTACTGCCTTTGCCGATTTGTACTTTAATTAAAATTCTGATAAACCCAAAATCCACTTGCCAATTCTTCCGTTTAAAATTGACATTGATAACATATGTTTTATTACATCAAATTCAGAAACTACCACACATTCGACATTCAACAAGTAGTGCCGAAATTTGGTACACGAGTAATACACACACAAGCAAAGCTTTTTCATAGCCGAATACCTCGTCTCTGGATCTAGCAGCTTTCGGCTAAGGTAAGCTATTACTCTTTCTTTTCCCTCAAACTCCTTAATGAGGGACGATCCTATCGTCAGGCTATCGGCCGCCACGTACAACTTAAAAGGCTTATCAAGCTGTGGAGGTACCAACACAGGTGGCGCTTTCATGTACTCTTTGATTTCCTCAAAAGCTTTCTGTTGTACGTCACCCCATACAAACTCTTGATCCTTTTTAAGCTTCAACAATGGAGAGAAAGGCAACACTCTTTCCGACAGATTAGATATGAATCTTCTTACAAAATTAATCTTGCCGAGCAGTGATTGCAACTCTGTGAGATTAGTTGGAGGAATAACTTTGTCTATTGCTTCCATGCTCTTTTTACCGACTTCGATACCTCCTTTATGGACCAAGAACCCCAAAAACTCACCAGCGAGACCCCGAAGGCACACTTGTTCGGGTTCATCTTTAAACCATGCTTCCTAGTGCACTCCAAAGTCTTTCTTAAATCGGCTAAATGTCCCATGTGATCTCTAGACTTGACCACCACGTCATCAATATAGATCTCCACAATTTTGCCGATCAACTCGTGGAAAATAAAGTTCATGGCTCTTTGATAAGTTGCACCGGCATTCTTTAAACCAAAAGTCATGACAACACATTCAAACAAACCAATATGACCAGGGCATCTGAAGGCTGTTTTTGAAATATCCTCTATTGCCATAAAAATTTGGTTATAACCAGCATTACCATCCATAAAGCTGATGACTTCATAACCAGTCGATGCATCGACAAGCAAATCGGCAACCGACATCGGGTAACCATCCATTGGCGTGGCTTTATTGAGATCTCTGAAGTCAATGCAAACTCTCATCTTTCCATTTTTCTTGTATACTGGAACTATGCTTGAAATCCACTCTGCATATCTACATAGCCGAATGAAATTTGCTTCTAATAATCTTTCAACCTCTTTTTTTCACATCAGCCAGTACCTTTTCTTTGAAAATTTTCCGAGGAGGTTGTTTGTAAGGACGATAACCAGTCTTGATCGGCAATCGATGCTCAACAATAGAACGATCCAGCCCGGGCATTTCTGTGTAGTCCCAAGAAAAACAATCTTTGAACTCTTTTAGAAGGTTTATTAATTTCACTCTATACTCGGGGTCTAAATTTCCACTGATATACATCGGCCTTGGTTTGACATCATCACCAACATTTATTTCTTCTAACTTATCGGCCGACATAAATCCACGTCCTAGCTTTCCTTTATTGCCATCGATTGGATTCCCCATTAAAAATTGCTTTGAGAGCCGACTGCTTGGATCGGCTGTTGATCCTTGTTGAAAACGTTCACAGGACCTTCTTCCCAGATTTTTCTAGAGAAACAATCAAAGCCATCATATTCCCAGTAGGTAGGCTCTGCGGTAGCAACACTTACCGAATCATCAGCATGAACAATTTCAATATCATCTCCAATCCACTGAATGAGAGTTTGATGCATGGTTGAAGGTATGCAGCAGTTAGCATGGATCCAATCTCTTCCCAAGAGCAGACTATATGCCCCCTTGCCATCAATGACAAAGAAGGTAGTAATCAAAGTCTTTGACCGATCATCAACTCGACATGTACAGCTCCCCGGGTATCAGAAGGATTACCAGCAAAGTCTCTGTGTACCAAGTCAGTCTTCAACAAATCCTCATTGGTCATCTCGAGCTTCCTAAAAGTAGTATAAGGCATAATATTGATGGCAACCCCTCCATCAACAAGCATCTTGGTCAGAGGCTTGCCATTGATATATCCCTTCACGTAAAGTGCTTTCAAATGTCGATGTTTAGCCGGTTTATTGAAGATTGCCTGTTGAGTCAGGATAAGCTGGGCCATTAGATCCTGATACTCACTCTCATCGAAATCTGAGTATACTTCCTCTTGGATATCTTGGCTTTCGGGAGCTATGAATTCTGATGGGATGAAGAAAGCAATACATGCGTCAGCCAAACGATCTTGATCATCAGTCTTCTTCTTAGGACGCCATATCTGCTTTTTTCAGCAACTGTTTGTGCTAACTCCCTGTTTCTCAAACATTGCACTCTCCTTTTCTGGCTCTTCCTTAGCCTTGGTGGACACCATTGTCCCTTTTGCCAGATATGCTCCCGATGCTCTTCTTCTTCAACACCTCTCTCATAATGGATCCACTCCTGATCGGCAAACCTCTTGCCTCGCCGATCGTCAGAGCCACTTATTTTTAAACGCCGATTGTCCTCAGGAGAATGTGCTCCAAGTCTTTCATGGACCGGACGACGGTTGACTCAAGACTGCCTGTACCCCGAGTATTGATCACTGCATTCGGGGAAATTATTCTTACTAGGCAACTTCAAGCCTTCATTCCAACAATGTTTAAAGAATGAGCATCCCCAATGAGACTGCTCCTGCTCTCTCATGTACTTTTGCTCTCTCTAGTACATCTCTTCCTCATACCTCTGATGCTCCTCTATGAACTCTTGTTCCTCATAATATCTCTTCCTCTGATACTGCTCTCACTTCCATCGCCACTTGTTCAATAGAATCCGTGTTGTAACCCTAGGCTTGGAAGCTTCCCCTTTTTTGGTTCGGCTATCTTGGAACTGAGCACGTTGCCAAAACTCTTTATCTGTAATCTGCCGATCAGAGTCAACAGCACCAATTTTTCTTGCTCTGTCAGAGGTTAACACCTTGATCTTGCCCTTGTCTCCGGGGTTTTCTATGGCAACCATGTTCATGGAGAAAGACACCGTGTTCTGCGCAAAGGGATTAGCATCAATCTTCATTTTACCATCAAACTTCAAATGCCCCTCCTGAATAGCCTTCAGGATTCGCACTCTGAACACTCGGCAATCATTGATGGAATGGGAACTAGTATTGTGGTAGCCACAAAATTTCTTATCTTTCACTCCCTCTGGGGGTAGCATAGGGTGCTCTTCTGGCAATTTGATGCGTCCTTCCTTCAACAAACTTGTCTGATTTGGAGACATCAAAGTCGTAAGTACCCTTCTGCTGCCTCAGTCATTGCTGACTAACCTAAGTCGGCTCTTTCGTCCAGACCAACTCGGCTGCGGCTACCTCATCCTCATCATCATACTCTGCTGCCTCTTCCAGGAAACTCTGATACATCTCATTGGCCACATCACCCTTCTGAAAACGGTTATCTCTCCTGAATCCTTGAGCCTGATTGCTCATCATAGCCAACCGCTGTGATAACTGACCAAGGTCATCAAAGTCCATGCCGAATAGCTTCTCCCTGACATTCGGCTGCATGCCCTCTATTGCCATCCCTGGCAACTGGTCATCTGGCAGATTCAAGGAATAACAGAGGTTTTTGGTCTCTCTGAACCTGCGGAGATACTCCTGGGGTGTTTCATTAGCCCTCTGTCTCAAGCTCATGAGATCAACTAGCTTCTTCTCATTAGTTCCCGTGAAGAAATAAGCATGGAACCTCTGCTCTAATTCTGCCCACGTACCAATGGAATTTGCTGGCAGAGATGTCAACCACGTGAAAGCTGGCCCTGTCAGAGATAACGGAAAATACCGAATCCTCCAAGCTTCATCAGCAGACGCCTCCCCAAGCTGCATCAAGTATCGGCTGATGTGTTCTATAGTGCTGGTATCATCCTGACCAGAAAACTTGGTCAAATCTGTAGGAGGTTTCACTCTCGGAGGTAGTGCCACTCGGTTGTACCACTCTGGATAAGGAGACTTATATGCATAAGACTGGTTCTTTGGCTTTAAACCAAACTGATTCTGCATCATATCTACCATCCTGTTCATGATGAGGTCAATATTTGAATTTGGAGCTCCATGTGCCTGTCCCTCAAAGCCAAACCTGCAGAATTCTTATACCCGGATTCGAGAAAGCATCAATAGCATTGTAATCGGCAAATTCCTGATATCCTTCTCCATACATATTTTTCTACAGCCTATTTACAGCTGGAGACACCTTGAAAGCCGACTGTGGGACGTTTCCTGTTGCATCGAACGTGAGTTGGCCATACGTCATGGGCGGTTGCTGTTTCTGGTTAGGAGCCATGCCACCTTGGTCCATGTTAGGCACTCCGCTACTCTCCGCAACTTTCTCCTGATGTTTGGGCACATGAAACAATGTTGGTCCTTGCATTGGACCAAAAGTCTCTTCAAAGCACTTATCAGCAGACGGACCGAAAGTGTTGAGCATGATCGTGCGAAAGGTATTCAAGAAAGCCGTATGATGATTTCTCATAGTCTCACTCATGGCCTTATAAACCATTTCAGTCATTTTCCGAGCATCCTCCTCTTCGGTGTAATCAGACTGATGTGGAAGGAGGGTCCTTGGGAGCGATTGCTTCTAAAAAACTTGATTACTTTTATTCTTTGAAAAGGACAGCAAGGACTTCTGTTGAAACTCATCACATGCTTGCTGAACCACGTTCCTCAGGTCTTCTGGCAACTCATCTATAGTCACGTCCAGAACTTGGCTATTGTCGATTTCGACCATCTTGAAATGTGGGGTCCCACTGGGCGTGCCAAAAAGTGTGTTGACACAAAAAGTGACGTACTGTGCCTCACACACAACAAGCCGGAAAGCTTAGCTTCAATCGGGTGCCCGGGCGTCTCAAAATCTGGAAACGTGCCAGTCAGTTTAACCTGAAACTAACAAGGGACGAAATCATTAGATACAAACTGGAACGTGTCGGGTGAAACCAGATAGTTCCATATATACGGCCCTGAAGCCACTTACGACGACATACAGCTATAGAAGCTGTCTGCCAACAGGTTTTAATAGATGAATCGGATAAAACAGACATAAGGTACGTAAAGCATTGATAGCCGAACGTGCATGCATGGAAAAGTACGTACGAATGAATCATTATTAATTATGAATTAAGGCATAACCAAGCTCGGCAAGCCAACCGAATTGGGGTCCATGATGAAGGAACATGTAGATAAACACGATTAAACTAATCTAAAGCATGCGTCTGCCGCACGACACCCAACATTATCAAAGCTTAAATGTGATTAACATGCATGAACCCGCAACACGTAACAATCTAGATCAAAACTAATTCGGCTACTATGAACATAAGATCTATTCACATGAACAACATGAATGACTATTAAAGCGTGAATAGATCTATAAGAAAAGATAAAGCCGAACGTATCAATCTAGACTGGACAAAAGAGTGTTACGAATATATAACAAATACAAAAATGCAACACGTGATAACTTAATGAATCTACTAGATCTTGCCAAATCTAACGAGCCGATAACCATCTTGCTTTTGCTAAGCATATCGAGCAAACGCCTACCGCACGGTATTTACTCATAAACAAAACATAAGCGAAGACTTCTTGATTGTCAAGCAAAGATCCGCCGTACGATCATTGAAAACAAACAAGAATACTTGCATCAACATCTAAATCCACCACATGATACTAGACATGATAGCAAGGTTGCCGGGACTTACGGAGGTCGACGGATCAATGATTCCTCTCGAAGAACACGACGACACGACAAAGGACTCGAAGTTGGCATGGGGCCGGTTGTATTAAATTGGTTGTGAACAGTTTTTACAATGGCCAAGGGTTTATATTTATACCCTGGTCATGACATGAGTCCTAAAATGACACGACTACAAAACATTAAAGGAAAAACACGACACCTTTAACTCTAGTTTTCCCTTCGGAGTTTTATTTCCTTAATTTTCGCGATCTTTGTTGCCCAATCGGCTCTTTACTTGCCGTTTTTGTTGTTTCTTCAACGGAAACCGCATTTCGTCGGAATAGCCGACTGCACGGTCAATTGCCGAATCTCTGGAAATTAGCCGAGTGCACAAACACTTGCTGAATCCTTGAAAATCAGCTGACCGCACGAACACTTGCCGAATGTTTTGGAAATCAGCCGACCGCATGAAAACTTGCCGAATGTTCCGAACATTTGCTTCTGCAAATTTACTGCGCATTGGCCGACTTGTCATCTTCCTAGGCGTGCCAAAATCTAGTGTTAACTCCTAGATCCATGGTCATCCCCGTAGGCGGCGCCACCCTCCAGATCAGATCTATGATCTGGACCATCCATGGCACCGTCTCCGTCTCCGAAACGTCGGAATCAGCACAGCTTCTCGCGCCGAACTCTCCTCCAATTAAGGACCCGATCACTCAGACGGCTCAAAGCACCCCTGATCGTACTACTCATGACGACTGTGCGAGCGCCGTCGACCAGGTTGATGAAGACCTCTCTGAATGCATCGGCCTCATCAGCACCGCTCGCCGCCGACTTCGTTCACGCTCATCGGCTACACGGAAGATCAACTTCAAAACATCACTGCATCACCCGACGCTCGACCTCGTCAGCCACGGCACCAGGCGTAAGCACCGGCATGGTAACGGGTACAAAGAGATCCTCGATGGTCCTTGCCCTCTTCACGGATAGGGAAAACACACTATGCGGGAGTGCCTTGCCCTCAAGGAGGCCTTCTAGAGCAAGGTAGACTCAAAGCGACCGGATAGCAGTCAAGCAAAGGGAGACATGACGGAGACTCCTACCGGCTTCGTGAAGGCCGCATGCATCTTCCCCATATTCGACGGGCACCCAGGTGGTAACGGTAAGCGCCGCCGGTCCCTTTATAACTGCAATAGCGTTCAAGTCCCTTCTCCAGATTGGACAAAGCAGCGGATCAACTTCTCGAGGAACGACCACTAGGTACGTCATCATTACCCTGGTCGCTTCCCCCTGGTCATCAGTGCGACTATCTCAACCGGTTTCTTCAAGAAGATACTTGTCGACGGCGGCAGTGCCTTCAACATCATATTTCCGAGCACGCTACAGCGATTTGAGTATAGAGAAAGCAGTCTCCGGCCTGCACTCATCCCTGGCAAAAAGTCGACACCGTCCGGACAAATAACTCTCCCGCTGCGATTTGAGTCGACTAATTAACCGCGAGGAGCGTGTTGACTTCGTGGTCGCCGACATTGATACTCCATATGAAGCCATCCTTGGACGGCCTGCACTCTCAAAGCTCATGGCGATACCACACTATACGTACTTAGTGCTCAAGATGCCGACACCGCAGGGCATCATCAGCGTCCGCTCCGATCTACAAATCGCCTACGAGTGTGAACAAGAGGCGATCGACGATGCGACCAGTCGCGAACACTTACATGGCATCCAGATCTGCCTGTCCGATGCGGTAAAGCCTCACGCAGGGGATTTCGACATCCCAGAACCTCCAACTACACGTGCCTCAAAAAAGTCCAGGGAAACAAAGACAGTGGCCCTGGTCAACGATGACCCCGATAAGACTGCTGTGATCGGCGCCGGCCTCGCCCCTGAACAAGAAAGCGTGCTCGTCAGCTTCCTGCGGCGCAACATCAACATCTTCGCCTAGAAACCGACCGACATGCCAGGTGTCCCTGGGACCTCGCCGAGCACTCGTTGAACGTGGTCGAAGGAGCCAAACTGACTCGACAAAAGCTTAGAAGGTTCGCACGGATCGCAAGGAAGCCATCAAAGTCGAAATAACCCAGCTCCTAGCCGCGGGATTTATTAAAGAAGTAAGTCATCCAGATTGGCTTGCCAATCCAGTCCTTGTAAGGAAAAAGAATAATGAATGGAGAATGTGTGTTAATTATACGAGTCTCAACAAGCATTGCCCCCCCGACCCCTTCCCTCTGTCGCGAATCGATGAAGTTGTTGACTCTACTATGGGATGCGAACTCCTCTCCTTCCTCGACTGTTATTCCGGTTACCACCAAATAGCCTTGAAGGCCGAAGATCAAATCAAAACATCGTTCATAACGCCTTTCGGCGCTTACTGTTACACCACAATGTCCTTCAGGATAAAAAACGCCGGCGCCATGTATCAACGTGCCATACAAGAGTGCTTGAAAGAGCTCATTCTAGGAAAAGTCGAGGTCTACGTAGACGACGTAGTCATAAAAACGCACTCTGCTAAAACATTGATCGCCGACATAGAGGGAACCTTCAAGGCCCTCAATGAGTTCAGGTGGAAGCTAAACCCAAAGAAGTGCATTTTCGGGGTATCTTCAGGGAACCTCCTTGGCAACATCGTCAGTCAATCTGGCATCCAAGCCAACCCAAAAAAAACTGCCGCGGTTCTCCAAATGAAACCTCCATCTAACGCCAAGGACGCACAAAAATTCGCCGGGTGCATGGCTGCCCTCAACCGCTTCATCTCCGCTCGGGAGAGAGAGGACTTCCGTTCTTTGGACTCTTGAAGGGCGGGCAGAAGTTCGAATGGAACGACGAAGCAAATCGCGCATTCAACGATCTTAAGCGATACCTCACTGAGCCACCCATCCTGGTCACACCAAACAAAGACGAGCCAATTTTGCTTTACATCGCCGCCACAAATCGAGTCGTCAGCACCGTCATGGTGGTCGAGCACAAAGAAAGAGGACGTGTATATCCGGTCCAGCGGCCATGTTATTTTGTAAGCGAAGTGCTGAACGAATAAAAAACGAGATACCCTCAGGTCCAAAAGCTACTATACGCAGTCCTTATAACCGCACGCAAGCTCTGGCACTATTTCGAACGACTAACCACGGTGACAGTCATCACCAAGTTCCCATTAGGCGACATCCTGCGCAACAAGGACGCTACCGGACGGATAATCAAATGGGCGATGGAACTGGGAACTTTCAACATAACCTTCCAGGGGAGGCATACGATCAAATCACAAGCACTCGCTGATTTCATCGCCGAATGGACCGACATACAGGTCCCAATAAGCACCGACGTCCCTGAACACTAGACACTATTCTTTGACGGCTAATTATCCATCCACGGGGCGGGCGCCGGCCTCCTTTTCATATCACCATCCAGCGATAAGCTACGATATGTCCTACGGCTACTGTTCCCAGCCTCTAATAACGCCGCCGAATACGAAGCAGCCCTTCACGGGCTCAGAATTGCGAGCGAACTAGGCATAAAGCGCATTATCGTCAACGGTGACTCAGCCCTGGTAATCAATCAACTCAACAAAGAATGGAAGTGCTCCAATGAGAAGATGGACGCATACTGCGCCGCAATTCGAAAGCTAGAAGGCAAGTTCTTCGGGATCGAATACCACCATGTCCCGCGAGATCGAAACCAGGCTGCAGATGAAATGTCCAAGTTAGGATCATCACGATCCCCCATCCCGGCGGGAGTTTTTATCCAAGACCTACATGAACCGTCAATCGCCGATGAGCGTGCAGCTCCACCTGACGAAGTACCGCCACCGCAAGCCAACATACTCACCATCACAAACACCAGCCGACCATTCGACTGGCGAGATGATTTCGTCCAGTACCTCTCCAACAATGTAGTGCCATCAGATGAGACAGAAGCAGAACGATTGACCCGCCGAGCTCACAACTATGTCCTAGTGGACGACATGTTGATGAGGAAGAACTCCAAGATGGAAGCACTACAAAAATGCGTCTCCAAGGGAGAGGGTGCGGCGATCCTGCAAGACATCCACGCCAGCACTTGTGGGAATCATGCCGCCGCAAAAACACTGGTACGAAAAGCTTTCCGAGCAGGTTTGTACTGGCCGACGGCGGTCGCCGATGCAGAGCAAATGGTGCGAACCTGCAAGGGGTACCAATTCTTCGCCAAACAAACTCACCGCCTCGCCCAGGAACTACAAATAATACCAGCTTCTTGACCTTCGTTTGTTGGGGTCTGGATATGCTCGGTCCCTTCCGACCAGCACCGGCAAACTTTTAATGGATCTACGTGGCCGTCGACAAGTTCTTCAAGTGGATCGAAGTCAAACCAATCACCAAGGCATTGGCCGGAACCGCGGTTACCTTCATTGATGAGATCATACACCGGTTCGGCGTCCCAAACTCAATCATCACCGACCTGGGATCAAATTTCACTAGAACTTTTTTCTGGGATTTCTGCGAAGACAACAAAATAATGGTAAAGTATGTCTCCGTCGCCCACCCAAGAGAAAACGGCCAGGTCGAACGTGCAAACGGAATGATACTAGACGCACTCAAGAAAAGGCTATACCAGGAGGAAGAGAAGAACGCAGGTCGCTGGTTACACGAACTGCCGTAGTGCTTTGGGGACTGCGTACGCAGCCCAGTCGTAACACCGGCGTCTCCCCATACTTCATGGTGTTCGGCTCCAAAGCAGTAATGCCGGCCGAGGTTGCATTCGGCTCTCCACGAGTGGAAAACTACGATGAAAAAACATCCGACCAGGCTCGCATCGATGACATCGACCGTCTAGAAGAAGAGGAGACTAAGTTCGTGCATACGCACGGCCAAGTACCTAGAAGGCGTCCGAAGATACTACAACCGCAATGTCAATAACAGATCATTTACTGTTGGAGACCTTGTACTCAAGAGCAAGCTCAAGACCGAAGGCATGCACAAACTTTTGTCACATTGGGAAGACCCATACATTGTCAAAGAGGTAACCCGACCTGGGTCTTACCGACTCGCCGACTAGGAAGGTATCGATGTACCTAACTCATGGAGCATAGAACACCTCAGACGTTTCTACGCTTGAATATTTGTACAATTTCTCCTTCCTATATCAATAAAGTTCGACGATCCGCCCGTATACATTCTCCTTTTTTATCATTGCTTAGCAACCACAGCGCCTGGCAACCCCTACAAATGCATATGGCGTTCGACAACTCCTCCAAAACACTCCCACAGTGTTCGAAGACCTCTCCAAACGCATCTTGGCGTTCTCCAAACAGCCTGGCCATAACCAGAAAGCCCCTGAAGCTGGTTTGCCAACGGGTCATAGCGAATAGAAGTAGCTACCCCAGTCGTTACAACCACGTTGACAGAGCTCCCAACTGATATTTCCTCATCAACCGGGCGGTATCATTTGGGTCGGGACCCGTGAGGTTATGCGCCCAGAATCTGTATACGACCACGGAACGGTCGATGACTCTACAAGCAGCATGGCTTTGCGCCCAGCGTCTGCAGGAACAGTCTCCACAGGCCCTGGTCACGCCACGATTGACCCTCTCAGAAAAGGGCTCTGTCTCTGGTATCATCCAAAGCGTGCATGAGTTGTTCGCCCTCTGCGCCGCGGATTGCCAGCAGCGTGCCTCCTTGGGAGTCCTTATGTATCCTATGTGTGAAGTGGCGATAGCTCTATGACCTGGACCATTTGAGACCCAAGGCAGAACGCTTGATTCGCTACGGCTCACGACTCAGCAGGCATGAAAGGACATACAAGTGAAATAAAAGCTCACCGCCCGGATAAACAAAAGCTTTGATACATTTCACTTACACGTCCATCCCAACCCCCATCACATACAACAACATCTATCTAGTAGCAAAAAAGTCCATATCGTGAAGCAAATCCTCAGCTACCACGTCGGCTTCTTTCTCCAAACGACTAATATCCGAGTCTGAAGTACCAGCCGCATAACCAGTCTGCAACCTTTGAAGAACGACGCGCGGGTAATGCGACTGCAACATCGACAACCCGTGGGAAAGCATCTCCTGCGCCGCCAAAGTCACAAACATCTTGAAGCGCCCATAGAAGCATTGCACCCTCGACACAACATCACCAAAGACCTCATCCGACGCAGGAGCGGGAGCGAAGGCAACACCATCCACATAGGCCACCACCGGGCCCACCTCTTCAATCAAACCCCAAAATCGATGACGCCAGGTAACAACTTGATCCCCCAGTTCTACAAACACCAAAGGGTGTAAGTACAAAAGCAACAACTCCAGGAACTCCATAGATCACTACAAACCAAACTTTCTTTGCCTGTGAAGACGATCGATGTCACGATCCTTTTCCAGCAGAGCCCTCTCCAATTCATGCGTCCGCGCACGAGACTCCCGCAGAGATTTCTCCAAAGACGAGACGCGAAGCTTACGTTCTCGACCGTTTTCAGCAACGCCTATGAAACAAGGATAAGCATACGGCTAGGAAATGATAGGAGCAAGCCGACGACTCACCTCCACACCACTCAAGACGCTCTGACCAGAATCAGAGTCTTCATCACCAACAATACCCTCCGGTGGAGGAGGCACTCCCAAAAAATCATCTTCAATTATAACAGAAGCCCGCTTCCTCCTCTTTGAACGATGGGTAAATGCCAGCGGTACATCATCATCATCAATTCCTGCGGCGAAACCGGAAGGTATCTGGGCCCCCCCGAAGAAGCCAGTCCACTATCAAGTCCATGGGGATCTGCAGCCCAGGGCTCCGACCTCAGAGGCTCCGAATCGACAACAGTTGTCCCAACACCGGGAAGCTCTTCGCCGACAAGACCCTCATCATCAATCCCCTTAGAACGATCAGACCCAGCCGGCGGACCAACATCAATACTCGCCAAGGGTGTGCAAAACTCTGGCAATAGACCAGGGTTTGGCAAGATGGCAAAATAGCGAGCACGGTCTTCACCATGAACCTGCATAACAGAGGCACATAAAGCACACCACCAGCTACAATGACACAATGCATAGTAAGATATAGATCAAAACCTGAGGACGAGGACGACGAAGAGAAAAAGCCTCCTCGAACGCGGTGGGCCGCGAACGCTTAGACAGGTTCAAAGATGTAGTTCAGACGCTTCTCACCAACAGTGCTCTCAATATTCTCCGGTGCTTCCCGGGTCCGTCAACGATTCCCAGCGTACTCAAAAGTTGGATGCGCCCTATCCTTGCAAGGCTGACATCACCTGGCAATAAAACTACAAGCTACCACCACACCATCAAGAGTGCGGCGGTTGAGCAGTTCTAAAAGTAAATTCACAGTATCCAAATTAGCCCCGGACGGCAGTTTCGACCAGGTCTCTAAAACTGCTTGGCACTAGCGAAGGATCACATGGCTGCGAAGGGTTCTCCTGATGAATATAAAACCACCTCGATTTGTGTCCTTCAAATTTTTGAATGCAGCGGCATCGAGATGTATTCCCTAGCCATACCATCTCTGAGTTGAAGGTATACTGAACTAATAACACCAAACGACTTGCTCCCATTTGTCTTGAAATGAAAGAAGTACAAGAACAAATAAAAATGGGGATAGATCCCAATAAATGCCTCACAACATATGAATAAACGTCGCAATGTGAACAATCGAGTTAGGGTTCAGATTGCATAGTGAAATATCATAATATCGCAAAAGACCACGAAGGAAAGGATGAACCGGAACCCCGAATCCACAACGGAAGAAAGGTTCGAACACCACAAGCTCACCAGTGTCCGGCGTCGGATACGACTCACCCGAACGTCGGCCGCCACCCGCCGACCTCCTTATCTGGAAGAAGACCGCCAAAAACAAGAGTATTGATGTCATCTTCCTTCAACGTACTCCGAGTCCAGTGCTCCGCCCAGGGAGGCACCACCAAATCCTCAACCCTAGCATTTGGGGGCGGCGGCACAGAAGCTCCTTGACCGCCGACGACGACCTTATGTTCGCACCCTTCTTCGGTGCCATCCCTGGCGAATAGAGCGGCCAGAGACTACGGTGGCGGAGAATCGGCAAAGCAACGACAGAAATGATGAGATAATCGTGGCGGAAGACGAAGGAATTTCTCACCACAACACTAATGAAAACTGCCGCCGCTTTTCCTTTTATACCTAGGGGCGCAACGTTTCCTGTCGAGGGTTTTTGGGAAACAGCAACAAAACAAATAAGGAACCGCCACACCCACTTTCTGCGCCGTAAACTTGGGCCGCTGGACACCGGTTATTTCGGCCCATTCACTTTTTCTTTCCATAAACTTTCACTTACAGTCAATTACATGATTTACAGTTAATAATTTTTCTGTGCAATATCACCAACGCTATAGTCCCGGGGACTAGGCACACATCTTTGTTATTTTTTGCAACAACAGTATATGACTACAGCAATCTCGCCGAGCGGGCGGATCAAATACACTCGGGGACTCCGTCGACACCAGCTACCACCTTGAGTGTTGGTTGCATTCCTGACCAGGCTCGGGGGCTTCGCCTAGCTCCACACCGAGCAGGGCTCGGGGACTGCGGCCAGGGAACCAGGGAGCGACGCCCAGGAGGACAACACCCGGGGACTGACGCCCGAGGACTGCGGAATAAAAATAAATGACCCGATGCAAGAATCTCTCCAAGTTCCTTTCATCAGGCTCGGGAACTATGGGTATTCGCAGTCGTTTATTACTAAAACTAGTATTTCAATCCTTTATTTTCTACATACTTGATCCTGACGCAAGGAGCTTCTAGCTACTTACATCAGGCTCGGGGACTACGAGTACTTGCAGTCATTTGTGCAAATTTATGCTTCAATCTCCATTTTATATACCTTATGCACTACTTATAAAGCATGGCACCACATGCATACTTCACCTGCTACCATGCTCGGGGACTAAGTGGGTACACTTCACCTTGCGGTGAATGTACTAATTTTCTTCTTGATAAAGTTCTGTTGTTTTTTATGTGTTATCTTTTGCAGAGCCTAAGTGGGTACAATTCACTAGGGAAGGACCTTTCAAAAGTTTTTTCTTCTTCAGCACGTCACATTCTTCCGACAAGCAGCCGCAACATATAGCAAGGCGACCAGCTCGCACACCAAGCTATGACGTTCTCGACCAGATCGACCTGGTCGGGAGACTTCTCCGAGCAGCACCTCGACCAACATACTGGTCAGGACTCTACGACGACCACTCCGCATGGTGGCGATCAGCTGAACGCCTCTCAGGGTGACGCTGCGGGCTCGCCAGAAGAATACAACGTGCTCAGGGACTTGTTGGGGATATAACCTCGGCATATCCCCAGGGACCTTTTTGGGCCTGCCGACCAGGAGACGGCCCAGCCCGCGAGGCCTTGCGGCACGTGACCAGCCCGCCGTGCTCGCCAAGGACTCCGAAGAAGACTTGCTCGCCAAGGAAGATCCTAGTAGATAGACTCGGTTCCCTTGCCATAGGGAACCGATCATAATCTGTTAGGATATAGAAATTGTAACCCTGCTCCCGGCTACATAAGGCGAGCAGGGACCCCCCTCAAAAACTCTCTCACAACCTCTCTCAGATCATCTATAGATCTTGTAACCTAATACGCAAGATCAATCCAGCCACCAGAACATAGGACGTAGGGTATTACGGCGGTTTGCCGGCCTGAACCTGTATGTGTACGGTTGATCGCCGTCGCCACACCTCCGCCTAACAATCTACTATCATGGGGTACCCCTAGGTAGACTGCGACGCATATTTCGTTGACATGTTTAACTCGGTTTAAACCATGGACAAGCTTGTTCACATATCCTAGAATGGTTATCTTGCCCATGTTGAGCTAAACATTTGAAGTTCATATTCTAGATCAAACACTAGGATTGCAAGCCCACAAATATGTCATATGCCACCACTAGATCAAGTCAATCATAGGAGCAATAGTCGTACCATATAAGCATCAAATCCATTTGATTTTCATGAATGAGCCTAATGAATTGATGTCTAGATGCACTAACAAGTCTTAATATAGGATGAATGACATGTCAAACAACTTTTACCTTGCATAGCTCAAAGGAGAGGCATGTCATATATGGGGGTGCATCAACACATATTTGAGAAGTCAAGAATGTTCAATTCATTCCTTAGCTTGCAAAATCTCTTCTCATCTAATGGCTTGGTGAATATATCGGCAAGTTGATCATCAGTGCCAACACTTGCAATTGTGATATCACCCTTTTGTTGATTATCCCTTATGAAGTGGTGCCCACACATCAATGTGCTTGGTTCTTGAATGTTGAACCGGATTGTTGGTTAGCTTCACCGCACTTTCATTGTCACATAGCAATGGCACTTGCTTGAATTTGATTCCAAAGTCATCCAAGGTTGCTTTCCATTCAAATCAATTGAGACAACAACTACCACACTTATGTATTCAGCTTCAGTGGTAGAGAGTGAAACACTATTTTGCTTCTTTGTGACCAAGATACAAGTGACATGCCTAGCATTTGACATGTACCCGTTTGTGCTCTTTCTATGAATCTTGCATCCCGCATAGGTCAGAGTCCGAATATCCAATCAACTCAAAGTTAGACCCCTTGGGATACCACAATCCAACATCTTGTGTATGCTTCAAGTATCTCAATACTCTCTTTGTAGCCTTCAAGTGACTTTCCCTTGGAGAGGCTGGGAATCTTGCACACAGCATACAATAAACATGAATCCGGCCTAGAAGCGGTCACATAGAGTAGGCTTCCAATCATAGACTGATACAACTTTTGATCCACCATATTTCCACTAGCATCACTATCCAAGTGTCCATTAGTGCCCATGGAGTGCTAATGCCTTTTGAATCTTCTAAGACAAACTTCTTCATCATGTCCTTGATGTACTTGTCTTGACTCACAAAGGTGCCATTTTTCAATTGCTTGATTTGAAGCCCAAGGAAGTAGCTAAGTTAAACCAGTCATTGACTTTTCAAACTCATTTGCCATCATCTTGCCAAATTCTTCACAAAATTCTTGATTGGTTGAACCGAATATGATGTATCCACATACATTTGAAGCATAAATAGATCCTTGCCAAGCTTCTTGGTGAAGAGAGTAGTATCAACCTTCCCCATGATGAACCCTTTGGATAAGAGGAAACCCTCAATCTTTCATACCATTTTCTAGGTGCTTGCTTCAAGCCATATAAAGTCTTTCTCAACTTGTACACATGGTTGGGCTTCTTGTCATCCTCAAAACCGGGAGGTTGCTCAACATATACTAGCTCATTAATAGCCATTCAAGAAAGCACTCTTCACATCCATTTGGTATAGCTTGATGTTGTGTGCGCATGCATAGGCCAATTAGAATTCTAATTGCCTTAATCTTGCAACCGGTGCATAGGTTTCCCCAAAAGTAAAGACCCTCAACTTGAGTGTATCCTTGAGCCACCAATCTTGCTTTGTTCCTCACAACTATACCCTCTTGATCTTGCTTGTTTCTAAATACCCATCTTGTGCCAATCACATTGTAGTTCTTGGGTCTTTCAACTAGTTCCCAAACTTGGTTTCTAGTGAAATTGTTGAGCTCTTCATGCATAGTATTGACCCAATAAATCTTGTAAGGCTTCTTCATCTTGTTGGCTCTATGGATGATACAAATGAAAAGTGCTCACAAAAAAAGCCAATCTTATTTTTGAACACCCCTTGTAATGCACCAACTATTTTTATAAGGGGTGATTTCTTGCAATGTTGGTTGGTTTAAGGTAGGAACTTGATTATTGAGTTGGTGAGATGAATGCAATTGTTGATTTGCATTTGAGAACCATAGTTTGCAATTAGGTGAGTTGAGCATTGTCTTTTTCATCTTCATGTCAATCATTGCCCTTTGGGCCCTTCACCCTATCCTGCTCTTCATAGCATTCGCCAATTTAGGACCATCACATCTTCTAGATTCTCATTTTCAATGGAGTCATTTGTTTCATCAAATTCAACATCATGAACCTCCTCAAGCACCCCCTACAATTCCACACTTATAGGCTTTGTTGGGGTTTTAGTAACCAAGTAAAACCCTCATCAATTTCTTGAAAAATTTCCCCAAATTTGGCCTTTTTTAAAGATATAGATTTAATCCCCCCCATGTCAAAAATGTTCAAATTCTTCCTCTCAAAAAGGCCATTCGATTGGGGAGTATAATGGTGAGAGTTGGTTTTTTCCCCAATCATCACATAGCTTTTAAACTCTTGTTTTTTTAAAATTTCCCTTTCCCCTTTTGTATTCTCACTTTCTTGATGGGGGTTTTAAAAACTCATTGTGACATCTCTTGAAAAAAGATTTAAATGTAAAAAAAATTATCTCTTGCTTTGAGAAAGAAACCCCAAAAGTTATTTGTAAGATCATCACTATGAAAAAACCCAAAACTTGTTCTCCCCAATACTAGTGTAAGTTTTTGGGCCCAAAAACAAGCCCATGTCAACAATCAAAGCTTTATGTGCTATATCCTTCTTTGGTGGGGTGTTACCAACTTGTTTGTGGTTTGGGACAAGAGCTACAAAGTTTGTTTCTAAAATAAAACATCTTTCACCCTTTTTTAAAAATTCATGCTTTTTAAAATTAAAAAATTTTGCTTACCCAACACCCCCAAAAGTTTTGACATAATAACCCCCAAAATTTTTTTTGTGATAAGCAAGTTGAAATTGAGTTCCTAGTAAAAAAAATTTCACTAGGTTGAGGTTTCAAAATTCTAAAGCTTTTTTGAAGATAAAGTTTGAACCATCCCCCAATACCCAAACATCTCTACCCCAAATATGCTTTGAATCCAAGAACACAATTGCCCCCCCGGGTGCAAATTAAAAAATTTAAAGCTCTCAACTAGAAAGACATTGGATATGCTAAAAACATTGGATTACAATCTTTCCAAGCCCCTTTTCCCCTTTCCCTTGCCATTATCACCAAAAGAAAACTACCCAAGGGCCATCATTGGTGTTGGATTGATTGATTTGAACATTCTAAAAATCCTCGGTATGTGTTTGGTGCACCCATTCAAGCCCCAATGCCTTCCTGGTTTTAAAAATTTTCCCCAAAAAAAAAATTTTTTTTTCTTATACCCACACTTGTTTGGGTCCTCCAAAGTTAGTGCCCAAAATTTTGGCCCCCAAAAATGCCTTTTTTTTTGGGGGCAACAATGGGTTTTTGCTAACATATTTAAACATTAACCATCTCCCCCTTTTGGAAACATATAACATGAAAAAAAAACAAGGAGGTGGCTTTAGCAAATTTGGGGTTTGGTCATTTTTAAATTTGGGCAATATTGGTAACATCCCCCCCTTTTCTTCCCATTTTTTTGCAAAATCGACCATTTTTTTCACAAAGCGGGGGTTTGGAGTTAAAAAGGGGTGATTCCCTTTTTTGGGGTATAGCCCAAACCCCTCTTTGAAAAAGGGGGGAATTTTTTGGGTACCAAGCATTTAGCAAGAAAAATCTACCATATCCCTTTTCCCCCCAAGCAGAGGGGAGTTCTTTAAACGTCATTTTTAAATTTTTTTATTTTCCTCATAGTGGCAAAAAAACCATTGAGCTTCACTATTTTTTGCAAGGGGAAAATGCTAGTGTTGGTTGGTGCAACAATGATGGGGTGAAAAAAGATTCTTTCAGAATATCAAAGAAAACCCCCAATTCACTGATACAAAATCTTTCCTTGTTTTGATCAAGGAGGGGGGAGGAGCCTTTTCAATCTTATAGGGGTTTTCCCCTAAAACTTTATGGGTTCCATTAGCCCTCATGGGAGCATTGGGGCTCATCAAAGGATTGTTCAAGACCCTTTTAAGGGTTCTTGTTAAATTTTTTGCACCCCTTTTTCCCCTTTTTCAAAGCAAGATAATTTTTCTTCATCATGTCCGGGGTTTTCCCCCTTGGGTACTCCTCCTTCATACACTTTTCATCACTATCATTATATGAGATTGTCCCCTTTTTTTGGTTCCCCAAATGAAGCAGATGGAGTGCAAAAATAGGGGCCCTTGTTGTTGATAGCTTTGCTTTCCAAGGGCCTTTTTTTTTTTTTTGGGACTTCTTCCTCTCACATCAAAAGGGGTCATTATCGAAAGTTTCATCACTACCCAAGTCACCAAAAAGGGATTTTTTTCTTTTTTTTGGGGAATATAGTTCTTTTTCCTTTCTTTTCATTTTTTCCCTTTTCTTCTCTAAATCACACTATGTTTTGGGGGAATCCCAATCATGTGATTGGGCTTTTGCACTTGTACATCTTTCCCCCTATTTTTTTTGCTCTTGAATTTGTTCTTTCTTTCTGCACCATACCCCCTTTTTTTTCAGGGAAATTGTAAAACCCCTTTTGCACAAATAGGGCCATCATCTCCCATCAATATCACTTCCCCTTTTTTTTCATCACTTGATTCTTCTTCTTTGCTTTCCCCCCTTTTTTTTTGGGTGGGAACCCCCTTTAAAGCTAAGCTCTTCTTTTTCCCCTTTTTTTTTCTTCCTTGCCCCCCTTCTTCTTTCACTTTTTTCATTGTATTGCCCCTTTGGGGCATAAAACTCTCCAAGACTTTAAAATTTGGGGGGGGACCCCTTTTTCCCAAAAACCCTCTCTCCAAAATTTTTTTCCCCCAAGGTTTTGTATTTCTTGGGCAAACAACCAAAAAAAGGGTTTTTTAGAAGTCCTCACCCTTTTACCTTTTTCCACCCAAAGCTCTTGAGATCATTTATAAACATTTTGGGGCCCCCAGGAACATCTCCGGGATAGCCCCCACACCCCTTTATCTTGAAGTGAGAACATTGCCCCTTTAAACTTTTACAACTTGGCATTCTTTACCGTTGAAGTGCCTTCAAAAATTTTCTTCAAGTCTCTTCCACATTTTATTGCCTTTTCAAGATCTTTGATTTGTTAAAAAAACCGGGGGAATAAATTTTCCATTGTAAAATCACATTGAGAGCCATAGTGTTTTTTTTTTTCCGGTTTTTTTCCCCTTTTTCCCCCCTGTGGGGAGCGGCTTCATCAAGAATGACAAATTTTTTGTTGGTCACACTCCCCCCCCTTTTCTGTATTGAGCCCCCCATGCTTTTTCATCTTTTCCCCCTTCCCCAAAAAACAAAAAGATGTTTTTATAAAAAAAATTGGGGGGGTTTTTTTTTCCCCCATGGTTGAATTTTATTTGAGCCTCACTAACACCAAAGGTTTTTAAGCCCCTTTTTTTAAAAGCGGGTTTTTCCCCCCGGGTTGATACCACTTTAAAAAGGGGGTAGATGGTTTGGGGGGTGAATAGCCTAATAAAAATTCTACAAAACCCCCAGACCAAAGGTTAGAATAACAATTTTAAAAAAACTTTTCCCCCAGCTTAATAGGGGTGCAAACCACCTAAAACCCCCAACAAAATTTTTGTTAGTTAAGTGCCCCCCAATCAATAGCAAGAACCCCAAGGATTTAAAACAAGCTAGAAAAACCAAATTTCAAAAAAACTAACTAGCAACTAAAATAGACAAGTTTTGAAAGAATGTAAAAAGCTAGGAAGAGGGTGATTGTTATACCGATGCCCTTTTGATGTATGGATGTCAATGTAGAGAAAACCCAAACACAATGAATACCAATGAGTAGCCAGGAGCAAGTTGACACATGATTTTTTCCTGAGGGTTTCCCTTTTGTTAACACTGGATTTTGGGGACGCCTAGGGAAAATGACAGGTGAGCCAGTTTCGCAGTAAATTTGCAGAGACAAAATATTTGGAGCGTTCGACAAGTAATCGTGCGGTCGGCTAATTTCCAAAGATTCGGCAAGTGTCCAGGCAGTCGACTGATTTCCCAAAGGGGTTTGGCAAATGATCGTGCGGTGGGGGTATTTTGAAAAAAGGGCGGTTTTTTGTTGAAGAAGCGACAAAAAAGGGGGGAAGCAAAAACCGTTTGGGCAACGAAGATTGCGGAATTTAAGGCAATAAAGACTTTTGAAGGAAACTAAAAATTAAAGATGTATGTTTTCCCTTTTATATTTTTATAGTCGTGTCCTTTTAGGACTCATGTCATGATCAGGGTAAGAAGTCTTCGCTTATGTTTGTTTATGAGTAGATCCCTTTGCGGCAGGCTTTTTGTTGATATGCTTAGCAAAAGAAGATAGTTATGGCTCTATTAGATTTGGAAAGTCTAGTAGATTCTTAAGTTATCACGTGTTGCATGTTTTGATATTTTATATTTTTGTAACACTCTTTTTCCCCAATCTAGTTTGATACTTTTTTGACTTTATTCTTTATCATAGATCTATTTATGCTCTAATAGTTATTCATATTATCTCTACAAATAGATCTTACGTTTATAATAGCCGAATTAGTTTAACCTAGATTGCTACGTGTTGTGGGTTCATGCATGTTAATTACGCTTAAGCTTTGATAAGGCTAGGTATCGTGGGGCAGATACAAGCTTTAGATTAGTTTGATCATGTTAGTTTACCTTTTCCCTTTCATCATGGACCCCAACTCGGTTGGATTGCCGAGCTTGGTTATGCTTTAACTCATAGTTAATTATGATCGTTCACACGTACTTTTCTCATGCATGCATGTTGGCTATTAATGCTTTACGTACTTTATGTTTGTTTGTTTTAGCCGAATGATCTATAAGACTGTTGGCAGACAGCTTCTATAGCTGTATGTCGTCGTAAGTGGTTTCAGGGCCATATATATGGAACTGTCTGGTCTCACCCGGCATGTTCAGTTTTGTATCTAATGATTTTATCCCTTGTTAGTTTCAGGTCAAACTAACTGGCACGTCTCCGGATTTCGAAACACCCGGGCACCCGATTGAAGCCACGCTTTCCGGCTTGTTGTGTGTTAGGCACAATGCGCTACATTTTGTGTCAACAACTTGGTTGCCACCAAGCTAGTCCCCGTTGTTGTTGACTACTAATCGATGTTTTACCACCGATAGCCTACTCGGGGTTACCCGAGACAGTAGTTCGTGCCTCGGCGAATAGTGAAACCTTGGTGGTTGGACACGCAGGGACACACGGTTTATACTGGTTCAGGCCCTCGACAAGGCGCTACATTTTGTGTAACACACCTTTTGGCACGCTCGGTGGGACCACACATTTCAAGATGCCTGAATTCGAGAATAACCAGGTTTGGACGTGACTATGGATGTAGTTGCCAAGAAGACCTGAGGAATACGATCCAGCAAGCATGTGATGAGTTTCAACACAAGTGCTTGATTTCCTTTTCAAAGAATAAAAGCAACAAGGTTTTTCAGAAGCAGTCGCTCCCGAGGACTCTCCTTCCACATCAACTAATTACACCGAAGAGGAAGATGCTCGGAAGCTGACCGAAGTGGTTTACAAGGCCATGAGTGACACTATGAGAAATCACCATACGGCATTATTGAACACCTTTCGCACGATCATGGTTAGTACTTTCGGTCCATCTGCTGATAAGTGCTTTGAGGAAGCTGCTGGTCCGATGCAGGGACCGACATTGTTCCATGTCCCAAAGTACCAGGAGAAAACTGCTGAGGATAACGGAGCGCCTAGCATGAGCCAAGGTGGGACGGTTTCTCACCATAAATAACAACCTCCCATGACTTATGGCTAGCTTGCGTTCGGTGCATCAGGAAATGTCCCACAATTGGCTTTCAAGGTGTCCCCAACAGCGAACAGATTGCAGAAGAATAATGTATGGAGACAGATATCAAGAGTTTGCCGATTACAATGCTATTGATGCTCTCCCAATCCAGGGTATAAAAACTCAGCAGGGTTGCCTTTTGAAGGGCAAGCACATGGAGCTCCAAATTCAAATATTGATGTTATCATGCACACGATGGTAGACATGATCCAGAATTAGTTTGGCTTAAAGCCAAAGAACTAGTCCTATGCATACAAGTCCCCTTATCTAGAGTGGTATAACCGAGTGGCACTTCCTCCGAGGGTGAAGCCTCCCACAGATTTGACCAAGTTTTCTGGTCAGGATGATACTAGCACCATAGAACACATCAGCCGATACTTGATGCAGCTTGGAGAGGCATCTGCAGATGAAGCTTGGAGGATTCGGTTATTTTCTGTTGTCTCTGACAAGGCCAGCTTTCACGTGGTTCACATCTCTGCCGGCAAATTCCATTGGTACGTGGGCAGAATTAGAGCAGAGATTCCATGCATATTTCTTTATAGGCACTAATGAGAAAAAGCTAGTTGACCTTATGAGCTTGAGGCAGAAGGTTAATGAAACACCCCAGGAGTATCTCCGCAGGTTCAGAGAGACCAAAAACCTCTGTTATTCTTGAATCTGCCAGATGACCAGTTGCCAGGGATGGCAATAGCAGGCCTGCAGCCGAATGTCAAGGAGAAGTTGTTCGACATGAATTTTGATGACCTTGGTCAGTTGTCGCAGCGGTTGGCGATGATGAGCAATCAGGCTCAAGGGTTCAGGAGAGACAACCGCTTCCAGAAGGTGATGTGGCTAATGAAATGTATCAAAGTTTCCTAGAAGAAGCAGCAGAGTACGATGATGAAGATGAGATAGCCACAGCCGAATTGGTCTGGGCGAAAGAGCCGACTCAGGTTAGACAACGATGGTTGAGGCAGCAGAAGGGTACTTATGACTTTGTTGTCTCTAAGTCAGACAAGCTGTTTGAGTTGTTGTTAAGAGAGGGACGCATCAAATTGCTAGAATGGCATCCCATGATGCGCCCTGAAGGGGTAAAGGACAAGAAATTTTGCAGCTATCACAATACTAATTCCCATTCCATCAATGATTGCCGAGTGTTCAGAGTGCGAATCCAGAAGGCTATTCAGGAGGGGCATTTGAAGTTTGAAGGTAAGATAAAAATTGATGCTAATCCTTTTGCATAGAACACGATGTCTTTCTCCATGAATATGGTTGCCATAGAGGACCCCAAAGATAAGGGCAAGGTGAAGGTTTTGACTTCAGACAGAGCAAGAAAAGCTAGTGTTGTTGACCCTGATCGGCATATTACAAATGAAGAGTTTCGGCAACGGGCTCAGTTCCAGAATAACCGAACCGAGAGAGGGGAAGCTTCTAGGCCCAAGGTTACGACACGAATTCTGTTAAACAAATGGCGACGGGAGCGAGAGCAGTATCAGAGGCAGAGGTATTACGAGGAACAGGAGTTCATGGAGGAACATCAAAGGTACCAGGAAGAGATGTACCGGAGAGAATAAGAGTACGTGAGAGAGCAAGAGCAGTCTCATTGGGATACCTGTTTTTCAAGCATTGCTGGAATGAAGGCCTAAAGCTACCTACTAAGAACAATTGCCCTGAATGCAGTGATCAATATTCAGGGTACAGGCAGTCTCAGGTCAACCGCCGTCCGGTCCATGAAAGACTTGGAGCACGGTTTCCTGAGGAGGATCGACGTTTAAAAATAGGTAGCTCTGAAGATTGGTGAGGCAAGAGATTTGCCGATCAGGAGTGGATCCATTATGAAGAGGGCGCTGAGGAGGAAGAGCACAGTGAATATGTGTGGCAGAAAGGACAGTGGTGGCACCGGGGTTGAGGAAGAGCCAGAAGAGGAGAGTACAACGCTTGAGAAACAGGGAGCTGGCGCAAACAGCTGCCGAAAAGAAACAGATATGGCATCCTAAGAGAAAACCCGACGAGCACGACCATTTGGCTGATACATGCATGACTTTCTTTCTTCCATCAGAGTTCATAGCTCCCGAAGGCCAAGACATACAAGAGGAGGTGTATTTAGATTTTGATGAGAGCGAATATCAAGATCTAATGGCCCAGCTTGTCCTGACTTAGCGGGCAGTTTTCGATAAGCCGGCCAAGCATCGACATTTGAAGCCGCTTTACTTGAAGGGATACGTCAACGGCAAGCCTCTGACCAAGATGTTTGTTGATCCTTATACCACCTTTAGGAAACTTGGGATGACTAATGAGGAACTGTTGAAGACTGACATGGTGCTCAGGGACTTTGCTGGCAATCCTTCTGACACCCGAGGGGCTGTACATGTTGAATTGATGATTGGGTCAAAAAATTTGATTACTACCTTCTTTGTCATTGATGGGAAGGGAGCATATAGCTTACTCTTAGGAAGAGATTGGATCCATGCTAACTACTGCATACCTTCAACCATGCATCAGATTCTCATTCAATGGATTGGAGATGATGTTGAGGTTTTCATGCTGATGATTCGGTAAGTGTTGCTGCCACAGAGCCTACCTACTGGGAGTATGATGGCGTTGATTGCTTCTCTGGAAGAGTATGGGAAGAAGGTCCTGTGAACGTATTCAACAAGGACCAAATGCCGATCCAAGCAGTCGGCTCTCAAAGCAATTTTTAATGGGGAACCCGATCGATGGCAACAAAGGAAAGCTAGGACGTGGCTTTATGTCGGCCAATAAGGTAGAAGAAATAAATGTTGGTGATGATGTCAAGCCAAGGCCGATGTATATCAGTGCAAATTTAGACCCAGGGTATAGATTAAAGTTGATAGACCTTCTAAAAGAATTCAAGGATTGTTTTGCTTGGATTACACAGAGATGCCTGGACTGGATCATTCTATTGTTGAGCCTCGATTGCCGATTAAGCCCGCGTATCGTCCTTACAAACAACCTCCTCGGAGGATTTTCAAACAGGAGGTACTGGCCGATGTGAAAAAAGAAGTTCAAAGATTGTTAGAAGCAAATTTCATTCGGCCATGCAGGTATGCAGTGTGGATTTCAAGCATAGTTCCAGTGTACAAGAAGACTGGAAAGAGGAGGGTCTGCATTGACTTTAGAGATCTCAATAAAGCCACTCCAATGGATGGTTACCCAATGTCGGTTGCCGATTTTCTTGTCGATGCAGCGGCTGGTTATGAAGTCATCAGCTTTATGGATGGTAATGATGGTTATAACCAAATCTTTATGGCAATAGAGGATATTTCAAAGATAGCCTTCAGATGCCCTGGTCATATTGGTTTGTTTGAGTAGATCATCATGACTTTTGGTTTAAAGAATGCCGGTGAAACTTATCAAAGGGCCATGAACTATATTTTCCACGAGTTGATCGACAAAATCGTGGAGATCTATATTGATGACGTGGTCGTCAAGTCTAGAAATCATGAGGGACATTTAGCTGATTTAAGGAAGACTTTGGAGTGCACTAAGAAACATGGTTTGAGGATGAACCCAAACAAGTGTGCCTTTGGGGTCTAGGCTGGTGAGTTTTTAGGATTTCTAGTCCATAAAGGAGGGATTGAAGTCGGTAAGAAGAGCATGGAAGCAATAGACAAAGTTGTCCCTCCAAGTAATCTTACAGAGTTGCAATCACTGCTCGGCAAGATTAATTTTGTAAGAAGATTCATATCTAATTTGTCAGAAAGAGTTTTGCCTTTCTCTCCACTGTTAAAGCTTAAAAAGGATCAAGAGTTTGTGTGGGGTGACGTACAACAGAAAGCTTTTGATGAGATCAAAGAGTACATGAAGGCGCCACCTGTGTTGATACCTCCACAGCTTGATAAGTCTTTTAAGTTATACGTGGCAGCCGATAACCTGACAATAGGATCGGCCCTTATGTAGGAGTTTGAAGGAAAAGAACGAGTAATAACTTACCTTAGCCAAAAACTGCTAGATCCCGAGACAAGGTATTCGGCTACGAAAAAGCTTTGCTTGTGTGTGTATTATTCATGTACCAAGTTTCGGCATTATTTGTTAAATGCCTGAAGAATCATGGCCCTAGTTGGGTTCGGTGATTAACGACAATTAGAGATTATTATGGCTAACGTGTGTTTTGCAGAGGCTATTCGTAGCTCAGGCATAGTGATCAACAAGAATGGGCATTAATGGTCATCACTTAGCCCCCAAGATGGATATCGTTTCGGATTTCAAGGAGACATGATGAAGACCCTAGAATGATAGGCTAAGTGTCATAAGGTGATGAAGGACACTTAGAAATAGATAGGGCTTCTCTTTTTATCTTTGACCGTACTATTAAGAGGGGTTGAGACTAGTAGCTTGACTTAGGAAAGCTTCATGAACTAGGTGTGGTGCACAGTTGTCTTCCTTAGCTCTAAGCAAGCCTATGTTGACCGTAAGATAGCCTAGAACAACTTCCATATTCATCGCGACGAAAACGAAGTTGAAAGGCCTGTTTTCTGGGCGACGGACGCTCCTTGACAAAGGCGTCAGACGCTGGGTGGTTGAGTCCACAGCGTCCGTCGACCTTCTAGTGGCCGTGTTTTCTGGCTAAGTTTTTCAGGGTCCAACGGACGCTGTCCGTCAGTTAGGTGTCGGACGCTGTGAGAGCGTCCGTCGACCTTCCAGAGAGGGTGTTTTTCAGCCCGAGCTAGAGTGTTGCGTCGGACGCTGAGATGAGCGTCCGTCGCCCCTGTGACGGAGCGTCCGTCGTTGGGAAAAGCGTGTCAGAACTAGCCGTTGGGCAGGGCGTCGGAGCGTCCGTCGCCTAGGCGTCGGAGCGTCCGTCGCCCAAACTATGAACAGAACTAGCCGTTGGGGCATGTGACGGAGCGTCCGTCGCCTAGTCGACGGAGCGTCCGTCGCCAACTTAAGTTGCCAGCCCGAGGCAATTTTCTGAGGGGCTGTTTATAGCTTCTCACTCTTCTCTCCCACCTTGCCTTTGCTCATTTGAGTTGCTGAGTTTGTTGAGAAGGTTGGGAAGAGAGCAAGAGCCTAGAGTGAGAGCGTGATTCACGAATCCATCCATCCTCTCCTCTAGTTCATCCAAGAGTTCAAGTGTGCATCCTCTAGTTGTGAAGCTTGAGTGAGTCAAGCGAAGATCGAAGCTTGTTACTCTTGGTGATCGACATCACCTAGACGGTCCGGTGGTGTTTGGAGGAAGGTGATCGCCGGAGGATTGTCGGCGGCCCTTCTCCATCGACGATTGTGATCGGTTGTGGGCGATTCACCGAGCCGAAGTGGCAAAGAATCAGCCCGTAGAGAGCACTCATCCCTTGCGCGGGATTGAGGGGGAGCTATACCTTGCGAGGTGCTCCAACAAGGACTAGGGGGGAGTGTCGACTCCTCGATACCTTGGCAAAACATCGCCGTGTCAAGCATCTCTTTCCCTAGCTCTTTCTTACCGCATTACTTTCCGTACTTGTCTTTCAATTCATACTAGAATTGTGTAGGAAGTCTTCGCTTTCTATTGACTTGCTACCG
>CM039130.1:29731108-29752095 GCA_022036555.1 Microstegium vimineum
AGACCCGAGTAATCGGTGATCATGACAAATATGATGGCCCTTAGGGTGAACTTCTCCTTGAGATACGCATCAGTCATCTCGACCCCAACATCAAATAGCTCCTACATTTCCTCCATTAACGGTTCTAGGAAAACATCAATATCATTACCGGGTTGCCTCGGTCCAGAGATCAACATGGTCAGCATGAGATACCTACGCTTCTGACACAGATGGGGAGGTAGGTTGTACATGGTGAGTATGACGGGCCAGGTGCTGTGTGAGCTGCTAAGCTCGCCGAAAGGGTTCATCCCGTCAATACTGAGCGCGAACCGAATATTCCTTGGCTCGTTGCCAAATTCTGGATATGCCTTGTGAAAATCTTTCCACTGTTGGCCATCAGATGGATGTCGTAGCATGTCATCATCCTTCTTGCGGTCATCTGATGCATGCCAGGACATGAGCTTGGCATCCTCTAGGTTCCCGAATAGTGCACGCAGGCGGTCGATCATAGGCAGATATCACACCGACATTGTCGGGCTTCTCCTTCGCGTGTAGCCCTCTTCCTCCTCGTCCTGCTGAGTCAAGATGCGATTTTCTGCAACAGTGCTCTTCTTGCCCCCCTTCTTCTTCTTCTTCAGACCACCTCGCGATGACTCGTCACCGTCTGCATCCACACGACAGCTAGCATTCTTCTTGTAACGACTTGCGCCGCAGTGCGGACAGCTCATCATCTTCTCATACTTAGTGCCCGGCCGATACATGATGCAGTAGTTAGGGCAGACATCGAACTTTCGAACTTTCATCGACACTGGACAAATCAACTTCTTTGTCCGATAAGTACTCATGGGAAACTTGTTACCCATCGGATACGTGGTAGCAAGGTAACTTAACAGCTCATTGAAGCTGTTGTCAGACCAACCATGTCGGGCCTTCATCATCAACATGTGGAGGATAAAATGGAGCACGTGCACTCTTTTGGACATACGCTACCATCCTGATGCAGAGGATCAAGTGACGTCTGCTTCATCTCTTTGAAATTTTCCAACCACTTCAGGGAACCATACACAACGTCGTTCTCATCGATGTGCTTCACTAAATTATCAAAAAGCTGCACATTCTCGGGTTCCTGCACGGTGGCCTCTTGACCACCATCGTCATCTTCCATGTCCTCGAGTAGATCCTCCATCATGATATAATCACAATCATTATTGTCGTAGTAGGCTGGCGCTATTGTGGCTGAACATTAGACGTGTGGCGCACGTGGCTCTTGGTTCGCCGTCGTCGATGCCGAGCTCACTCTAGATGCACCCCCACCACTAGGGTCGACACTTTCGCCGTGCTGAGTTCAGACCATGTAATTCTCTAAGAAACCAAACCGAATCAAATGAGATTGCACCTTGCCATCGTCGGTGAAGGCTGTCAGATTCTTGCAGTGAGAACACGGACACGCGATTGCCATCCGCTTCGATCGGTCACGGTGAGCTCTCGCAGCGGCAATAAACTTCCTCACTTCACTGAGATACCGCGGATCAAGTACTCTACTAATCTTGTACATCCATTCTGACCTATCCATATTGCCTGCAAACCGTACACATCAACAACAAAAGCTTTCAGGCATATAATATTATGAAACTAGATAAAAAAAACACAAGCTTTCTCTTTCCTCCCTTAATCTAGATCTAGATCTAGATCTATAGCTAGAGAGCTCAAAAAGCGAGAAAAAGAGAGAGAAAAGAGCATGAGAACCCTCTAAAAGCTTTTAGGCACCTAATATTATGATTCTAGATAAAAAAACTTAAGCTTTCTCTCCTTCCTCCATGAAACTAGATCTAGATCCAAAGAGGTCAAAAAGCAAGGAAAAGAGATAAAAGAGACCATGGGAATCTTTTAAATACCTCTTATGATGTCCTCCTCCTCCAAAACAACACTAAAAACCTCAATCCAATGGTTTGGTCAAAAATTCGAGCAAAGTCCCTCCCCCCCACGAGTTTAGAAGAGAGAAGACTTGAGGAAGAAGAAGGTCGTACTGTAGCTACTTATAGAAAACATAACCGCTGCGGACTTTATTAAACAACCGCTGCTATTAATAGAGATTAACCGCAACGGTCGCCCTAATGTGACCGTTGCGGTAAACACATTAACCGCGGCGATTACATTATGCCGCTCGCTGCGGTTAATCGCTATTAACCAATGCGGTAAATGGTTAACCGCAACGGACGCTTAGGCTGCCGGCCGAGCAGAGCTGTTGCAGGGAATTACCGTGGCGGGCAGGAAAGGTGTCCATCACGGAAGGCTTTTTTGTAACGCTGCGCAAAATCGATTTTGACGTAGTGATGGTTGTCTTTATCAGCATCTTTTCTAGCATTTGTGTCAATGACAACAGAGGCAGGAGATGCCTTAATATCATATTCGGAGTGTGTCAACAGAGTGAGCTACTGTGGCAGACAACGTCGCACAAAGGATGAGATCGAAACCGAAATAGCAAATGCAAGAATTTGAGCTTTGGACGAAAGTTTAAGTATGAATATGGCTATTTTGCCTTATTTTAGCTAGATCTTTGAAAAATCACAGTATATCACAAATAATCATAAAATGGAAAATCTAATTTTATTGGATTTCACATGAATAGATATATACAATGAACATATACTATGGTATACTTTAGTGTAATTCTTTTGATAGATTTAGATCTATTTTTTTATTTAATTGGAATAATTCATAACTGTAGCTTTTATGATCCAATTATGGTGAAATATGTATGGTGGCCTAATTATTCTATGCCTTAACTTTGGTAAAAATTTCGTAATCATTGGATCATGTATAACTTAGTTATAAATTTATTTATGGTCTATGCTTGTTAAATCTAAATAAATATATAACTAAGATATATATATATATATCAATGACTATGAAATTTTTACTATAATTCAAGAATACAATGTTTAGGCTACCATAAAAATTTCACCATAATTGCAATATAGAAACTATAGTTATGAATTATTTAAATTAATTATGGAAAATAATAGATCTAATGCTATGGCAAACTTTGTACTAAATCATACCATATTATTTGCTCAATTATGATTTTTGTGTGATTTACTATGATTTTTTAAAGATTTAGCCGAAATAAATAACAAAGAAAAAGACAAAACCGTCTTCAAAATAGCTTAGAGCATCTCCAACGGTTTTGCAAATGGGCTTGACATTCTTATTTTTGCAAAAAAAAAGTCTAAAAATCTCCTATCCAACGGTTTGGCAAATGGCTTGACATTTTTGTTAACTTGGCAAACACCAGGTGATATTTGACATATATGTCAAGCTGCATTTCACATGGCAATCGTCCCGCGCACTACTCTCGCGGGATATTTCCCCCTCGTGTGTATAATTTTTAGTTTTGCCAAGTGAATAATGGGAAACCATGGGAGATTGACTCTTTCTACCTCTGCCATATTCATTTGAGACTTGCTAAATTCCTAATTTTACCAAACAAAAAATGCAAAACCGTTGGAGATGCACTTATAACCGAACCAAGAAGGTAAAACACATGATTTTAGAAGTTGAGATAAGTGGTTTACCCAGTTTTAGAGTTTAATGACGAAAAGCGGATTTTTGTAAAAGTTAAAGGAAAAAAAGTAGACTTTTTTCTATAATAATATCGAAAAGAAAATAGCCTAAAAACATGTTAGGGCGGCTCAAACCTCGCTACCCATGCTATGGGAGCAGTGTTTACGAAACCGAACGGTAACCGGCCGGTTACCGCGGTTACCGGACTTACCGCCCACCACCGGTTCGGTTTCGCTACCGGTTTGAATTCAAATTTCAAATTTGAATTTTAAAAAATCAAAAATGCTGAAAAAATTCCTAAAAATAGTTCATGATTTATAGAGTCGAATGGTGTAAAATTTTTTCAAATTGGAGTTCGTTTGTTATTTGTTTTGACGTGTACAAGTTTGAAAAAAAAAAGAAAAAAAACCGGCTGGCCCGTTAAGGGCCCATGCGGTTTGAATTTCAAGTTTGCTATTTGTTTCAAGCAAAAAAAAAAGAGTAACCGGCGGTTTGGGGCGGTTACCGACCAGGCCGGACGGTAACCGACCCTAACCAAACGGTTACCGTTCGCTGACCGTTTGCACTGCGTCGTTTGAATTCAAAATCCAAACCGTTCGGTTTGGGAACGATTTGGGCGGTAACCGTCGGTTACCGCCAAACCACCCATGGACGGTTCCCGCCGGCAAAACGGTAGCAAAAACCCTGTATGGGAGTGACCGACCTTGGGTCTGTTGGAGGCATTGTTGCAAGATCCATGACCACCAAGGACGGCAAGTGCAAGTCAACCAGTCACCATGTTTCCACTTGTTCATGATATATGACTAGCACAATTCACGCTACATGCGCATGTGGTACACGGAAAAGAAAAACAAAGAAAAAAACTAAAAAACATAAATGAAAAAATGAAAAACAAAAAAACCAAAATTAAAAATAAAAAAAAACACATTAGGTATAAGTTGAACAGTAGCCAAACCCACCAAAAGTCATCATGTTGACACAAAAAGCGTCAGATTCGTGAACACCTCAGGCTATTACCCAAAGCTCGATGTCGAGGGCGTGCCAGTCGATTTGACCAATCAATCGACAAGGATGATAACTATGACAAACTGAACGAGACGACAGCGATGCGCCCGGACGTCAAGGCTCAGATAGATCACGGATAACTTAGAGCAGAGCTAGACGAGGCAAACAGCGATGCGCCCGGATTGCCAAAGCCTAGAGGTACTCCCACACGGAACTAACAAGGACTTTGACGGAGATCAAGGTGATGCAGCCCGTCGAAAGCTTGAAGAACTCGTTGATAACTACAACTAATGCATAAGAAGGTAAATTGCGATAAAAGTAGGATAAAAAGTAGAATTGGTTTGTTTTTTGGTTGATTGATATCTTTATTCCATAGCCCTCGGGCACATATTTATACTCCCGCATGGAGAGTTGTACAGAGGCACGACACGTACCCTTCCTAAAACAAACTCCTACTTTAAAGGAAACTGACTCGCGCAGGAGCCGGATAACAATATTTATCTCCTAAACAAACACACCTATTTTAAAGGAAAATAAACGACCCATGCAAGAGTCGGACTCAAACTACTATAATAATACTGGCACATAACACCAGTTTCCTTACATTTCTTCTCGATGGAAACTTTCCATCGGCAGATCCTTTTAATCCGCACCTTCCTTCTTTGGACCATCGGTAACCTTCAGCTGCCCCCAAGCGCTAAGTTACGCTCATCGGCATTGGCAACACTTTTCCCGATTGGTAGCATCCCCTCGTCGGCAATCGGCAATAAACCCTTGTCGGCAATCGTCAACTATTCTTCCATCAGCAGTCGGCAACGAGCCCTTATCGGCAAGACCGGCAACGAGTCCTTATCGGCAATAAGTCGGCAAAGACCATCCAGCTTCCATCGGCAACATACTTGGCCTTCTGTAGCACTCTCCCATCGGCCATATCAACTCATACTTTACCGATGTCGATGGAGAATAGTCACCAGCCAGTCAAGCCTCAGCCCATTTGACACGTCGAAAAAACGGTGTCAACACATGCCCCCCAGTTTCGGAGCGTATAACTTTACGTGCCGAAATTCTCTCCACTGTAGCCGTTGCTGTAGCCGTTACCCCCGAGATAAACGTACGGTTTCCTCGATCCCCGCATGTGGAACTGCAATTTAATAATAAAATCCCTCGATTGTAGCATGAACAGTTACAGACCACCTCGACCACTGCGCGTATCTACCGCGGGCCTCTCTACATTCCTGCACAGTGTGGAACAGAACCCCAAAATACCCCTGAACAGGATTATAAAAGTTACCGGGATCCACACTACCCCTTTTTTTTACCCGAGCCCATTTTTACTTTCACTTCCCAGCCTTCGTCTTCAACCTTCGGCTGCCCTGAAGAACACAAGCTCAAGCAACAGTACTTCTTCACACTCCAAGGACGAATCAAGCATTCTCTTGACTCCAATGGCGATCCAGGTCGACATCCCGAAGGTAAGATTCATTCCTCATCCAATGTAACCTCTCTTTTCTCCACAAAAAACCTGGTTTCATCCCTGTTCTTCTTTCTAATTCGTCCCCTTCTCGAACCCTAGGAGTTGTACAACAAAGTCATCATCCCCCTTGCTGGTTCCAATCTTAGCTGCCTAGGCCCAATGGGCAATCTAGACCCCACCTCCATCATCAACGCAGAAACCAACCGGATACCGTTTAGATCCGAAAGCTTTGGTCTGGGATTGTGGAAAGATACATTCCGCTCATGGCCCAAGCATACCAAAGGATGGAAAAATTGGTACTTGAGGTTGGCCAGGTCACAGCAAGTATACTGGCAGGAGCGTGGCTTAGATCAATGTATTAGGCTCTCAATTGCCGATGCAGAGAAGAACGAGAACTTGATGATAGCAGCTTCATATTTTTGGTCCGACAGTATGAACGCCTTCCTTTTCAGGCACGGACCAACTACTCCCACCCTTGCCAATGTCTATATGCTGACCGGCTTGGATATTACCTCTGCCGATACGCTCAGCTTGCTTAACAGAAAAGCTGAGTACAAGATGAACACCCGCAGTATCGGCGGCTGGACAGGTTACATCCAAGAACACCAGAAAACCGGATCGGTAAGCCAACGGGAGCACGCCATCTTTTTAAACATGTGGTTAGAGAAGTTTGTCTTCTGTGGCAAAACTATCGGCCCGACCACTATGCACCTCCCCGCGGCCGAACTGCTTGCCAACGGCACAAGGCTTCCTTTAGGCAGGTACCTCCTCGGGTCAGTTTACCGATTGCTGCACCAGGTATCCAATAAACTGCTGCTAGGAGAGCCCATCGGCAATCTCGGAGGCCCTTGGTGGTTCATTAACCTCTGGTTGAATGCACATATGCACAAGGCCCTCGAGTTCGACCTATTTGCCCAACAATTCCCGAGAGAGTTGTCAGAAGATTACCGATATGATGACGATGAATCGGCAACTCGAGCTCCGCTTAACTTTGGAGAAGCCATCATAATGCTGCCGGGTACCGATGCCGATGTAGAGCACTTCGGCTACTTTTTCCAGAGGTTTTACAACGGACTTCCCTCCTCAGAACGGAGTTGGTGGCCATATCTTGATGAACAGAACCAGTTCCCACTGCTCTTCAACTTGACCGATATGAGCTTGCCTGAGAACCAAGCAATCATGAGGGCCAGCATCACTCCCCGAGCCCTCCCGGTAAACATTTTTGGATCTGGAAAGAATGCCCCGCCATCGTACGAGTTTTACTATCCATCGGCAGCGGCAAGACAACTGGCATTTGGCCAACTGCCGATCAAGCTGTGCTATTCCAAGGTAGTAAGACCCAGACAGACAATTTCCAGCAATCTGGATTGGAACAAAGTCATCAACCTCCCTGCCGATGCCGATTTGTCAGACCTTGACTTGTCCTCCTGGACGCCGACCTCCTTCATTACCAACGAGTTCAAGTCTTGGTGGCAAGAGTGGAAGTGCCAACTACTCGCCAAGTCTTCGCACTACTATCGGTACTTGATCGACGCCGATTACCTCATTCCCGATGACGCAGTAAGTTCCCTATCCGATGTACTTTCATTATTTTATTTGTCATCAGTATCATCACTCCTCTGCACCTTTGTATTTGACAGGCCGATGATCCAGTCCCCACGATGAGCAATAGCGGCAGACTCTTCAAACTTCGGATGATGGGCCCTATATCGATCATCGGCAACAAAGCTCCGACGTTGGCCGCCTTCACGCCTCAACAGGTACCCCTGCCGATGCCTACAACAGCTCAGGCTACATCGGCTGCCACTGTTGCCTTCATGCAAACTTATGCAGTAAACTCTTTACTTGTACCGATCATACACTGTTTCATCGGCAACATCTACCTTGCATAACTCTTTGTATTTTCAGGCATTATGGTCATCGGCATCTGCTCACAGAATACAACTAACTTCTGACCCTGTTGCCGATGCCCCCCAGTCTTCATCCAAGAGGATTGGCTCTCCTACTGCTACGCCGACAAAGAAAAGGCGCTTGAGGCTGGCTTCCCCTCCGCCATCGGCTCCAACTGCACCATCAGCTGCCGATGCGCCGCCAGCAGAGCTTCCGGCTCCAGTCGCACCACTTGCCGACGGGTCATCGGTAGGAGTTCCATTGACTTCCGTACCTGAACAGCCCATGGATGACGCCCCCGTCCAGGAGATAGTGGCTGCTGCGGCGATCGAAACGGCATCGGCATCGGCACCGGCTATGGTGACTGAAGAAACGACTCCCGTCGTAGCAGCGGAGGTAGCATCAACGTCAGCATCGCCAGCCAGATTACCTGACGAAGGAACTACTCAAGCCTTCGCAGCAGCAACAACGTTGGCATCGGCACCATCGACCCAAGTCCCCGATGATAGAGTGCCACCACAAGAAACCGTCACTACATCGGAGGCGCCGCCAGCAACGATTACACCAAGACCAGCGGCGTCGGCTACCTCCCCAACACGGGCTCAATCATCGGCATCTGCCGCCGATGTTCAAGATGAAGCCGGACCGTCTAGCATACCAAGCCCCAGGCAGGAGATCCATTTCAAGACGGTAAGTGGATTACCATAAAGATCATAGTATAGTTTTGCAGTCGGCATATTTTAACCTTTGTTTTCAGGCCCAGGACTCTCCGGACAGCCTCTTCTCTTACAGCCTAAACCTTCAGAACGAAGATGAGCGCTCAAGCCGCCTCCGAGCAGACAGTTTGTTCTCTTTTGCCGTCGACGTCCCCGACGATGATGAAGAGGAAAGCTCCCACCCGGCTCTATCGGCAGAAGTCAAATCCAAACTTGAAGAATTGCTCTCCCTGCTGCTGCAAGACACCTCCCAACTTATCCAGGACTCATCGGCGGCAAGGATTATATTCAAAGATATCCAAAGCCATCTCTCCGCCGATGCAGCAGAAACCATCCTCCAAGCAGCTTCCATTGACGTCAAACAAATCCAGTACCAGCGGCTTACTCGTCGTATTGCCGATAGAGCGGCCCAAGCCAAGAGCGAGGAGGAGAAGCTCAGATTTAAAAGCCTTGCCGATGAGAAACACAAAAGCATCGGTCAAGCCAAAACTTCCATCGACAACCTTGACCAGGAAATTTCTCAACTATCGGCGAGGAAAGAGGAACTGCTGGCAGAGCTGCAACAGGTTGAAGAGGGTCTAACGGCAGCCAACCAACAAAAGACCCAACTGTCCGACTCCATCGGGACTTTACAGCAAGAAAGGGATCAGTACGCTCGGCAAGCTATCTCGTGGAAAAAGAAAATCAAGCTGGTTGAGGGCTCTGCCGATGCTGACGCCAAGGAGTTAGACGAAATAGACCAAATTCGCCTACGTGCGATAAACGTTATCCACTCCTTGTTCTAATGCCTGTAGTATCGGCAAGAATGTAGCCCGATACTCGATTTTGTCCTGTAATATAACGCCAGTTTGTTTTTTACCGATGTCTTTATAAGTTTACTTTTCATCGGCATTTGACTAAGCATCATGCGTCTACCCATATGCTAGGGTAATATCTCTTCAAGTATTTGCCGTTAATCGCCCTAGAAAACGTCACTCCTTCGAGGGTTTCCAAAATGTACGCATTACCAGGAGCAGACTGTTTTATCCGATAAGGACCTTCCCAATTAGGGGACCACTTTCCAAACTTAGAGCTCTTAGTCCCAATCGGTAAAATTAACTTCCAAACCAAATCACCATCGGCAAATTCTTTTACCTTCACTTTCTTATCATACCATCGGGCAACCCTCTTCTTGTTCTCTTCAATATTAATTAACGCTCTCAACCGATGACCTGCCAAATCTTCTAACTCATCTTTCATCAAAGTAACGTAATCATCGGTCGTCAACTGATCTTGAAAAGATAATCGCCTAGAACCAGTTTTAATTTCCCAAGGTAGGACAGCATTGTGTCCATAAACCAACTGATACGGCGAGACCTTGGTTGCACCATGACAAGCCATCCGATATGACCATAAAGCTTCGTTCAACACCACGTGCCACCTTCTAGGGTTTTCTTCAATCTTGCGCTTTATAAGCTTAATGACTCCCTTATTAGTCGCTTCGGCTTGACCGTTAGCTTGAGCGTAATAAGGAGAAGAATTCAACACCTTGAAACCCATGCTAGCAGCAAAGTCATCAAACTCTCCTGATGTGAACATGGTCCCTTGATCGGTGGTAATGGTCTGAGGAATACCAAATCGGTAAACAACATGCTCCTTAACGAAATCCACCATGTTTGCCGATGTCACCTTTTTCAACGGAATTGCCTCAACCCATTTAGTGAAGTAATCGGTAGCAACAAATATGAACTTGTGCCCCTTGCTCGACGGCGGATAAATCTGGCCGATGAGATCAATAGCCCATCCTCTGAACGGCCAAGGTTTAATTATAGGATTCATTGCCGATGCAGGCGCCCTTTGCACATTACCAAACTTCTGACAATCTTGGCACCCTTTGAAATAATTGAAACAATCTTCCAGGATTGTTGGCCAATAATATCCATTCCGCCTAATCATCCACTTCATCTTGAATGCCGATTGATGCGCTCCACATACACCTTCATGGATCTCACCCATCAACTCCCTTGATTCCTCTTTGCCAAGACATCTGAGCAAAACTCCGTCAATTGTCCGATAATACAACTCATTATCAAGGAGCACATACTTAGTGGCTTGGAACCTTAGGCGCCTTTCAACTTTTCTGGATGGATCCCTCAAGTAATCGGCAATCCCCTTTCTCCAGTCATCGGCATTTGTTACCGATGCCGTGACTTCCCGAATCGGCTGATATCCTGAGGCATTCTGTGCCAGCCGATTAGCCTCTTCATTATGCAACCTTGGAATGTGCTCAAGGCGGTACTCTTTGAACTCCTTTAACAACCGCAGACACCGCTCATGGGCTGCAATTAACACTTCACTTCGGCACTCATATGTCCCGATCAGCTGATTAATCACCAACATGGAATCACCGAAGATTTCAACGGCATCGGCATGCACTTCCCTGAGTAGTTCTAACCCTTTAAGCAAAGCCTGGTACTCAGCATGATTGTTTGTTGAAGTAGCAACAATCGGCAAAGAAATTTCGTACCTCTGTCCTCGGGGTGAAATTAACAGAATACCGATACCTGCTCCATCTTTGCACGTAGACCCATCAAAGAACAGAGCCCAAGGGGCAATTTCAACAAAGCCCACCATATTGCAGTGCTGAGTGACAAAATCGGCCATCACCTGACCCTTAACGGCCTTTGCCGATTCATACCTTAGGTCAAATTCAGATAATGCTAGAATCCATTTACCGATTCGCCCACTCAAAATCGGCATTGACAACATGTACTTGACCACATCATCTTTGCAGACAACAGTGCATTCGGCCGACAGTAAGTAGTGTCTTAATTTAGTACAAGAGAAATATAAACACAAGCACATTCTCTCTGTGGCCGAATACCTGGTTTCAGCGTCCACCAACCTTCTGCTCAGGTAATATATTACATGCTCCTTCCCTTCAAACTCTTGAATTAAGGCTGACCCAATAACACCGTCATCGGCAGACAAATATAACCTGAAAGGCCTCCCGTGCTGAGGTGGAACTAAGATTGGGGGATTCACCAAGTACCTTTTAATCTCTTCTAAGGCTGACTGCTGCTCTTCTCGCCATATAAATTCCTGATCGGCTTTCAACTTTAACAGAGGACTAAAAGATTTAATCTTACCAGACAGATTGGATATAAATCTTCTAATGAAATTAATCTTGCCGATCAGAGACTGCAGCTCAGTCTTGTTTTTGGGAGCAACTACCCTGTTAATTGCATTAATAGATTTTCTGCCGATTTCAATGCCTCTTTGATGCACCATGAAGCCCAGAAACTGCCCTGCCGATACGCCAAACGCACACTTGTTAGGATTCATCTTCAGCCCATGCTTCCTTGTGCACTCCAATATCTTCTGCAAATTGGCAAGATGCTTCTTGAAGTCTCCAGACTTAACCACCACATCATCGATGTAGATCTCAACAATTGTGCCGATGTACTTATGAAAGATAAAATTCATCGCCCTCTGATAAGTGGCACCGGCGTTCTTCAAGCCAAAAGTCATGACTACCCACTCAAACAAGCTGACGTGACCCGGACATCGGAAAGCAGTCTTGGTATGTCTTCTTCAGCCATGAATATTTGATTGTACCCAGCATTACCATCCATGAAGCTAATAATTTGATGTCCGGCAGCAGCATCGATCAGCAGATCGGCAACGGGCATCGGGTAGCCATCCATCGGCGTAGCCTTGTTCAAGTTCCTGAAATCAATACAAACACGAAGTTTTCCATTCTTTTTATACACAGGAACCACATTAGAAATCCAATCGGCATGACATCGGAAAGCAGTCTTGGGTATGTCTTCTTCAGCCATGAATATTTGATTGTACCCAGCATTACCATCCATGAAGCTAATAATTTGATGTCCGGCAGCAGCATCGATCAGCAGATCGGCAACGGGCATCGGGTAGCCATCCATCGGTGTAGCCTTGTTCAAGTTCCTGAAATCAATACAAACACGAAGTTTTCCATTCTTTTTATACACAGGAACCACATTAGAAATCCAATCGGCATATCGGCATTGCCGAATGAATCCAGCCTCGATTAACTTGGTAATCTCAGCCTTAATGTCGGGTAAGATGGTAGGATTGCATCGGCGCGCCGGCTGCCGATGTGGCTGAAAACCAGACTTGATGGGTAACCAATGTTCAACTATCGATCGGTCTAAACCAGGCATCTCTGTATAGTCCCAAGCAAAACAATCTTTATTCTCTTTTAATAAATCAATTAACTGTTTCTTACATTGGGAATCTAACTTAGCACTAATAAAAGTAGGCCTAGGTTTACTACCATCGCCGATGTCAACCTTGAGCAAGTCATCGGCGGACGTGAAGCCCTGCCCCAGCTTTCCGTCATCGGCGAACTGATCCATCAAAACTCCTCCTCAGGACCGACTGCTTGGATCGGTTTGATGCGGTAATCGGCGACTTTGAGGAACTCTTTGTCCCAGGCTTCGCCAGATATGCACCTGGTCTGCTCATAAGTGTCTAACTCCGCCGATGCAACAGTAGATGGGGCCTCACCGCGGACGACTTCAATCCTATCCCCAATCCACTGTACCAAGCTCTGATGCATAGTAGAAGGGATACAGCAATTAGCATGAATCCAGTCCCTCCCAAGGAGTAAGTTATAGGTGCCTTTGCCGCTGATTACGAAGAATGTTGTCGGCAAAGTCTTGCTGCCGATGGTTAGTTCAACACATACGGCTCCCATGGCGGTTGACACATTGCCTTCGAAGTCCTTGAGCTTCATGTCGGTCTCGACCAAGTCCTGATCGCCTTTACCAAGCTTCCTGAACACGACATAGGGCATTATGTTGATCGACGCGCCGCCATCCACTAGCATTTTGGTCATCGGCTGACCATCCACCCTGCCCTTAACAAACAGAGCCCTCAGGTGCTGCCTCTCATCTTCGGCCGGCTTTTCGAAGATAGCCGCCATCGGGTCCAGCACCAACTGTGCTATCTTGGCAACCTCTTCATCATCGCTGACGGGTGCCATAAACTCCATCGGCAACATGACAACCATATTTATATCTGCCGATGGGCCTCTGTCCTTGCGCTTCAGCCTCCATTGCTTCTCCGAGGGTTCTGCACTATCATATAGGTCGTTGCGGCGCTGGCGCTGAATTCTCCTCTTCTGAGTCTTAGTCAAACCCTTAGGGCACCAGGGAGGAAGCTTGGTCTTCCAGACAGGTTGATGCTGCCTCTCACTGCTTACATCGGCACTTCTTCCGATGTTGGGCTCCCCGGAGAATATCTCCTCGTCGGGCACTCTAGCGTTGGCCATCTCCTCGAGCTCCCTCTGGTAAACGCGCCTGCCAAGCCGATCATGGGCACTGAGCTTGCCCCCCAGTCGGTCATGTGCCGATCTGTCTTCTCTGAGCGGCCGGGCGTACCTGGGTGCCTGATCATCAAAACAAGGTCGCTTACCTGACCGATCGGCTATGCAGTACCCATTGCATTCCGGACAGTTATCGGCAGTGGGCAGCTTGATGCCTTCTTCCCAGCAATGAACAAAGAAGGGACACCTCCAGTGGCCCTTATGTCGAAGTCATTCCCGATGCTCCTCTTCTTCTTGCCGATACCGTTTCTCACGTGATTGCCGATGATATCGCCTTGGCTATTTGTGAGTAATCACCACTCCGGGACCCCTGTTGGCCCTGTTACCTTCATCGGCAACCTTCTTACCTTTTCTGTCATCGGCAAACTTTCCTGCGTCGCGCTTAGGCACTTGGTAGTCAGGATCTACCGATGAATTCCTTCTGGCGGCTTCCGATGTCAGCACTTTGGTTTTGTCATTGATTTCCACCATGTTGTTTGGGAACGGGTGCTGATCTATCTTCATCGGCTTCTGGGCTTTAGAGTTTTCAAACTTAATACGCCCAGACTCAATCTCCGACTGCAACTACTGCCTGAATACTTTGCAGTCGTTAGTACTGTGTGAAGTTGCGTTATGCCACTTGCAGTACCTGATCTTCTTGAGCTCTTCGGCTGATGGAATCACTTGATTGGGCGCCAACTTGATTCGCCCCTCTTGCAGCAATAGGTCAAACATCCTATCGGCCTTGGTGATATCAAAGGTGAACCTTTCTGTTTCCTTTTGGCCGAATGGACAAGACACAGGCTTCTTATCCTTCACCCATTCGGCCGCATCGACACTCAGATCTTCATCCGATCCAGAGTCTTCTTCTCTCCTGATGAAGGTCACCTTCTTGTTCCAAGTCTTCCTGGGCTCAAAGGCTTTGATATCCTGATCGGCAATCCTCTGCACCAGGTGACTTAGGCTCTCAAACTCCTGGGACGCGTATTTGTCCTTGATGTGCGGCAGTAACCCCTGGAAGGCCAAATCTGCTAGTTGCCGATCATCAAGCACCAGACTGTAGCACTTGTTCTTCACATCCCGCAGCCTCTGCACAAAACTTTCTACCGATTCGTCGTTGCGCTGTCTCATTTTAACCAAATCGGTAAGCTTCTTCTCATGTATGCCAGCAAAGAAGTATTTGTGAAATTGCCTCTCCAGATCGGCCCATGTAATTATAGAATTTGGAGGCAATGATATGAACCATGTGAAAGCCGATCCAGACAATGATGACGAGAACAGTCTCACCCTTAATTCCTCCCTGCTGGCAGCCTCCCCGCACTGGATAATGAAGCGGTTGATGTGCTCCATCGTCGACGTGTCGTCTTGGCCGGAGAACTTGGTAAAATCAGGCACCTTGTAACGATTTGGGAGAGGAATCAAGTCATATGCAGGCGGGTACGGGGTCCGATAGGAGTATGTATTGACCTTGGGTTTGATACCGAATTGCTCCTTCATGACTTCGGCAATCTTGCCGACCCAATACGCATCCTGCTCCTGCCGACTCATTGGCTGATTATCGACTGGTGGAGTCGGCTGACGCGCCTCTTGGAGATGTGCAGTAGTTGTGGGCGCAGCACCAGTCATCTGGACGCTATGCATCGGCTGATTTACCGATGGATAGATTTGCATGCTTGGCGGAGTCGGCTGACGCGCCCCTTGAAGATATGCAGTTGTCGCAGGCGCAGCATCAGTCATTTGCATGCTATGCATCGGTTGGCGTACCGATGGATGATTTAACATACTTGGCGGAGTCGGCTGAACTGTTACGTTCATCGGTTGTTGTACCGATGATCCACCTTGGATGTAAGCTGGGCCTCCATAATAACACATTGGCGCGCCGGGCTGCTGAGCTGGTGACTGGTTGACCCATCCCATATCGTAAGGCATCGGCATGTGACTTGCCGATGGTTGATAGCTGACCGGAGCATGCGGCTCTTGAATCTTGGAGCAATTGATCACCAGATTGCCTTGGGGATACGGAGCTCCGGCTTGAGCGTTTGCCGCCAGGGATTGACTACCGGTAGTTATAATGTGTTGCATCGGCATAGAGCTCGCCGATGGTGGCATCGGAGGTATGTTGGGGATCACTTGGAGATCATCTGATGGCGCTTGTATGGTTGGAGCAGGCGCGGAGTTGCGCATCACATGAGCCATCGTCTGTGGCTGTGCTGCCGATGCTATAGAGTTCTTCTAGGTTGAACCGTCTCCCTGCACCAGGTTAGAGCCAGCATATAGATTTGGAGGCATACCGTATCCCCACCAGTTAGCGGGGACTGGTCCTGAAGTTGCCGACGCGGCTGGATCTGCGTTGAACTTGGTAGCATCGCCGGCGTTCGGTCTTGGTGACGTAGCCACATCGGCAGACGGTTCCACCGGGGTGGAAGACGCCATCTGAGCCGCCGATGGGCTTGCAGATGCCATCCCAGGTTGATGGTACGCTGGGCCGGCATATCGCGGTGCATGTCCTTCTTTGAATGTTTGTGCAACAGCATTGTAGACAGTATTGGACAGCACGCTAGAGTGGTTAATCAAAGCTTGACTTACAGCGGCGTTAACCATCTCTTGTAGCTTGCCAGGGTTGGCGTCGTACGTGACCTGCCGTGGCAACGGCGGATCTTGCTTCTGAATTGCTTCGCCGCTCCTGCTGAGGCTGAAGGATTTGAGATACAACTGCCTGTATTCCTCCATAGCCCGCTCCATGGCCTGCTTCTGATCATCTTTCAGATCGGCCTCAGACACTTCAATGACATTCCTCTGATTAACATCGGCGTGATCAGCCATGCCGGATGTGTAGATTTTGTATAATCAGGTCCCACTGGGCGTGCCAAAAGAGGTGTTGACACAAAAAGCGTCAGATCCGTGAACACCTCGGGCTATTACCCAAAGCTCGATGTCGAGGGCGTGCCAGTCGATTTGACCAATCAATCGACAAGGATGATAACTATGACAAACTGAACGAGACGACAGCGATGCGCCCGGACGTCAAGGCTCAGATTGATCACGGATAACTTAGAGCAGAGCTAGACGAGGCAAACAGCGATGCGCCCGGATTGCCAAAGCCTAGAGGTACTCCCACACGGAACTAACAAGTACTTTGACGGAGATCAAGGTGATGCAGCCCGTCGAAAGCTTGAAGAACTCGTTGATAACTACAACTAATGCATAAGAAGGTAAATTGCGATAAAAGTAGGATAAAAAGTAGAATTGGTTTGTTTTTGGTTGATTGATATCTTTATTCCATAGCCCTCGGGCACATATTTATACTCCCGCATGGAGAGTTGTACAGAGGCACGACACGTACCCTTCCTAAAACAAACTCCTACTTTAAAGGAAATTGACTCGCGCAGGAGCCGGATAACAATATTTATCTCCTAAACAAACACACATATTTTAAAGGAAAATAAACGACCCATGCAAGAGTCGGACTCAAACTACTATAATAATACTGGCACATAACACCAGTTTCCTTACATTTCTTCTCGATGGAAACTTTCCATCGGCAGATCCTTTTAATCCGCACCTTCCTTCTTTGGACCATCGGTAACCTTCAGCTGCCCCCAAGCGCTAAGTTACGCTCATCGGCATTGGCAACACTTTTCCCGATTGGTAGCATCCCCTCGTCGGCAATCGGCAATAAACCCTTGTCGGCAATCGTCAACTATTCTTCCATCAGCAGTCGGCAACGAGCCCTTATCGGCAAGACCGGCAACGAGTCCTTATCGGCAATAAGTCGGCAAAGACCATCCAGCTTCCATCGGCAACATACTTGGCCTTCTGTAGCACTCTCCCATCGGCCATATCAACTCATACTTTACCGATGTCGATGGAGAATAGTCACCAGCCAGTCAAGCCTCAGCCCATTTGACACGTCGAAAAAACGGTGTCAACACATCATTTAGTGAGCGGTTGAATAAGGTAATGTAAGCCTCTCATAAAGTAACCTAACATATATTAATGGGCTACGTTGTGTGGCTACCCACCAGACCTGTTCGCTTGGTCGTTTTTGTGGCTGATAAGCTAGCTGTGGCTATTTTTGACTGTTTTCTTGTGAGAGAAAAACACTATTTCGGTGGCTGATAAGCCAAACGAACAGGGCGGTTACAGTATTTATTGTAAATTGATTTAAAATAGAATTAGGTAGCTGTATTTCTCCTCAGATCCAGCAGAAAGGAATACATCTCCGAGTGCCCCTAACAATTGTGCGAGTGATCATCAAATAAATATGAGATTGAGAAATCTGCTATTAGCCATGAGCAAAGACAAGCGGAATGTAACACACTTGTAATTTGTAAACACACCCACTTTTAGGACAACACAAATACTCTTCCTCCCATCTTGCCTCCCCTATCATTTTTTTCTTCACCTTTAACGCCCAATAACCTTTTTCTATCACCAAAGCCATCAACTGATATGATTACCCATCTATCGTTATTTTAATCCTATTCTTGGAAAGCAAACCTCAATGTTAAGGACTCTTTGGTAGGGTTTCTGGCTGTTTGGACTTCTCCACGAGTTTGACTAGAAGCCTTGTCAAATGTGTACGTGGGGAACAGCTTGTGAAGTCAAATTAAATGGGTGGAAGTAAAGTCATTTTGCGTGGTAAGCCGAGGTCACAAAAACACAGATTTTCTTAGCTCATTGGTCCCTAAACTCTCAAACATAGAAGTATAGTCACCAAGTTTGGAAAGGCACTCTGGTCATTTGACCTCTTCCACCAATTCCTTAAAAAAAGAGAGATTTCTAAACATTTTTAGAAAGGGCTTTTCACTAGAGAAGTTGATTTTATAGATAATTCAAGAGTAAAGCTTTTTGTTTAAGAGAAGCAAGATCCCGACCAAATGGTCGGTTCTTAATCCATGTTTCGTTCTTTTCTCCACTGCGGCAACCATCAAGTGTCAGCACCTATGTTCAGATATGCTTATTATTACTTAACTACTGAACCAAAGATCTAATAAAAAACTTAGGACTAGTTTAAAAACTGAAATCCCCTTGAGATTCTAGACTTTTTCCATAGTGACCAATCTATTGAGGTATCATTTGAATAAGCTATTTAGTTCTTATCTAGGGAGGGCTTTTCCTTATTGGGTTTGCCTCCCTTTCCTTCTAAATTAGACCACAGGAGATTCGACCGTCAAAATATTTACTTTGAAAGAGAAAAGACAATATATGGTGGTTTGTGAAGAGGACTTTGGTAATCTCGTGTGCTTATATTAGATATATATTACAAGTATTCAAAAAGAAAATGCAAAACCGGTAGAAGTTTGCATCTTGAAGACTATTAGTATTACTTTAGTGCTCGGTCGGATATGTGATGCCACAAGCTAGCTCTTTTTAGGTAATGCAAGTAAAAGCCTACTCGTGCGTTTAACAGCAGCAAAAGCTTTTAAACTACTCGGTCAACTTATCAAGCATGCTCACTCACACAATATTATTGAATCGGTTTGTTGTGGAAAAGAACAGAAAGGTAAGGACTTCTCCACCCGGCAAATTGCCTGCTTTGTGACCAGGAACAGGAAAACATTCAGCACCTCCTGATTGGGTGTGTTTTTGCTAGGCAGTTTTGGTTCTCCCTCTTGCTGCGAGTTGGACTCTCTACACTTGCGCCTCAGCCCTTTGACTCAACTTGGGACGATTCATGGGAAAAAGTAGAAGCAACTACCACTGGTGACATAAAAAAAAACCTAAATTCTATCATTATCCTTGACGCTTGGAGTATTTGGAAACATCGGAATGAATGTGTCTTCAATGGGGCTGTACCAAGCATTGACTCGGCCCTGAGTCTAGCCTGGGATGAGGCCCATTGCTGGTGTATGGCAGGACCTAAGGGTCTTGCCTTGCTCACTGCTAGGGGCTTTTAGTGTTTAGCTTCTTAGCTGTTCGGTCGTTGTAAACTTAAAACCAGGTGTTTTAGTCCTAGAAAACAGGGAAGGTGTGAGGATGTGTGTGTGGGTGTGTTTGGGTCCATGTATGACTTTCTTCTTCAACTAATACAATGATACGTAGCTCTACTGCGTATTCTCGGAAAAAAAATATCACCCTCAATCGAAGATATATGAACAAGGAGACGCAGGCGACCCAAACTAGACGGCTGTGCCCAGCACCTGTACCGTTTTTCTTCGTCACAAGAAGGAAGACGCGACATTTGACATGGTGAGCATGACTGTCATAGTCATGCGGCACCACACCACAGGGAAGGCTACTTGGGAGCGTGCCGCAGACGGCCGCGCTGCGATTCATCTCAGCTAATCCCACTGCTCATCTGAGCCTATCATGTACAGTAACTATTGCCCAATCAGACTCATCAGCCAAAGGGAAAAGAACAGCATCTTGGATGGAAGCGATCTAGAGAGAATCTCCTCTGCCGGTCTTGGAATATCCCCCTCCGTGCGAACGTGCCGCCACATCCATTCCCTCGCGTCCACGTACCCCCGGCCTTTTCAATTTTCAATTCCAACTAGTCGGCGGCGGCGTCATAATTTTGGGCCACCAGCAGCTAGCCATTCAGTGATTTAAGATGTGTTTGGTTCCACCTCCTAAATTTCAGTGGACTAAACTTTAATTACTTTAGGGACTAAAGTGTCAACTAAACTAACTAAAAAGTAACTAAAACATTTTAATTCTACTAATCACACAAGAGATACTGAAAAATGACTAAAATATTTTAGTCCACTTTAGTTTAGAAGGTGGAAACCAAACACACTGTTAATCAAAAGCATTTTAGTAATTTAATTAACTGATGGGTGCCGTTCAAGGACGATGTTAGTTTTGATGTGCTTCTCTCCCGTTGTACCACTGTAATAATAAATAAATGCGATGTCCTTGTCTCAAATGTTCCAACTTGCAAATGGATGGGTTCCATTCCATTCATATGTATCCACTTCCATACCTCTGGCCCACTCAAACTTGGGTCCATGTCAAAGAAAATAACTCTAAATAAACTTTATCCATTGAGCATGAACGATGCATTATTGCTTGATTTGCCGGTAGA
>CM039130.1:29752195-29839001 GCA_022036555.1 Microstegium vimineum
ATAGGGGCACATGAAGGTCCCAAGTCTTAGAGAGAAAAAATGATGATGAGCATATCAAAGCTCATAGAAAAAAAGATAGTTATGTCTCAAAATAATAAGTTAGGAAAGAGAGATCTTATAAAGGAGTTTTGATCATTCGCCATGTTTCCACACACTTTCACATCTTGATCTAAGAGTATGACATTTCTCTCATTGGATCTGGAATTTGACTTTACAATATATGCAAGGTAAGTTTGCTACATTGTTTATCCCTACCTAAGCTCCACATAAGCCATTTAGAAATAGGGAGATACAAAGAAGGCAACCTCTTTATGCCTTGGTGAGGAAACATACACTTTGAGTGACTTAGAGTACTATAAGAGGAGTAAGTTGACTTATGAGCTTTCTTTTGAAAAAATTATCAAAAACTCCAAGTACTAAAATATGATTTGGGAAAGATGACTTTGCCTTGAGAACTGTTCCATTTCTCAACCACTCAAGGATATATGTTAGACAATACCACATATCCCATTAGTATGACAAATGCCTTGAGTAAATCTTTATGCTTGCTTTATACTTTGAACAACATAGACTTGTTAGCTTTTAACCTTTACTTGAGGACGAGCAAAGAGGTAAGTATGGGGGATCTTGTTGACGGTAATTACGAGCTATTTTGTCACCATAAAAATACCATCAACATCCTCATATTCAAAGGAAAACAAGTATCACATGAACATAATTTACCCAATAACTTGGTTCCACATGTATATGTCCTCTATTTGAATGTAGGCACAAAACGTCATAATTTAGGGCCCAACATGACATATTTCCAAGTATGGCAAATGTGAAAAATACATACACCATCATGACGGGCATTACCTCTAGAAGCTACCTGCAAAAGATGAGTTGATTTGGCCACAAAAGTGGTTCGGCCAATCCAAAGTACGGGCCCAATATTGGATAGCAGGATCCAAACCTATCAAGGAGGTCCCACGCCGAAGGGGAAGCCCATGGCTCTCTATAGGGGTTCGGCCGATCCAAAGTATGGGCCCAATCTTGGACAGCAGGATCCAAACCTATCAAGGAGGTCCCACGCCGAAGGGGAGGCCCATGGCTCTCTATAGGGGTTCGGCCGATCCAGGTCAGGTGCCCAAAAGGTGCACCGACCTCCCCATCGACTCCCTGCATGCCTCCATGCATCAACTTCATCTCCACCGTTGATCTAAGGCGGTTACAATGACGATTTGATCCTACGGTGGCTGATGGAGGTGACGCGGATCGCTGACGTGGCACCGGAGTAGCCCCTACTCCACCTCTAGCTATAAATAGACCCCCTAGGCCCTCACTCTCACTCATGCCTCATTGGAGAAACACTACTCCTTAGTCTCTTAGCGGAGCTATCTAGTAGTGCTATGCTAGTTGGAGGAGAGTGAGGAAGGTCTTCTGGAGAAAGCCCCGGGCCTGTCGGGAATCTTCTCCGGAGTTTTTCCTCGGCGGATGCGAGTCTCTTGTAAGTTCAGCTCTTGTAAGTGACTTCTTCCGAGTTCTTTATAGTATTTGATATTGTAAGTCTGGGTTAGCTGTTATACACCTTTTCCTGCTTGTTCATCGCTTTACTTTAAGTAGAGTGCTTTAATCTTATGCAAGGGTTAAAGTAGTAAGAATAGTGTAGACGTGGTGTCTAGACTAGATCTTACCTTTGTAAACCGCTTATCGCGTGGATTGTTCGTGGATGCTAGTAGAAAGTGACAGCTCTATCTAGCCTTTGTATTCCACCACACGTGTTAGATAAGTTCTTAAAAGGTAGGGCTTCAATACAACATGATGGCGTGGTCCAGTCGGAGTTATATCTCTTACTGATCTATCCCATCGCCTCCTGCAAGAGAAGGGATGATAAAGGCAGTATAACCAGCTATACCTTGTTAGATATCTTTGCTATCTCAAACCTCTTAACCCAATTATCATAGTCTCCCTTGATCCATCATAGGACATATCCATATTCCTAGTTAGATCATTATCGTTCCCTGAGGAAAATACGATACCTAGAATACTCCTGGTGAAGTGGTACATCGGTATAATCTGTGCGCTTGCGGATTTATCCAATAGTCATAAGAAATACCAACAACAACCAGCTATTCCAAGATCCATATGTTGTTGTTTCTGCTAGGCCGGCAGTGCTGGCCTCCAGACCGGCAGTGTCGGGCCCAAGGCCGGCACTGCCGTGACTTGTTCTGCCCATTGGACAGTGAAGGGGTATTTCTTACCCCCTCACTCTCCCCCAACGGCTAGTTCTGCCATTCATTCATTCTAACTTCATGAAACAGAAAGAGAAGCCTCCTTCTTGCTCTCCCCTTCTCCCTTGGTGCTCAACTACTCTCCTCCATTGATTTGCAATCAACCTTTGAGAGATTGAGCCTCCAAGCTTGAGAAGAAGCTTCTCCCTCAGATCTTCAACTCCTACAAGCATTTGGTTTGCGTGGTGGCCGGCAGTTTGATTTCTTTACTCTTGGAGATTTGCTCCTAGCCGGCTAGAGGTTGCCCTTGAGCTTGCCTCCTTCGTGTGGCAGCCTAGGGAAGTTTGTATCACGCTCCATATTGCTAATACATTCCTCTCATCTTAAGGGTTCATTCCCTTGACTTGAGACCGAGGAAAGAGCTAGCCTTTGTGGTGAGCTTGAGCCTTGTGTGGCGCACCTCAACAACGTGGACGTAGGCAAGCCTTGGTGGCGAGCTGAACCACGGGTCAAATCTTGTGTCCCCTTGTGTTTGTCTCTATACTTTGATATATATTGTTTGCAAGCTGATTTCTTGGGTTTGGACCCGATCTACTCGGTGGGTGTGTTGCTACCACTTTCAGGTGGTGCTAGAGGTTCTCTACACCTTTAGGAAGGTTTCTATTCAAGCGCAATTTACTTTCTCAGTTTACATTTTGAATTGTGCATATCTCTATTCTGGTGACCAGCACTGCTGCCCTTAGCCCAGCAGTGCCGGCCACCCTGGCAGTGCCGGACTTGAGCCCGGCAGTGCCGGCCTCTGCTGACAGAAACTTATCAAGTTGTTTTAAACAGGCCTATTCACCCCCCTCTAGGCTAATCAGGTCCTTACAGTGTCCTAATGAGCTCCCACATTGGAGGCCCACTAGAAACCCTACACCTAGTCTAATTCGGGTCCAACTCGAATTAGGCTTCCAGCCCTTTAAGCGTGCGACCCTATGGGCTCACGTGCACATAAACATGGCCCGAGTACTCCTACTCGACCAATAGTTGATAGCGGCCTCTAGCAAGGCGTGTCAATTCCTATGCATAGCAATGATCATATCAGACGAACCACCACAAAACCATATACATGTTATTCCCTTGCCAATGATATTTGGTCAACCTCATATGTTAACACTTAACCCAAGCACGACCATGCATTTCATGATCTAATCATTCGAGTGGTCCAGTGATATCTCTCTCACATTGAGAGTGGCAAATCCCTTCTCGATCGACTATCTTGACCGACTATGTCTCACAGCATGCTTCTCGATAAACCCGAAAGCTACCTTTATAACTACCCAGTCACGGAGTAGCGTTTGGTAGTCCCTAAGTAGGTCGCTTCACATCTTGAGTACATACGACAATCTCAGGTCTAAGGATATAACGTACATGATGTGAATAGAGACAATCTCAGGTTGGGTCTGTCCAGCCCCATGTCATACATGTGCCCACATTATTAGTTTGACATCTTTATGTGCATGACTTGAGAAACATAGTCATCAACTAATAATGTGTTGATCTAATATTCATGTGCATTCAAGCATGAACTCCGACCAGGGACAATTTTAGAATAACCATACAAGTAAAAGAGTTTCACAAGCAATTCACATAATTGCTAATCGATACAAGTTGTCTTTGATGGATATTCATTGAACTCATAACATGTCATGGATACAAGGAATATAATCATCTCTATGATTACCTCTAGGGAATACTCCCAACATCGGATCCCTCACCTTAAGGGACCGATCGTTATCTGTTAGGATATGGAAACTGTAACCCTGCTCCCCAGCTATATAAGGCGAGCAGGGACCCCTCGAAAAGATCCATCTGCACCTCGTGTAACCTAATACTCATATCAATCCAGCCACCAAAACACAGGACACAGGGTATTACAACAATTCGCTGGCCTGAACCTGTATAAATCGTCGTGTCTACGCTTTCTGTGTTACACTTGATCATCGTCGCCACACCTCCGGCTACAATCTACTACCGTAGGGTACCACCTAGGTAGACTGCGACGCATATTTCATCGACAGTGACCACAAAGGTCGGAGTCTTTTCCACCTCCTTGCCTCTCTCAAGCAACCACAAAGGTACGCCCAAGGTTTCCACTAAGAATCAAAGGGGTAATACAAACACTTCAGGGTGCCCTCACAAATGGAGCAACACGGGCAACCACAAAGAACACCTAGCCGGCTAGGGTTCCAAGAACCCAAGAGTAAAAGACACAAATCCAATCGGCTAAAAGTGGAATCCAAGTGCTCAAGTTGTAGATCGAAGTTCCCCGCTCTCTAATCTCACTTCTCTCTCTCTATGCTAGCAAGATTCGAAGTTCTAGAGCAAGGGGGAGAGAGAAGGGGTGAGTCAAAGCTTGGAGAGTGTTTTGTGTCACGGTGGATGAGGAGTGAATGAATGGGTGAGTGTATGAGAGAGAAGGGGAAGAGATAGACTTTAAGTTGTTCAACCCCGAAGCGGTACCGGTACTACAGGTGTACCACCGGTACTACCGGTCAGAAAGTGACCGTTGGGGAGAGGGCTCAGATCTGGGCGAGAGAGTGTACTATCGGTACAACCGGTAGTTGACCGGTACTACCGGTCCTCACCAGTACCATCGGTGGGAAGATGGTACTACCAGTAGTGCAAATATTGCGCTGCCCACGCGTGCGAGAAAATGACCTATCTGTCCAACCGGAAGTTGACCGGTACTACCGGTGGCTTTGCTGACAGCCACAGAAACGTACTTCTAAGCATCCGTTTTGCATGGCGTCTCTGAAGCGTCTCTATACTAGTAACGTGAGCACTCTTACCCACTTCTAGCTAGCCAAAAATGTATCCCTCTTGGTAGTGCATCTTTTCCTATGACTCAATTCAAAATAGTAAATCTATTTGGCACTTGAGTTGGGCCGCTTTCCATATAGTGAAAATTGGGGGTGCTTTAATCACCGTATGTCATCGTTTAAGCTTATCAATAAACCAACACCTGTGAATATTCTTAAAATGAGCGTGTTATTCCCTAATTTGATTGTTGTCAATTATCCAAAACCCACTTAGGGGTCGAATGCACTTACAAACTCCCCCTTTTTGGTAATTGATGACAACCAACTTAGGCTTACATATAGATAGAAAGAATTTAAGCTTTTGAATTGTAAACTTTAGGAAAAAGACTCCCCCTTAATTTATGCATTGGATTTGAATTCCATGTCTTGATCATAATCAAGATGGAAAAGATTAAGAGCAAGCTCCCCCTAACTTTTGCAATCAGTGGGGTGACTACAAGTGTGTGTGATGAACATGTAAACGTGATGCATATGACAAAATATAAACCACACATTGACTAAAGCAAATAGGCAATCACCACACAAAGCATATGGATAACAACACAAGATGAACAATATAAGATAAATATAGTTCTACACTCAACCATCATCCATATTACATAAATAGGTTTATAGCTCTATTGGGGATATTACCTCAGCATATCCCCAGGGACCATATGGGCCTGCCGACCAGAGGACGGCCCAGTCCACGAGGCCTTGCGGCACGTGACCAAGCCTGTCGTGCTCGCCAAGGACTCTGAAGAAGCCTTGCTCGCCAAGAATAATCCTAGAAGATAAGCTCAGATCCCTTAACTAAAGGGACCGATCGTAATTTGTTAGGATATGGAAACTGTAACCCTGCTCCCCGGCTATATAAGGCGAGCAGGGACCCTCTCCAAAACGATCCCTCTACAATCCCTAGATCACATCTACGGGTCTTGTAACCTAATACTCATATCAATCCAGCCACCAAAACACAGGACGTAGGGTATTACGGTGATTTGCTGGTCCGAACCTGTCTAAATCGCTGTGTCTATGCTCTTTGTGTTACGCTTGATCGCCGTCGCCACACCTCCGCCTACAATCTACTACCATGGGGTACCCCCTAGGTAGACTGTGATGCATATTTCGTCGACAGTTGGCACGCCAAGTAGGGGGTGTGTGCATCGACTCCATGGCTCGTCAAGCGAGTACTTTTCCTAGATCCATGATCATCCCGGTGAGCGGCGCCACCCTCCAGATCGGATCTATGGTTTGGACCATCTATGGCACCGTCTCCGTCTCGGAAACTGCGGAATCTACGAGGCCCCTCGCGCCAAACCCTCCCCCAACCGAAGATCTAATCACTAGGACGACTTGAAGGGTTCCAGATTACGCCGACCCCAGCAACACGGTGAGCATCATCGAACAGATCGACGGAGACCTCGCCGTCTGCCTCGACCTCATCGACATCGCTCACCACCGACTTCGCCCCCATGCGCCATTCATGCACGAGAAGATCGTTCCGGAACCCTCACGACGCTGCCCGGTGTCCGACCATACAACTCCCAGCCTTGGACGAAAGCGCCGACGCAACAACAGTCACAAGGAAATCCTCGATGGGCCCTGCCCTCTCCACGAACAAGGAAAACACGCCATGCGGGAGTACATCGCCCTCAAAGAGGCCATCCAAGACAAGGCAGACGTCAAGTGACCAGACAACAACAAATCGAAGGAAGATAAGACAGAAGCTCCGGATGTCTGCTTCACAAGGGCCACGCGCATCTTCCCCATATTTGGCGGCCACCCGAGCGGTAATGGTAAGCGCAGCCGAGTTTTTACTTACTGCAACAGTGTTCGTGTCCCTCTCCCAGATTGGATGAAGCGTCGGATCGATTTCTCCAGAAACGACCACAAGATATGTCATGAGTATCCTGGTCGTTTCCCCCTGGTCGTCGACGCGACCATCTCAGCCAGTTCCTTCAGGAAGGTACTCATCGATGGTGGAAGCTCCCTCGACGTCATTTTTCCAAGTACACTCCGACGACTCGAGTTCCGAGAAAGCAACATTCAAACGGCGAACTTCTGCTTTCATGGCATAATCCCCGGCGAAAGCTCGAGTCCGTCAGGACGGATCACCCTCCCAGTGAGGTTCGGTCCCAATCACTTACTACGCGAAGAACTCATCGACTTCGTGGTCGCCGAATTTGATACCTCGTACGACGCCATCCTCGGACGACCCACGCTCTCGAAACTCATGGCGATACCGCACTATACCTACTTAGTGCTCAAAATATCGGTGCCACATGGGATCATCAGTCTCCACTCCGACCTACAGATCGCCTATGAATGCGAGCAAGATGCAATCGAGGACGCGACCAGGCGAGAACATCAACGTGGCACGCAGGTTTGTTTATCAGAAGCAGCCAACCTCCACGTGAAGGACTTTGATGTTTCAGAGCCCCCGACCACACGTGCGTCGAAGAAATCCAGAGAGACGAAGATGGTGGCCCTGGTCGACGATGACCCTGAAAAGACCGCCGTGATCAGTGTCGACCTCGATCCCGAGCAAGAAAGCGTCCTCGTGGATTTCCTGTGGCACAACGTCAACATTTTCGCCTGGAAACCGGCGGACATGCCGGGGTCCCTCGCGACCGCGCTGAGCACTCATTAAAGTTGGACAAGGGCGCTAAGCCGACTCGACAGAAGCTTAGAAGGTTTGCACCAGATCGCAAGGAAGCTATTAAAGCTGAGATAATCCGACTCCTAGCCGTCGGGTTCATCAAAGAAGTAAATCACCCCGAATGGCTCGCCAATCCGGTGCTTGTAAGAAAAAAGAATAATTAATGGAGAATGTGTGTCAACTACATGAGTCTCAACAAACACTGCCCCCCCGATCCGTTCCCTCTCCCGCGCATCAACAAAGTTGTTGACTCCACCGCAGGATGCGAACTCCTCTCCTTCCTCGACTGCTACTCCGGCTATCACCAGATAACGTTGAAGGCGGAAGATCAGATAAAAACATAATTCATAACTCCTTTCGGTGCCTATTGCTACACGACAATGTCCTTCGGACTAAAAAATGTCAGGGCCATGTACCAGCATGCCATACAAGAATGCTTGAAGAAACTTATCCCGGGGAAGGCAGAAGCCTACGTAGATGATGTAGTCATAAAAACTCACCACAAGAAGACACTGGTCGCCGACATAGAGGAAACCTTCAAGGCCCTCAACGAGTTCAGATGGAAGTTAAACCCGAAGAAGTGTATCTTCGGGGTGCCCTCGGGAAACCTTCTAGGCAATGTCGTTAGTAAATCCGGCATCTGAGCTAATCCAGAAAAAACCGCCGTGGTTCTCCAAATGAGGCCTCCTGCTAACGTCAAAGACGTACATAAACTTGCCGGATGCATGGCCGCCTTGAACCGCTTCATCTCTTGCTTCGGCGAAAAAGGCCTTCCATTTTTTGGGCTACTAAAAGGCGTCCAGAAGTTCACATGGACCGATGAAGCAGACCGAGCGTTCGCCGACCTAAAGAAATACCTCACCGAACCTCCCATCCTGGTCGCACCAAAGGAAGAAGAGCCAATGCTACTTTACATTGCCGCAACCAACCGGGTCGTCAGCACCGTCATGGTGGTCGAACGTGAAGAAAGCGGGCGCATGTACCCGGTCCAACGACCATGCTACTTCGCAAGCGAAGTTCTCAATGAGTCAAAAACAAGGTACCCCCAGGTGCAAAAGCTACTATACGCGGTCCTTATCACCGCACGCAAGCTCCGACACTATTTTCAACGACCAACGAAGGTAACAGTCGTCACAGAGTTCCCGCTAGGCGAAATCTTACGGAATAAAGACGCCACCGGGCGGATAATCAAGTCGGCAGTCGAGCTCGGAACCTTCAACAACGCATTCCAAGGGCGGCATACGATCAAATCACAAGCACTCATGGACTTCATCGCCGAGTGGACCGACATCCAGGTCCCAGTAACCACAGAAGCCCTGGAGCATTGGACCCTATTCTTCGACGGCTCCCTATCCATCCATGGAGCAGGTGCCGGTCTCCTATTCATATCCCCATTAGGAGAAAATATCCGCTACGTCCTGCGACTACTATTTCCGGCGTCAAATAACGCTGCCGAATACGAGGCAGCTCTACACGGACTCTGCATCGCCAGCGAGCTCAGCATAAAGCACATCATCGTCAATGGCGACTCAGCCCTGGTAATCATCCAGCTCAACAAAGAGTGGAACCACTCCAACGAAAAGATGGACACCTACTGCACCGTCATCCAAAAGTTAGAAGGAAGTTTCTTTGGGATCGAATACCACTACGTCCCGCGTGAGCAAAACCAAGCAGCAGACGAAATGTCCAAGCTAGGATCATCGCGATCCCCCGTTCCCGCAGGAGTCTTCGTCCAAGATCTGCTTAAGCCTTCAATCACCGATAAACAGGAAGCCCCGCCGGACGGAGCACCACCAACTCAAGCTAACACAATAATCACCGCGATGACCGGACAACCAGCTAACTGGCGGGATGATTTCATTCAATACCTCTCCAATAACTTAACGCCATCGGACGAGACGGAAGTTGAACGGGTAACCCACCGAGCCCACAACTACGTCCTTACTGATGACACACTGATGAGGAAAAACTCCAGATTTGAAGCACTGCAGAAATGCGTCTCCAGGGAAGACGGCGCCACAATCTTGCAAGACATCCATGCCGGCACGTGCGGAAACCATGCGGCCGCAAAAATGCTGGTAATAAAAGCCTTCCGAGCAGGATTCTATTGGCCCACAGCAGTCGCCGACGCAGAGCAAATGGTGCGCACCTGTAAGGGGTGCCAATTCTTTGCAAAACAGACTCACCGCCCCGCCCAAGAACTCCAAGCAATACCAGCCTCCTGGCCCTTCGCCTACTGGGGGCTCGATATGCTCGGCCCCTTCCGACTAGCGCCCGCGAATTTTAAGTGGATATATGTAGCTTGAAAGGATCAAGATGCCCAAGAGGGGGGGTGAATTGGGCTCTTTTTAATTTCTAAACAAGAATTAAACCTATAAAGAGCCAATTAACCCCCTAGTGCCTACCGCTTGTGTGTCCTAGCTAGAAAGCGGTAGCTAGGCAAAGGAAAGCGAAAACTTCCTACACAATTCTTGTGTGAATTGAAAGACAATTGCGGAATGTAATGCAGTAATAAAGAGCTAGGGAAAGAGATGCTTGACACGGCGATGTTTTGCCGAGGTATCGAGGAGTTGACACTCCCCCCTAGTCCTCGTTGGAGCACCTTGCAAGGTATAGCTCCCCCTCAATCCCGCGCAAGGGATGAGTGCTCTCTACGGGCTGATTCTTCGCCACTCCGGCTCGGTGAATCGCCCACAACCGATCACAAACGTCGATGGAGAAGGGCCGCCGACAATCTTCCGGCGATCACCTTCCTCCGAGCACCACCGGACCGTCTAGGTGATGTCGATCACCAAGAGTAACAAGCCTCGATCTTCGCTTGACTCACTCAAGCTTCACAAGTAGAGGATGCACACTTGAACTCTTGGATGAACTAGAGAGAGGATGGATGGATTCACGAATCACTCTCTCTCTCTCTCTAGGGCTCTTGCTCTCTTCCCAACCTTCTCAACAAACTCAGCAACTCAAATGAGCAAAAGGCAAGGTGGGAGAGAAGTGGGAGGGGCTATAAATAGATCCTCTGAAAACTGCCTCGAGCTGGCAATTTAAGTTGGCGACGGTCGCTCCGTCGACTAGGCGACGGATGGTCCGTCGCATGCCCAACGGCTAGTTTCCGTTCATAGTTGAGGCGACGGACGCTCTGACGCCTAGGCAACGGACGGTCCGACGCCTCTGTCTAACGGCTAGTTCTGACACACTGTTCTCAGCGACGGACGCTACGTCACTGGGCGACGGACGCTCAGCCACATCGTCCGATGCTGAGTTCTGGCTAGGGTTGAAAAACACCCTCTCTGGAAGGTCGACGGACGCTCTTCCCAGCGTCCGACGCCTGGCCGACGGACAACGTCCGACGCACCCTGAAAAACTTAGCCAGAAAATAACCTCTCTGGAAGGCCGACGGACGCTGTGGACTCAACCACCCAGCGTCCGGCACCTTTGTCCGACGCGACGGACAGCGTCCGGCGCCCCTGCCAGGAGCGTCCGACGCCCAGAAAACGATTTTGACAACTCTGTTTTTTCGTCGCGATGAATATGGAAGTTGTTCTAGGCTATCTTACGGTCACCATAGGCTTGCTTAGAGCTAAGGAAGTCAAGTGTGCACCACACCTAAATATGAAGCTTTCCTAAGTCAAGCTACTAGTCTCAACCCCTCTTAATAGTACGGTCAAAGGTAAAAAGAGAAGCCCTATCTAATTCTAAGTGCCCTTCATCTCCTTATGGCACTTAGCCTATCATTTTAGGGTCTTCATCATGTCTCCTTAAAAACCGAAACGTATCCATCTTGGGGGCTAAGTGATGACCATTAGAGCCCATTCTCCTTGATCACTATGGCTAAGCTACGCATAGCCTCTGCAAAACACACGTTAGCCATAATAATCTCTAATTGTCGTTAATCACCGAAACCAACTAGGGCCATGATTCTTCATAGCTGTTGATAAGTTCTCCAAATGGATAGAGGTAAAACGAATCACCAAAGCCTCAGCAGGAAGCGCAGTCGCCTTCATCGACGAAATCATACACCGGTTCGGTATACCAAACTCAATCATCACCGACCTGGGATCAAACTTCATGGGGAACGCCTTCTAGGATTTTTGTGAAGACAATGCAATATTGATCAAATACTTCTCCGTCGCCCACCCTCGAGCGAACAGCCAGGCCGAACGCGCTAATGGAATGATACTTGACGCACTCAAGAAATGACTATACCAAGAGGAGAAGAACCCAGGTCGCTGGCTACGCAAGTTACCGGTGACACTATGGGGACTACGTACATAGCCCAGTCGCAACACCGGTGTCTCCCCGTACTTCATGGTCTTCGGCTCCGAAGCGGTAATCCCAACCGACATCGCCTTCGGTTCCCCGCGCGTAGAACACTATGACGAAGAAACATCCGACCAGGCGAGGATCGACGACCTTGATCGCCTTGGAGAACAGAGGTTAACCTCATGCATATGAATGGCCATGTACCTGGAAGTCGTCCGCCGATACTACAACCGCAACATCCACTCAAGATTGTTCACCACGGGAGAACTTGTTCTAAAGAGGAAGCTCAAGCCCGAAGGCATGCACAAGCTCTCGTCACACTGGGAAGGCCCCTATATCGTCAAGTCACCCGACCAGGATCATACCGCCTTACCGACCAAGACGGCATCGACGTCCCCAACTCATGGAGCATAGAACACCTGATGCGCTTCTATGCCTAAAAAACATGTACTATGTCTCTCATCTGTATCAATAAAGATCCATATCTCTTCCGAACGTTCGTCTTTTCCCAGGAGACCACTACAAAATGCACACGGCGTTTGACGACCTCTCCAAACACTCCCACAGTGTTCGACGACCTCGCCCAAACGCAATACGGCATTTTCTCCAAACAGACTGGATGTAACTAGAAAGCACCCAAATCTGGTCTGCCGACTAGCCATAGCGGATAGAAGTAGCCATCCTAAACGCTGTGATTACGTCGACAGACCTCCAGAGCGGTATTTCCCCAGAAGCCGGGCGATACCACTCGGGTTGGGCGCCATGAGGTTACGCGCCCAGAACCTGTACACGGTCACGATACGACCGACGACTCTACAAGCAGCATGGCTTTTCGCCCAACATATGCAGGAACGGTCTCCATAAGACCTGGTCACGCCATGATCGAGCCTCTCGGAAAAGGGCCCTGTCTCTGGCATCTCCCTAAGCGTGCATGAGTTGTTCGCCCTCTGCGCCGCGGGTTGCCAGCTGCGCGCCTCCTTGGGAGTCCTTACGTATCCTACGCGTGCAGTGGCGCTAGCCCTACGATATGGACCGTTTGAGACCCAAGGCCGAACGATTCATCACTACGGCTCAGGACTCAGTTGGCACGAAAAGGACATACAAGTGAAATAAAAGCTCACCGCCTCGATAAACAAAAGCTTTGACACATTTCACTTACACGTCCGTACAACACCAGTATCGTGAAAAGCGGCTACATAGTAGCAAAAAACTCCATGTCGGACACAAGATCTCCAGCAGCTGCGCTAGCCTCCGCCGTCAAACGAGAGATATCCGCCTCAGAGGTACCATCAGCATACCCACTCCGCACCCTCTTAAGATCAACACGCGGATAATGCAATCGAAGTATGCCAAACCCGTAAGCGAGCGTCTCTCGCCCCGCTAACAACACAAACGACTTAAAACGGCCAAGAAATCCTTTCACCATCGACAGAACGCCAGCTACGGCCTCATCCGATGGGGGAACATGTACCAAGTTGACATTACCAATGCAGGCCATTACTGGTTCAACCTCCTTCACCAGGCTCCAAAAACGTTCACACCAAATCGCACCCGCGTCTCCGTCTCTACAAGAAGCAAATCAACGCCAATAATAATAGAAAGTCCAACAATTCCAACAGCAAAGAAAGGCGCAAGAACAAACCCCTCTGCATCTTCGACATCCGGTTGTAAAGCATGGAGATATTATGGTTCTTCTCAGTGAGAGCTCTCTCCAAATCGCGCACACGCACGTGAGAAGCCTCCAAGGATGCCTCCAGAGATAGAAACTAACGCTCGCGCTCCCGATTCATTTTAAACAAAGCCTGCAAAATGGGGACTTACCGATCAGGCAGAAGATCACCCGACGCCCAACCAACAAAAAGCAAAGAGGCCGGACACCCACATTCACGCGATCCAGCACATCATCGGCGCCATCAGAGTCTCCAACATCAATGCCCTCCCTAAAAGGGGACGGTTCACCAGAGTCATCTTCAACAAAGACCTCCCTTCTCCGCCTCTTCCTCAAGCCAGGACCAAACGACAGTGGAATATCATCATCACCTGAACCAACCCTAATGATATCAGGATCCCCCAAAGAATCCAAGTTACCCTCAGCATCAGCTGCAGCCCAGGGTTCCGACCTCAATGGCTCCGGCTCTATAACAGTCGCCGCCCCTGCAACTAGATCATTATCAATGTCTCCCGGCCCAACGTCATGTGACGACTCAGCTACGCCAGGATCATCACCACCAGCAACAAGCGCTGGAGGAACACAAAATTCCGAAAGCACACCAAAGGCCGGCAACAGAGCAAAATACGTAGCACGACCCATGCCACAAATCTTCATATAACAATCAGGTCTGAGAATGACAGGCACCACCAAATCATAACGAAAGACAAAGGGTAGGGAACAATCAAAACCTGAGGGGGCAGACGAAGAATACAAAAATCTTTCCTCTGGCAAGATGGAGTCGAGCGCTTCACAACATCGAAGATGTAACGCACTCGTTTATCAGCAACAACCGCGCTAATCGCCTCAGGCACCTCCCGAGTACTGTCACCCCCACCAGCATATTCAAACGCAGGATGTTCCCTATCCTTGCAAGGCTGACAACGCCTGGCGATGAAGCTGCACGCTACACGTACTCCATCAAGAGTGCGACGATCCATCAACTCCAGCAACAACTTTACCTTACCCAAACTGACCGGTGACACTGGCTCCGACCACGTTGCCAAAACCTTGGGCACCTTCACAGGGTCGCACGGTGTGTATGGTTTCTCCTGGTGGATATAGAACCACCTTGACTTATGCCTAGAAAATTTGGAATGCAGCGGCATCGAAATGTATTCACCGGACAAACCATCCCTGAGTTGAAGATATATAGAGCCAATGATATCGGACGACCCAGTCCCATTCAGTTTCAGGCGAAAAAAGTATCGGAAGAAGTCAAAATGAGGATAGATCCCAATATACGCCTCGCACATATGGATGAAGACCACAATATGCACAATCGAGTTGGGATTCAGATTGTAGATCGAGATATCATAATACCGCAGCAAACCACGAAGGAATGGGTGAACAGGAACTCCAAAGCCACATCGAAAGAAAGGCTCAAACACAACAAGCTCACCCGTGCGCAACATCGGAAACAATTCACCAAACGCAGATCGCCACCCGCTGACCTCCTTATCCAGAAGGAGACTATCAAACACCAGAGCATCAATACTATCCTCCTTCAGTGTGCTCCTCATCCAATGCTCCGCCCAGGGCGGCGTCTCCTCCTCCTCAACCCTAACATTTGGGGGCGGTGACACAGACGCTCCCCTAACAATAGATGGCGACTTAACAACACCCCGACGGCCAACCCTCTTCAGCGCCATCACCACCAATCAGAGTTACCAAGCACCGTGCTGAAGCGTCAGACAAAAACGCAAGAAAACGACAACGGAAGAAGAAAAGACCTCACCGCAGTAAAGACTTAAACCCACCGCCACCAACTTCACCCTTTATATCAAGTGGCGCGCCCCATGGAATCCTAGGGTTTTTGGGAAACCGTAACGGCCAAATACAAAACCGCCACGATGACCCCTCCTCCGCGTCGTAACTGTTGACACTTCTTATGACAGTTAAGCTAGGTTGTCATCCCCAGCATGCCAGAGAGGTGTGGTATTGAAATATGCAATTGCTCTAAGTAAATATAAATGTGGTTCTGCAAGCGCACAGATAATACCAATGTAGCATTTTAACCAGGAGTATTCCAAGTATCGTTATTTATATTTTTACCACTGGGAAGGGATACTAAGGAATAAATGAGGAATGAATAAAGATGATTAATGAGTATCACTGCATGTCTAATGGAGAGTTTTCATCTATCTCACTCAGTACAGGATAAGTGTCACATAAGATATATAGATAATGAATGAATAGTGACAAAAGATAAATACTGATCAGCATATATGTAGCCACATAAGATAATGATAAGCACCTTAACAGATATTCTAGCAAGTCATTAGCATGGAATTAGGACGAACTACAAAGATATTTCCTAAGTCATTCTTAACTATACAATCTAGCATATTATGATTAGTGCAATTACACTTGACAATCATGGCAAGATAAAAGATATTCATGTATAGTGAGTATTACTAAGGAACATGAAGAACATAACAATCACTTCCCCGTAATAGTACTGCTCTGCCTACCCTACAAACGGGAGGAGGGCTACAAAGGACTCAACAGGACTGTCACTCCCGCAAACTACCTCACGATCCGGAATGTAGGGTACAATCGCATATAAATACGGTCTAGGCACCACGTCTACACAATATCTATCATTTACCCACAGCGCTAATGGATAAACGCTATACGACCCTAAACATGCATATGATTCAGATCTAACTATACCAAATATATAATCATAATAGACTAAGAACAATATAACTAAGAACATAATCAAATAGAGTAAAGTCATAAACAATATAATGAAGTAGAGCAAAGTCATATTCATAATATTGAAGAACAAATGATGAACAAGCAAGAACTAGAGAGAGAATTACCAATAATCCTCTTGACAGATCCGGAAACCAACCGAAGATTGACTCCTTCTAGTTCTAATCCTATATAGCTATGCTAAACTAGAGATCTAGTTGATGTGGTGGCTCTAGGGCTTGATCAGGGGCTTCTCCTCTTGAGATGGATGATGAATAATGAATTAGGTCAGAGAGGCTCTTCTCCTCAGGATCAGGGGGCCTTCCTTATATAGGCTCCTCAAATGAACGTCGGTCGTCGGATCAAACCGACCTTAATGCAGGGCTTAGATGTGATCTCAAAGGCGGTGAAGAGGTGGTCCCACAGGCAGGGAGCCATTGGGCACGGGAAGGCACGGGAAGGAACCAGAGGCCGAGCGGGCCCAGGGACAGGGCGCCTGCCCTACCCCTTGGGGCGGCCGCCCTAGGGTTGAGCCCAATGGCTCCCTGCCTGTGGGACCACCTCTCCACCGCCTTTGAGGTTGCGTCTAAGCCCTCCATTAAGGTCGGTTTGATCCGACGATTGATGTTCATTTGAGGAGGCTATATAAGGAAGGCCCCCTGACCCTGAGGAGAAGAGCCTCTCTGACCTAATTCATTATTTATCATCCATCTCAAGAGGAGAAGCCCCTGATCAAGCCCTAGACCCACCACATCAACTAGATCTCTAGTTTAGCATAGCTATATAGGATTAGAACTAGAAGGAGTCAACCTTCGATTGGTTTCCGGATCTGTCAAGAGGATTATTGGTAATTCTCTATCTAGTTCTTCATTATTCTTAATTTGTTCTTCAATATTATGGATATGACTTTGCTCTACTTCATTATATTGTCTATGACTTTACTCTATTCGTTTATGTTCTTAGTTATATTGTTCTTAGTTTATTATGATTATATGCTTGGCATAGTTAGATCTGAATCATATGCATGTTTAGGATCGTATAGCGTTTATCCACTAGTACTATGGGTAAATGATAGATATTGTGTAGGCGGGGTGCCTAGACCGTATTTATCTGCGATTGTACCCTACATTCCGGATCGTGAGGTAGATCGCGGGAGTGACAATCCTGTTGAGTCCTTTGTAGTCCTCCTCCCGTTTGTAGGGCAGGCAGAGTAGTACTATTATGGGGAAGTGATTGCTATGTTCTTCACTTCCTTAGTAATACTCACTAGACATGAATATCTCTTTTCTCGCCATGATTGCCAAGTGTAATTGCACTAATCATAGTACACTAGACTGTATAGTTAAGAATGACTTAGGAAATATCTTTGTAGTTCATCCTAATTCCATGCTAATGACTTGCTAGAATATCTGTTGAGGTGCTTATCATTATATTATGTGGCTATATATATGCTGATCAGTATTTATCTTTTGTCACTATTCATTCATTATCTATATCTTATGTGACACTTATCTTGTACTGAGTGAGATAGATGAAAACTCTCCATTACACATGCAATGATACTCATTGATCATTAATACTCATTCCTCATTTATTCCTTAGTATCCCTTCCCAGTGGTAAAAATATAAATAACGATACCTGGAATACTCCTGGTTAAAATGCTACTTCGGTATTATCTGTGCGCTTGCAGAAATACATTTCTATTTATATTTACGTAGAGCAATTGCATATTTCAATACCGCATCTCTCTGCCATGCTGGGGATGACAACTTGGCTTAAGTGGCATGAGAGGTGGTTAACCCTTTTTGGCGCCGTTATCAGAAATAGAAATTATTCTACTTTTGGTAATGACATTAAAAAGTATCAACAATGGATATACCTTTCTTGTATCTCTGAAACCTTTCGAAGGGAATGAGATGCTCGATAATATATATATATATATATATATTCTTCTTTTTTCAGGTGGGTATCTTGTACCCCTAATTCTACTGTCGGACACTTGCCCATTTTTCCCTCTCGTCTCACTTTTTTATTTTTCGAGGTTGGCGGACATTTTGCCCTTTTTATTTCCTCGTATGTCTCTTTTTTTTCAAGAGCACTCATCCTTGTAGAGCTATAAAGCGAACGCTGACTGGAGCCTTTATTTCACAGGGATAAAACAGGAATTGGAGAATATTTATGTGTTTTTATTCTCTCCCGGATTAGGAGTAGAATGTTTTTGGTGGGTGGATCCGGAGATGGGAATGAGTGGATATATGTGGACGCGTACTTCTGGGGTAGAAGCAATGTATGTGGATGAAGTGTATGTGAATGCGTACTTTCGAGGATAGAAGTAGCGTGTGTGGGTGTATATATGTGGATCAGTACTTCTGAGGTGGAAGTAGCATGTATGGATGTATGTGGATCTTGATTCTAACCGCATGACTAGTTCCCGAGGGTCACACAGCTTGACCACACTCAATGCTCATAAGCAGTATGTAAAAATGTGTGGTTTCCTAATCTAGTAAGCATGTATATATGACTGTGGTAGGAATTTAAACTCTCGTCATACAGGAACTCATCATGTAGCATTTTTAAAGTTTTCAAAAGATAAAATTCTCCAGAATAGTATCTCTAGGAACAGATAAATAGCAACACAAACCTTCCCATATCATATCCGTCAACGACTTAGACTTTAGATCAGGTACTCTTCCCACAAGTTTTAGGTTCAGAGCAAATTTCAAATCATAACAATTATGCCTAAACTTGAGAGAGAGATCAAATTTGAAAACTAGGTACTTGAAAGGTATTACGACAGAGCAACTATTCATCATTTCCATGTTAAGAGTTTATTACTGGGGTTCATTTTAGGATAGCTATTTTATTTTATTCTCTCCTATTATTTATTTAGCAAACTCTTAACTAATCAAAAACACATATATAACTATATATATAAGTGGGAAATTATTTATTGGGTTTTTATGATTATGCATCTTTTTATATTTTAGTAGGGTATAGATATAAAAACTGATAGGTAGTAATACTTAGCTGAGTATGGGGGTGCTCTCCCCCAAGCTGGATTTTGACGTAATTTCTTCTGGTGTAGCTGGTACGTGTTAGGAATATGCCCTAGAGCTAATCATGTAGATGATTATATTCCGATTGTATCCATGATTAATAAAGTGTTCTTTGAATATCCATTATAGACAAATAGTATTGATTGACGATTATATGAATTGTTTGTGGAACTCAATTACCTGAATGGTTATTCTAAAAGTTGTCCCTGGTCGGCATTCTTGTAAGAGCACACTTGAATATTAGACCAGCACATGTATTAGTTGATGGCTATGACATGGAGATGTCAAACTAATAATGTGGGCACATGTGAGACATGTAGGCTGGACTGACCCAACAAGAGAAAGTCTCTATTCATGTCATGTACGTTATGTCCTTAGACCTGAGATTGTGGTATGTACTCAAGATGTTAAACGATCTACTTAGGGACTATCAAACGCTACTCCGTTATTGGGTAGTTATAAAGGTGTTCGTTGGGTGGTCGGGAAACATGCTATGAGACATAGACAATCAAGATGGAATTTGCCCCTCTCTTCGTGAGAGAGATATCACTGGATCACTCATGTGATTGGATCAACAAATGCATGGTCGTGCTTGGGTTAAGTGTTAACCCACGAGTTGAACCATATATCGAGTGGCAAAGGGAATAACTTGTACATGGTCATAGTGGTTCGTCTGATATGATCATAGCGTATGCATAGGAGTTGACACGCCTTGCTAGAGGCCGCTATCAACTATTGGTCGAGTAAGAGTACTTGGGCCATGTCTATGTATGCGTGAGCCCATAGGGTCGCACGCTTAAAGGGCTGGAAGCCTAATTCGGGTTGGACCCGAATTAGACTAGGTTTAGGGTTACTAATGGGCCTCCAACGTGGGAGCTCGTCAGGACGCCTATATAAGCAAGGGGTGGGCGCGGGGCGAGATTGATCCACGCCTTTTGGCAGCCGCCGTCGCCTCCCCACGCTCGCGCCTTTTGCTCCTCGCGGACCTAGCAGTCCGGAGGCGCAACGCTTCCTCCCTGTACGTGTGGGATTCCTCGGAGGTGCTGCATCTGGAGCACAAGGACGAACCGCGCGATGGGGACGTTGAGACGGACGACCACGCAACTGCACTGCCTGCTGCAACGCGCACGACTACATCAAGTCGTCTTCCGCTGCACCTGCGCGTCTAGTGGTAATCCCGTAACCTATAACTAGCAGTAGATCCTGTTTTATGAGGTCGAAAAGTTTTGTTTTCCGGCTAGCGTAGCAACATCGTATTCCATCAGTACGTGGGGGTGCTCTCCCCCAAGCCAGGTAGCAGAGGTGTTCTCATCTTGTCAGAGTATTCTGACAATGGGTAAGATGTCCTCTGGTTGCTGCTTTTCTTTGATCCTTGAATTCTGTGAAAACTCAAATAGACAACAAAGCTTGTGGAACTGATTAAGTATTAGTCATAAATCTCTAGCTTTGATCTTGTCGAGTTTCCTCTAATGGATGTCATTATTTAGCAGGATCATAAACTCAATATTTTTATTTTATAAGATAAAACTTATTTATTTATTTTTATGCCACCATAGCGAGTATACTTATGAGTTTTATGCCACGAGTCTATTCACATAGGGCTTACTAGTTTTAAACATTTTTGTTTTCTTTTTAAGATAGAGTAAACATGATTAACTATTTTGGAAAAGTAAATAATTGAGGGGAAAAGATAAGTACCAAGTGTTACCTCTTGGCACGGCGTTCGGTGGTTTAAGTCCTCTGAACAGGACTCCTTACGTCCTTAGTTGTCCTGGGGCTCATTGGACGGCGTAGCTGGCACCTCCAGCCAGCTGTGCTTCTTCTTCTAGTATGATTTATTTTTGTCTCCACACTTGTGTTGGTGCGGTGGCCTCCCGAGGACAAGATTTCTTTTCTGGATATTTATTGTAATTGGAGGGACGTACCTCTCCTTCTTCCCAAGATTATTCACTCTCGTGCTTGGAGTAGTCGTAGAATGATCTTTCCTTTCCCAACCTTGGAGTTGGTGGTGTGTTCGGCCTCGAGAGTGGAGTTGCATATATTGACTCTTCTTCTTCGGGGTATCTTTCTTCATATCTTGATACTTCTCCTTTATAGGTTGCCCATCCATCCTTGGTGTTCTGCTTCTTCTGGTTGCGGTAGCGACGTCTTCTTCTCGTTCTATTCTGCTTAGCTTCTTCAATAATGAAGTTAGCATTAAAGTAACGACGTACCTTCTCAGAGGGGAAGTGTAGGTGCACTTCTCCTGTCCCGATATAGATGATAGATTTGGTGGTGCTATCAACTATTGGTCGAGTAAGAGTACTTGGGCCATGTCTATGTATGCGTGAGCCCATAGGGTCGCACGCTTAAAGGGCTGGAAGCCTAATTCGGGTTGGACCCGAATTAGACTAGGTTTAGGGTTACTAATGGGCCTCCAACGTGGGAGCTCGTCAGGACGCCTATATAAGCAAGGGGTGGGCGCGGGGCGAGATTGATCCATGCCTTTTGGCAGCCGCCGTCGCCTCCCCACGCTCGCGCCTTTTGCTCCTCGCGGACCTAGCAGTCCGGAGGCACAACGCTTCCTCCCTGTACGTGTGGGATTCCTCGGAGGTGCTGCATCTGGAGCACAAGGACGAACCGCGCGAAGGGGACGTTGAGACGGACGACCACACAACTGCACTGCCTGCTGCGACGCGCACGACTACATCAAGTCATCTTCCGCTGCACCTGCACGTCTAGTGGTAATCCCGTAACCTATAACTAGCAGTAGATCCTGTTTTATGAGGTCGAAAAGTTTTGTTTTCCGGCTAGTGTAGCAACCTCGTATTCCATCAGTGGTATCAGAGCCTTTACTGCCTCGTTATAGGTTCAGATCTTAGCATATGGTGATATGCGAGTTTTATGATGAATCTCAGACTTTGGTTCATGTCTTGCTGCGATGGTATTGCATCAACCTACTCGTACCGGTCGGAATTCCGCCATCCAAGTTAACAGATACAAGTAAATCCAGTCAGGGCGAGTTGGAGATCAATTAGATTGATCGAATTGAAACCTAGGTCATAAGTCGGGCGCATGTGATGCGCATCGGGAGTAGATGCGATCTATGTAATCCCAGTCAATTTTAGCTGATGAGATCAGTCTGATGAGATTTTCATAGTGATTCCATAGATGCGGTCTATGTAATCCCGCTTGGTGTTGCTATCTGTCATAGCGCCTAGAATTGTTCTACGCCTAACTTGTTTTTGCAGGAGTTGATGTGGTTGGTATGGCCTATGTGATTGTATGTAATTTTCATGCCCTGCGTGACATGTAAGCAACACGGCTGGATCCATATGTGTTGTCTTTTGATGTATTGGCCTGCGTGCCATCTTGTGATCTTGCGACTATGTAATTAGTATAGCTTGCGGTAAGATAGTTCTTGGAGGACTTATCACAAGAAGGATGTCACACGTGGATCATAGAGATGAAGATCACCATGATGGGCAAGATGATGGAGATGGAGATCACCATTATTTAAAGGGCCATACCAAGTCACTATGTGTGAATGTGATTCTCATTTTGTTCTACTTTTGTTGTTCGCTATTATGTTTTGTCTACATGAATATGATAGTAAAGTAGAATGATCCCTCAGCAATGTTTAAGTTGAATGCTTCCCCAAACCTTGCACTGTCACGTGTCTTGTACGATTGGTGGTGGGTCTATGAAATTAGGGTGCCACTGATTTTCCTTGACTAGACAGGTTCGTGTCGGACACTTACAAGCAGAAGATTTGGTTACTTGAACAAGGTTATCCTAACGGTTAGGGACCTTGAAGCATGGGGAGGTTGAGCGTAGCATAGAGATGTTGCCCAACAACAAGAGTCATATGTGATATGATTAGCAAAGTGTTGCTTACCGATCTACCATGCCTTCTAGCGGTGATGCTAAAGCTCACTAGTTGACTTGTTAGTTGTGGGTCTTGAATCACTAAGTATCAATTGAGGGATATTGATTTTAGTGGGAGTATGTTTTATTTTGATATAATTTACTCCTTCATGGATACATTGTCTTAGTATTTTGCATTACTTTTGTTGTAGATGGCTCCCAGTAATCAACCATTTACTTTGCGATCAATTCTTGAGAAAGATAAGTTGAATGGAACAAATTATGCGGATTGGATCCGCAACCTGAGAATTGTTCTCAGGGCTGAGAAAAAGGAAGATATTCTAGACACCCCATTACCAGATGAACCTGATGATAATGCGCCTGCTGCAGAGAAAACCGCTTACAAGAAAGCATGTGATGCTGATCTTGAAGTGGGTTGCCTCATGCTTGCTTGTATGGAACCTGATCTACAGATGCAGTTCGACAACAATCATTCAGCGAACGATATGATCGTGGCGCTTGAAGATATGTTCCAAACTCAAGCGCGGACTGAAAGGTTCAATGTCTCTAAGGCGCTTTGAAAGGATCAAGATGCCCAAGAGGGGGGGGGGTGAATTGGGCTTGTTTTAAATTTCTAAAGCAAATATAAAAACCTATCAAATGCCAATCACCCCCTAGTGCCTACCGTCTGTGTGTCCTAACTAGAAAGCGGTAGCAGTTCATAGGAATTAAAGACAACCTAAGCAATTCTAGTAGGAAATGTAAAAATAAGACGGAAATGTAAAGAGCTAGGGAAAAGAGAATCTCATGGACGCAGCCATTTTTTCCCGAGGTATCGAGGTGTCGACACACCCCCCTAGTCCTCGTTGGAGCACCTCGCAAGGTATCGCTCCCCCTCTACCCGCGCAAGGGTAGAGTGCTCTCTACGGGCTGATTCTTCGCCACTCCGGCTCGGTGAATCGCCCACAACCGATCACAAGAGCTTGGAGAAGCGCCGCCAACAATCTCCCGGCGGTCACTTCCTCCGAACACCACCAAACCGTCTAGGTGCTGTCGAACACCAAGAGTAACAAGCACAAGACCTTCACTTGACCCACTCAAGGCTAGGAAGGTGGATGGATGCACACAAGTCACTCCTAATCACTCTAGGAGGGAAGAACAAGATGAACTCTCTCTAATCTCTCCCTCACAAGACTCTTGGCTCTCCAAAAGATTTCTCAAGGTGTCACTAGCTGAAACAATGGCCAAGAAGACCTCTAAGGTCCAAGGGGGCAACTATAAATAGTCCTCACCTCCAAAACTAGCTGTTTTTCACTTTTTCTTCTCTCTGCGTAGCCACCGGACTAGTCCGGAGCTCACACCACCGGACCATGCACACTGGTCTGGAGCTCACTCTCGTTCCAAACTCAGGCACCGTCGGAATACTCTGCTTGGTCCGACGCACTGGTCCGACGCTCTGGTCCGGAGCCTCGGTGCTCTCTGAGTGAAAACTTATCTCTCTTTTACACACCACCAGACCACTCTCCTTGGCCCGGTGCCTTGGTCCGACGCTTTGGTCCGGAGCCAGGGAGCTCTCTGCATAGACCAAACTTCCTGTCTTGAGGCGTCGGACTAGCCGTCGGACACACCGTCGGACTAGTTCGGAGCCTTCTGACTCTCTGAACCAAGCCACCGGACTACTCTCCTATGGTCCGGCGCTTTCCAGACAGGTGGTCCGGAGCTCCTCGAGCTGAGAATCTGCCTAAGTCAGGAACCACCGGACTACTCTCCTTGGTCCGGTGCCTACTTAGCAGAGTGGTCCGGAGCCTCTTTCTCCCTCTCTATCAACCGTTTTCGCTAAGGTTTCTCAAGGGATTTTGCTCCTACCACTTCTAGGGTTTATCAAGGGCTGAAAGCAAGGTCTCTAGGACTAGTTGTGACAAGTGTGCATATACCCACTTTCCTAAACTCTCCTAGGTCAAGCTACTAACCTCATACCCCCCTTTATAGTACGGTCAAAGGAAAAACAAAAGCCCTAGCTATACTTAGTGCCCTTCTCAACCTTATGGCACTAAGAACTAGCCTAGTCTTCGTCGAGTATCTCCATCCTTTGCAACCGAAACAATTTCCATCTTGGGGGCATGAATATCCATTAAGCCCATTCAAAATACATCACTCATGACCTAACATATATGACTTTGTCTCTGCAAAACACACGTTAGTCATAGTGATCTAGTATTGTCGTTAATCGCCTAAACACAAGGGTCCATGATTCTACACGCTTGCAGAAACCAAGCTGGCTGAGGGCGCACTTGTAGGTCCACATGTAATCAAGATGGTTGGTTACACTCAGAGGTTGGAGAAGCTAGGCTTCGCAATTGGCCAAGAGTTGGCAACTGATTTCATTCTTGCGTCTCTTCCACCCAGTTATGGAAACTTCATCTCGAACTACCATATGCATGGGGCGGAGAAGGGCTTGAATGAATTGTGTGGCATGCTTAAAACAGCAGAAGCTGATATCAAGAAGGCAGCAGGCAGTAGCCATGTGATGGCGGTCCAAAACAAGCCTAACTTTAAAAGGAGGGCTGGGTGGAAGAAGAAGGCGAAGGCTAAAGATGAGATCTCTAAGCCAAACCCTCCTCCTGCACCCAAGGCCAATGGACCAGCTGCTGAAGCAATATGCTTTCATTGTAAGGGGAAAGGTCACTGGAAAAGGAACTGCAAGCTATACTTGGAGTCCTTAAAGAAGGATGGCGGTAGTAAAGGTACTCCCGCTGCTTGTACACTTGTCGTTTATGTTACAGACATTTTTCTCGCTGATTCTTACATTAACTCTTGGGTATTTGATACCGGATCGGTTGCTCATATTTGCAATACGATGCAGGGAATGGTAAGAAGTAGACGCATGAGAAGAGGCGAAGTTGATTTCCGCGTGGGCAATAATGCAAGAGTTGCTGCATTGAACGTAGGGACGATGCAACTTCACCTCCCGTCAGGATTTATCATGGAGTTGAATAATTGTTATTTTGTTCCTAGTTTAAGTCGAAACATTGTGTCACCTTAATGTTTGATGAAGGATGGTTATTCATTTGCGAGTAAAGACAATGGTTATGTGATCTCAAAGAATGACATGTTTGTGGCTTTTGCATCCATTGTGAATGGATTGTTTATTTTAAATCTTGATGATACACCTATCTGTAATGTTAATGCTAAAAGGCCTCGGCTTAATGAGTTAAGTTCTACATATGTGTGGCATTGTCGTTTGGGTCATATAAGTGAGAATCGCATGAAGAGGCTCTATGATGATGGTCTTCTAGCTTCATTTGATTTTGAATCATACGAGACATGTGAGGCTTGCCTACTAGGCAAGATGACCAAGGCGCCATTCAAAGGATTTCCTGAGAGGGCGTCTGACTTGTTGGAACTTGTACATACTGATGTATGTGGACCAATGAGCACGACAGCTAGAGGTGGATTTCAATACTTCATAACTTTTACTGATGACTTTAGTAGATATGGATATGTCTACCTAATGAAGCATAAGTCTGAAACATTTGAAAAGTTCAAAGAATTTCAGAATGAAGTAGAGAATCAACGTGGCAAGAAAATTAAAGCCTTGCGATCTGATCGAGGAGGCAAATATTTGAGCCATGAGTTTAGCAATCATCTAAAGAGTTGCGGAATTGTTCCACAGCTTACGCCACCTGGAACGCCTCAGAGAAACGGCGTGTCCGAGTGACGTAATCGGACTTTGTTGGACATGGTTCGGTCTATGATGAGCCAGTCAGACCTACCACTCTCATTTTGGGGATACGCTCTAGAAACAGCCGCTTTCACATTGAATAGGGTACCGTCTAAGTCCGTAGTCAAGACACCATACGAGATATTGACTGGTAAGAGTCCCAGTTTGTCTTTTCTAAAGATTTGGGGTTGTGAAGTTTATGTCAAACGACTTATGTCAGATAAACTTACACCCAAGTCGGACAAATGCTTTTTCGTGGGATATCCAAAGGAAACTTTAGGGTATTACTTCTACAACCGATCAGAGGGCAAAGTGTTTGTTGCTCGGAATGGTGTTTTCTTAGAGAAAGAGTTTCTCAACAAAGAGAAAAGTGTAGAAAAGGTGTATCTTGAAGAAGTTCAAGATGAGCCAATAGGAGATAACTCTACGAGTGATGCTAATGTAGCAGAACAAGTTGAGATACCTGTGGCAAGAGAAACACCACCACAACCACGAAGGTCAGCAAGAATCCATGAGGCACATGGGGAAGTGTTCTTGTTAGACGATGACGAACCTGCAACATACACGGAAGCAATGATGGACTCAGATTCCGAGAAATGGCAAAGTGCCATGAGATCCGAGATAGATTCCATGGGAGACAATCAAGTTTGGAACTTGGTTGACCCGCCTGATGGGGTTAAACCTATTGAGTGCAAATGGGTCTATAAAAATAAAAAGGATATGGATGGAAACGTTCACGTCTATAAATCTCGACTTGTTGCAAAGGGTTTTCGGGAAGTTCAAGGAGTTGACTACGACGAGACATTCTCGCCGGTAACGATGCTTAAATCTATCCGGATCATTCTAGCAATTGCTGCTTATTTCGATTATGAGATTTGGCAGATGGATGTTAAAACAACCTTTCTAAATGGAAATTTGGAGGAGGACGTGTATATGATACAACCCGAAGGTTTTGTTGATCCTAATAATGCTAGAAAAATATGCAAGCTACAGAAATCCATTTATGGGTTGAAGCAAGCATCTCGGAGTTGGAACATTCGTTTTAATGAAGTGATCAAAGGGTTTGGCTTTCGTCAAAATGAAGAAGAACCTTGTGTTTACAAGAAGGAAAGTGGGAGAGCTGTTGTATTTCTAATCTTGTATGTGGATGACATACTATTGATTGGGAATGACATTCCTATGTTGCAATCTGTAAAGACTTCACTGAATAATAGTTTTTCTATGAAGGATTTAGGAGAAGCAACATACATTTTGGGCATCAAAATCTATAGAGATAGATCAAAGAGGCTTATAGGATTAAGTCAAGAGACATACATTGACAAGGTGTTGAAACGGTTCAACATGGAACAATCCAAGAAAGGGTTCTTGCCTATGTCACATGGTATACGTTTCAGCGAGAAGCAGTGTCCTTCGACAGCTGATGAGCGGAAACGAATGAGTAAGGTTCCATACGCTTCGGCAGTTGGTTCCATCATTTACACCATGATATGTACTCGCCCAGATGTCTCATATGCTCTAAGTGTTGCGAGCAGGTACCAAGCCAATCTAGGTGAGAGTCACTGGACGCTTGTTAAAAACATTCTTAAGTACTTGAGAAGGACTAAAGATGTGTTCCTAATCTATGGAGGTAATGAGGAGCTCGTTGTAAATGGTTACACTGATGCTAGCTTCCAAACTGACATAGATGACTCACAGTCTCAATCAGGTTTTGTGTTCACAATAAATGGTGGTGCTGTAAGTTGGAAAAGTTCCAAGCAGGAGACGGTGACTGATTCTACAACAGAAGTCGAGTACATTGCAGCTTCTGCCGCTGCAAAGGAAGGTGTTTGGATGAGGAGGTTCCTCATTGAGCTTGGTGTGTTTCCAAATGCGTCCGGCCCATTGAATATACATTGTGACAACAATGGGGCGATAGCGCAGGCTAAGGAGCCAAGGAATCACCAAAAGAACAAACATGTACTGCGGAAGTTTCATCTTATTCGAGAGTTCGTCGGTCGAGATGAGATCAAAATGTGCAAGATACATACGGATTTGAATGTTGCATATCCTTTGACAAAGGCTCTTCCACAGGCTAAGCATGAGGCACACTTGAGGTCTATGGGGATTAGACATCTAAGAGATTAACTCTAGTGCAAGTGGGAGACTGTTAGGAATATGCCCTAGAGCTAATCATGTAGATGATTATATTCCGATTGTATCCATGATTAATAAAGTGTTCTTTGAATATCCATTATAGACAAATAATATTGATTGACGATTATGTGAATTGTTTGTGGAACTCAATTACCTGAATGGTTATTCTAAAAGTTGTCCCTGGTCGGCATTCTTGTAAGAGCACACTTGAATATTAGACCAGCACATGTATTAGTTGATGGCTATGACATGGAGATGTCAAACTAATAATGTGGGCACATGTGAGACATGTAGGCTGGACTGACCCAACAAGAGAAAGTCTCTATTCATGTCATGTACGTTATGTCCTTAGACCTGAGATTGTAGTATGTACTCAAGATGTGAAACGATCTACTTAGGGACTATCAAAACACTACTCCGTTATTGGGTAGTTATAAAGGTGGTCGTTGGGTGATCGGGAAACATGCTATGAGACATAGACAATCAAGATGGAATTTGCCCCTCTCTTCGTGAGAGAGATATCACTGGATCACTCATGTGATTGGACCAACAAATGCATGGCCGTGCTTGGGTTAAGTGTTAACCCACGAGTTGAACCATATATCGAGTGGCAAAGGGAATAACTTGTACATGGTCATAGTGGTTCGTCTGATATGATCATAGCGTATGCATAGGAGTTGACATGCCTTGCTAGAGGCCGCTATCAACTATTGGTCGAGTAAGAGTACTTGGGCCATGTCTATGTATGCGTGAGCCCACAGGGTCGCACGCTTAAAGGGCTGGAAGCCTAATTCGGGTTGGACCCGAATTAGACTAGGTTTAGGGTTACTAATGGGCCTCCAATGTGGGAGCTCGTCAGGACGCCTATATAAGCAAGGGGTGGGCGCGGGGCGAGATTGATCCACGCCTTTTGGCAGCCGCCGTCGCCTCCCCACGCTCGCGCCTTTTGCTCCTCGCGGACCTAGCTGTCCGGAGGCGCAACGCTTCCTCCCTGTACGTGTGGGATTCCTCGGAGGTGCTGCATCTGGAGCACAAGGAAGAACCGCGCGAAGGGGACGTTGAGACGGATGACCACGCAACTGCACTACCTGCTGCGACGCGCACGACTACATCAAGTCGTCTTCCGCTGCACCTGCGCGTCTAGTGGTAATCCCGTAACCTATAACTAGCAGTAGATCCTGTTTTATGAGGTCGAAAAGTTTTGTTTTCGGCTAGCGTAGCAACCTCGTATTCCATCAGGACCCCCCTCCTAAGTCCTATAAAAACTCGAACGTTTTTTCAAAGCTCAGTACTTCTCTTTCCACCTTTGCCCCGAGTACGCTTCTTAGCTAAGTAAAAACGCCTCGAACTCCCTAGGGTCGAGGGCCGTCGAACCGGGTACTCTCCCACGCCTCAGGGCTACGGTACCCCCACTCGCTCCCCCCTCGAGGGATACGAGCGTGCGTCGAACACTTAGTCTAAAAGCAATAACTCAGGCAAAGAAAGATAGAGATGGCTCGAGAGATAAAAACACTCAGATGCACCCCGAATAAAATGCATTAAAGTTAGGAAGCCCCCAGGGGCTCGACATCATATTGTCACAAAAACTAATCTATTAGATGGACCTTGTCCAGATTTGGCTCACAGGCCTCGACTACTCATCGCCATCGCCGTCCGGCGGGGGAAGCACCTCGGCCTCGAACAGCTTCGCCAACTCACCGCTGAGCACCTCTGCGGCGTCGATCAGCTCATGGCATCTCGCCATGTTCGCTTCATCGGTCAGCTCCGGGTCGACGACGAAGCCGCTGGCAACGACGTCGAGGTCGTAGGAGTACCCCGAGCGGACAACCGCGAGCGCCCGCTTCATGCCTATGTGAAGGGCAGCACGGACCTGCTCTGTCACTCCACGGGTCGCGGCGAAGAGCCGGCGCAAAAGGGAATCTCCACGCATGTCTCCCGCAACCGGAAGCTCCGGCTCGACACCCATGCTGTCGCAGAAGGAGGAGATGGCGTCCCCAAGCCTCTCATTCAGGCTCGTCTCCGCCCTGAGGAGGGTGACGTAGTCCTGCTCAGCCCTCTGAAGTTGGTGGCGGACGTCGATGAGCTCTGCATCTTGGTCGCTATTTTTAGCCCGGAGGTCCTCGATGATCTTGCCAGTACTATCGAGGGCCCTCTTCTGGTTAGCCACCACCTCCCCTAGAGCGGCGATCTGGGCTCGAGCCTTCTCCTCCGTGACACCCAACGCGTCGTGGTCGCGGGAGATGGTGTCAACATCCGCCTGGAGTTCCCGGACCCGCCCCTCGAGGGAGGTGCGGTTGGCAGCCGCCTGCTTCAGGTCGGCCTCCAGCTGTCAGACATGTTCCGCCGCTCAAGCCAGTTCCTCCCTCGACTGGGTGGACTCCTCCTCCGCCTTACGCCGGGCCTCCCGGGCAGCGTCCCGCTGCTGCCCGACCTCGACAACCTCCTTGAGGGCGGCCTCGGCCCTCGACTGCGCCTGGGAGACCTCCTCCTGGGCGGCCTTGGCCCCCTCCTGCGCGGCCGCCACCTCGACCTTCACCTGGGTGAACTCGGCCTCCGCCTTCTCTAGCGAAGCATGGAGGACGGGGAGCTGGCGCCATTGCTCCTGTGTCCGCAGGATGAACTGGGACTTGTCATGCGACCTCGCCCTCAGCGTCTACCAAGGATAAAAAGGAAGGTCACAATAAACGACAGCAAAATGACCAAGGTAAATCAAAAGGGAAAGGACGAAACTTACGTTTATTCCTTTGTACAAGTCTTCGGACGGGACTCCCACGGCCACGCGCATCGCGTGGTCGAGCCACGCCCGGAACTCCTCCATGTGCTCCCATTCCCCGAGCTCGGCTTGGCGTCGAGCTTGAAGAATCTGCGCCCTGGATCTTTGGGGTCGGGCAGCTCGAGCACCTCCTGCCCCCCAGAGATCGCTGGAGCGGTCGACCCTCCTCCTCACCTCGTCCATGATGCCCTGACCCATCTTGGTCGTGGCCTCTTCCTTTAGCATCTTGGCCGGGGTGGGGGTCACGTCCTCCAACGAACGCTTCGCCCTGAAAAAGGAACTCATACGCGACGGTAAGCACAAGTCATAACCAACGAAAAATACTCGGAATCGACAGGGACGCAACTGTTGACACCGTTTTTCGACACGTGTCAAATGGGCTGAGGCTCGACTGCACAGCGGCCGTTCCACACGCGGGAATCGAGGAAACCGTGCGCCTATCTTGGGGTAACGGCTACAGCAATGGCTACAGTAACGGCTACAGTGGAGAGAATTTCGGCACGTAAAATTATACGCTCCGAAATTGGGGGGCATGTGTTGACACTGCTTTTCGACACGTGTCAAATGGGCTGAGGCTCGACTGCTCAGCGGCCGTTCTCCATCGGTATCAGGAGTCGATAGTGCCGATGGAGGGGAGCTATGGGAAGGCTAAGTGTTTTGCCGATGGAAGCTGATGAGCTTTGCCGACAAGATTGGTGGAGTTTTGCTAAAGCTGATTGCCGGTGAAGAGTTCTTGCCGATTGCCGATGAGGGGTCATTGCTAACTGCCGATGGGAGGTCATTGCCGATTGCCGATAAGGACTCGTTGCCGATTGCCGATAAGGGCTCGTTGCCGATGCCGATGGGCCTAACTTAGCACTTGGTGGCAGCAGAAGACTACAGGTGGCCAAAGAATGAAGGTGCAGATTAAATGGATCTGCCGATGGAAAGTTTCCATCGGGAAGGAGTATAAGGAAACTGGTGTTCTGTGCCAGTATTAATATAGTGGTTTGCGTCCGACTCTTACATGGGTCGCTTATTTTCCTTTAAAATAGGTGTGTTTGTTTAGGGAATAAATATTGTTATCCGGCTCCTACGCGAGTCAGTTTCCTTTAAAGTAGGAGTTTGTTTTTAGGAAAGATATGTGTCGTGTCTTTGTACAACTCTCCATGCGGGAGTATAAATATGAGCCCGAGGGCTATGAAAGATATCAATCCAATCAAAAACAAACCAATTTTATCTTATTCTACCTTTTATCGCAATTTACCCTTATTATGCATTAGTTATAGCTTTAACAAGTTCTTCAAGCTTTCGACGGGCTGCATCACCTTGATCTCCGTCAAATCCTTGCTAGTTCCGCTTGGGAGTACCTCTAGGCTTTGGCAATCCAGGCGCATCGTTGTTTGCCTCGTCTAGCTCTGCTCTAGTTATCCGTGATCAATCTGAGCCTTGACGTCCGGGCGCATCGTTGTCGTCTCGTTCAGTTTGTCATAGTTATCATCCTAGTCGATTGATTGGTCAAATCGACTGGCACGCCCTCGACATCGAGCTTTGGGTAATAGCCCGAGGTGTTCACAGATCTGACGCTTTTTGTGTCAACATCTCTTTTGGCACGCTCGGTGGGACCCGATTATATAAATATATCTATCATGATTAATCCCAGGCATGTCATTGAAGTCTCCACAGCAGATTTGACAGGTCACCAGAAACAGGCTCTGGAGCAGGCAATGGAGGAATACAGGCGCTCGTATCTTAGATCCTTCGGCCTAAACGGGATCGGCGAAGCAATACAAAAGCAAGATCCGCCGTCGCCGTGGCAGACCATTCTCAACGCCGATCCTGGTAAAATACAAGAGATGGTTAATTCTGCATTCAATAATGCATTAATTAGCCAATCCAATGTGCTGTCCGATGCTGTATGCAATGCTGTCAAGCAAACGTTCAAGAGACAGGCACCATATTACGTTGATCCAGAGCGTCGTCAACTCGGATCGGCATCTTTTGCAACCCCATCGGCGGTTCCAGAGGCGTCTTCACCAATCATGAACCAATCTTCCGGTGAGGTCATGCCACCAAGATCAAGCCCAGCAAGCTTTACTCAAGTGAATACAAATCCGGCGGCTTCAGCAATGTCCGGACCTGTCATCCAGAATCAGCCAACTTCAGCCAATTGTTGGAGGTATGGTACGCATCTAAGTCTATCTGCTGATTCCAGATTGGTCCAAGTTAACCATGCAAGAGGGGAAGTTCCTATAGCATCGGCAACGTCTGCACAGCCGATGGTCCCAGTGATGCATTACACTACGTCCTCTCCAATAATGCAGTCGCCAACAGGGAATCTGCAAACGGCAATGCCTAGAGTGTCGTGCGTTCAACCGTCGGCAGGCCACTCGCCAATACAACGAAGCCCGGCAGTTGTGAGTCAACCCATGGCGGCAATGGTTCTTCAAACTGGGACGCCTGCTAATCAAAGCAGCCATGTTATTAATTGTCCAGCGCCACAAGAGCAGCAGGCATCAGCCGGCTATCAGCCATTGGCAACTTGTTGGCCGATGCAACAAGGTGCGCCAAGTGTCAATCAGACTGCATTGATGGTAGCTGCCCAGCCTATGGTATTCGCGAGTCAAGGCTATCATCTAAATGTGCAAGAGCTGCAGGAATCAACTAGTTGTCAACCATCGGTAAGTCATGTGCCGATGACACACAATGTAGGTTGGATTAGTCAATCGCCGATTCAGCGACAAGTTGCTCAACCTGAACGCCAAGTGGCAAGGACCCTGCAGTATCATCCGGCGAATCTTCAGAATGAAGTATCGGTATATCAGCCGATAAATACTAAGCTGCAATACTCGCAGGAAAGGGCACATAATGGAACATTGGTACAGCAACCGATGAATGCAATAAACATAATGCCACGACACGAGCTAGCAATGGTGCAAGACCCATCGGCGGCAAAACCGATGCACGGTGTTGTTATGACTAGTGCTGCGCATGCGCCGATCATCCCAAGTGCTTCGATGACAGGATCTGAAGAGATAGTTCAGCATACTCAGCCGGCTAGCATCCAGAATTGCTCACCGGTTAATCAGCCGATGTACAACACTCAGCAGATTGGTGTTACTGATATATCGGTTGCCCCAATTTGCTCGCCACAAGGATATGAAGTACAACTAGTGGACATCCAGAGTGGCCCATCGGTCAATCAACCGATGCACAGTATTCAACAGGTTGTTACTGCCGATGAACCGAGCGTTCCGACCTGCTTAATGCGAAGACATGGAGAGATGTGCCAATCTATTCAGACAGTAAGCGCCCGAGATTGCTCATCGGTTAGGCAGCCGATGCTTGATGTTGCTGATGTATCAGTTGCTCCGACTTGCTCACCACAGAGACATGAAGGAACACGTCCATCTGTCCCACTAGATGACGAATCTGCGCATCGGCAGGATACAAAGGTGTTTTCGACCAAGGAAGAACAGTCAGAGCTGAACGAAGAGCCAGGCCTCGACATCGCTGAGTTGGAGACATTCACTTTTGATATCACGAACATTGATCAGGATGTTGAACCATCTGACGAGATGGATGTCGGCACTGTTGAATGGGTAAACGATAGGGGGCCGATGCCACGTGCGCTCAGCCAGAACAGGGCTGAGAAGTTCACCTTCGATGTCATGAAGGCCGATGGGATATTTGACTTACTGCTTCGGGAAGGGCGGATTAAGCTAGCCCCTAATCAGGTAATTCCATCGGCCGAGGAGCTCAATGATACCGGGTACTGCAAGTGGCACAATACAACTTCTCATAGTACCGGCGATGCAAAGTGTTTAGGCAGCAACTGCAGTCAGAAATTAACTCTGGACGGATCCAATTTGAAGGTCCTGAAGTCCAAGAACCGATGGAAATTGATCAGCGCCCGTTTCCAAATAATATGGTGGAAGCCGGTGGCAAAACTAAGGTGCTGACATCGGACGCTGCTAGAAAGAGTGCATCGGTGGATCCCGATCATCAGGTGGCCGAGCGTGACATCGGGAAGTTTGCCGATGACAGGAAAGGCAAAAGAATTGCCGATAAAGGTGCTTGTGTCAGCAGGGCTCCTGGCATAGTAATCACACACAAGCTACCAAGGCAGGACTATCGGCAATCACGAGATGAACGGTATCGGCAGGAAGAAAAGGAACAGCGGGAGTGGCTTCGTCGGAAAAATCATTGGAGGTGTCCCTTCTTCATTTACTGCTGGGAAGAGGGCATTAAGCTACCCACTGCCGATGACTGTCCTGAATGCAATGGGTATCGCACTGCCGATCAGTCAAGTAAGCTTTGTTTGGACGTTCGGGCATCTAGGTGCGCCAAGCCACTCGGAAAGAGGAGATCGGTACGCGACCAATTGGGGGGCAAGCTTAATGCCCGTAGCAAGCTTGGTAAGCGAGTTGACCAGGCGGAGAGTAAAGAGCGGACCAAGACAAGAACACCCGACGAAGAAGTGCTCTCCAGAGATTCAAACATCGGAAGAGATGCCGATGTAAGTAATGAAAGGCAGCACCAGCCTGTCTGGGGAGCCAAACTCTCTCAGTGGTGCCCTAAGGGTTTAACAAAAACCCAGAAGAGAAGAATTCAGCGCCGACGCCGCAAGGACCTGTACGATGATGCAGAACCTTCAAGGGAAAAACAGTGGAGGCCAAAGCGCAAGGATGGGAGTCCATCGGCAGACGGCAGCATTGTGCCAATGGTCTAATCGAGGTCAACCTTGGACCTGCAGGCTTGGGGGCTGCAATCGGCAGACTGGCGATTTCAATTATTATACTTGGAGACACCTACCGATGGTTTGCATATAGAGATGCCGCGCTGCCGATAGATGCTTTAGTTGCCAGAAGACGGTTGTGAGAATGGTTCTGCTGCACTTGCGCATGATAACTAAGTATGTGTTGCGCGCGTCCTGGAGTGCATGCTTTGCGGTGGGTCTATCGGCGTTATCCTGATTCTTATCCGGTGGAAATATGAAGTCTCGCTGCCGATTGTTGTTACAATCAGGCTAAGTACCAGGGTTAGTTAATGAGTTGGATCACTCAAGATTTTAGCCGATTCGATGAGTTATGCTATCGGTAATGATTGCCGATGACTGGGTAAACAAGTTTGCCGGTGGTACTCTAGAATGGAGATTGATTTTACCGATCAGGATTGAGTTCTAGGCCTGGGGGTTTTCTAATCAAGTTCCTACCGGATAAGACAGTCTACCTCCAGCGAAGCATACATGCCAGAAGTTCCCGAAGGAGTTGACATATGACGTGCTCGTTTGAATGCCGATGAAAAAGAATTGTAATACGTCGGTAAAAGCATGCAAACATTATATTACAAGACGAGATCAAGTATCGGATTACATTCTTGCCGATATAACATGCATTACGATAAGGAGTGGATGAGGTTTATCGCACGCAGGCGAATTTGATCTATTTCGTCTAACTCCTTGGCGTCGGCATCGGCAGAGCCCTCAACCGGCTTGATTTTCTTCTTCCACAAGATGGCTTGCCGAGCGTGCTGGTCCCTTTCTTGCTGCAAGGCCCCGATAGAGTCAGATAGCCGGGACTCTTGTTGATTGGCGGCCGTTAGATCCCCTTCAACCTTTTGCAACTCCGCCAGCAACTCCTCCTTCCTTGCCGATAGGCGAGAGATTTCCTGGTCGAGTTCGCCGATAGAAACTTTGGTTTGACCAATGCTGCATCGGCGGAGAGATGGCTTTGGATGTCTTTGAATATGATCCTTGCCGCCAATGAGTCCTGGACGAGTTGAGAGGTATCTTGTAGCAGCAGGGAGAGCAATTCTTCAAGTTTGGACTTGATTGCTGCCGATAGAGCTGGGGTGGAGCTTTCCTCTTCATCGTCATCGGGGGCGTCGACGGTAAAGGAAAACAGATTGTCTGCTTGGAGGCGGCCTTGGCGCTCATCTTCATCCCGAAGGTTCAGGCTGTAAGAGAAGAGGCTGTCTGGAGAATCTTGGGCCTGAAAACAGAGGTTAAAATATGCCCATTGTAAAACTATAAGCTTTTTGAGGTAATCAACTTACCATCTTGAAGCGGGTTTCTTGCCCAGGACTTGGCATTCTAGATGGCCCAGCCTCGTCTTGGACATCGGCGGCAGTTGCCGATGAATGAGCTTCTGTTAGAGGAGCAATCGGCGCCGTTGGTAATGGTGTTATCACTGGTGTTACTTCTGGCATGGTACTTGGTTGTGGCGGCGGTGTCCCTCTTTCATCGGGATCTTCAGATGGTACCGATGCCGATGTTATCTTTGCCGCTGCGACGGATGGAGCTGTCTCATCGGCAACTTCGATTGACGGCACCGATGCTGATGTTGCTTCAGCTGCTGCCGTGGTTGCGGTCGCCTCATCAGAGGCATCGGCTGCTGGTGCCGATACTGGTGCCGCCTCCACTGCCATTAAGGGTGTTTCTTCGTCGAGAGCTTTGGCTGACGGTGTCGATGCCAATACTGCCTCTGCCTCTGCAGCGGGTGGGGTTGCTTCATGACCGACGACGTCATCCATCGGCTGATCTAGGATAGGAGCCGTTGGAGTTTCTGCCGATGACATACCGGCAGTTGGTAGTTCAACTTGTGCCGATGACGAAGATGGGCTGGCTAGCCTCAGACGTCTCTTCTTCCTTGGCGCAGCAGCAGGAGATCCAGCCCATTTAGACGAGGACTGGGGGGCATCGGCAGACGAGCTTTGAGGTGCTTGTTTGCTTAAAGCAGTTGCCGATGACCTCATAGCCTGAAAATATTCCATGCAAATTATATAAAGTAAATGTTGCCGATTAAACAGTATATAATCGGTATGAGTGAAGATGAGTTTAGTACAAACACCCGCGTCAGGGCAGCAGCAGCGGCCGATGTAGCCTTGGCTTTTGCAGGTGTCGGTGTGGGTACATGTCGTGGGATGAAGGCAGCTAACGAAGGAGCCTTGTGGCCGATGAGTGATACGGGACTCATTATTCGAAGTTTGAAGGGCTTGCCGCTCTTGCTCATCGGAGGAATCGGGTCATCAACCTGTTATACGCAAGAAGGTTAAATACCGATGGCAAAGATAAAAATAAGAAATGCATCGGAATAAAGACTTACTGCGTCATCGGGGATGATATGATCGACGTCGATCATGTGCCGATAATGGTGCGATGACTTGGCGAATAGTTGACACCTCCATTCTTGCCACCAGGACTTGTACTCGTTTGTAATGAAGGAGGTTGGCGACCAGGAGGACAAGTCAAGATCCGATACATCGGCATCGGCAGGAAGGCTGACGACCTTGTTCCAGTCCAGAGCGCTGGAGAATGTCTGCCTAGGCTGTACTACTTTGGAGTAACAGAGCTTGATCGGCAGTTGGCCGAACGCCAGTTGTCTTGCCGCTACCGATGGGTAGTAAAACTCAAATGACGGAGGGGTGTTCTTTCCCGATCCAAATATGTTCACTGGGATAGCCCGAGGAGTGATGATGGCCTTCATCATTGTCTGGTTTTCAGGTACATTCCCATCGGTAAGATTAAATAGCAGTGGGAACTGGTTATTTACATCGGCATATGGCCACCAGAGCCGTTCTGTGGCAGGAATTTCATTATAAAACTTCTGAAAGAAGAGACCGAATTGCTCTGCATCGGCATCGGTTCCTGGCAGCACAATAGTGGCCTCTCCAAAGTTGAGTGGAGGGCGAGTTGCCGATTCATCTTCCCCGCACTGGTGGTCTTCTGGTATGTCTCTCGGAAAACGTTGGGTGAACAAGTCAAGTTGAAGCACTTTCTGCATATGTGCGCTCAGCCACATGTTGATGAACCACCAGGGACCTCCAAGATTGCCGATGTGCTCACCTAGTAGTAACTTCTGCGATACTTGATGGAGGAGGCGATATACTGATCCTAGAAGATATCTGCCCAGGGGAAGCCTTGTCCCATCGGCAAGCATCTCGGCTGCTGGAAGATACATGGTAGTGGATCCGACTGCCCTGCTGCAGAAGATGAATTTGTCTAGCCACATGTTCAGGAAAGTGGCATGCTCTCTCTGATTTACCGATCCCGTCTTCTGGTATTCCTGAATGTAACCCGTCCAACCGTCGATGTTCCGGGTATTTACTCTGTGCTCAGCTTTCCTATTGAACAAGGAGGGGTGTCGGCAGAGGAAATGTCTAAACCGGTCAGCATGTGGACATCGGCAAGAGTGGGGGTGGCTGGTCCGTGTCAAAATAAGAACGCGTTCAGGGTGTCTGACCAGAAGTAGGAGGCGGCTATTAACATGTTCTCGTTCTTTTCCATGTCGGCAATAGAGAGTCTGATACATTGGTCCAAACTACGCTCTTGCCAGTAAACTTGCTGCGCGCTGGCAACTCTGAGGTACCAGTTCTTCCACCTTTTGGTGGGCTTGGGCCATGATCGAAATGTATCTTTCCACAATCCTAAACCAAAACATTCAAATCTAAACGGGATCCGGTTGGTTTCTGCGTTGATTATATAGCTGGGATCCGGATTCCCCATGGGGCCTAGGCAACTGAAGGTGGAACCGGTAAGCGGAATCACCACCTTGTTGTACAGTTCCTAAGATTCAAAGGAGAAGGTGAGGAGCAGTCAGGAAGGAACGAAGACAGATCCAGATTCGTGCGGAAATTGGCAGGGGGCTGGATTGGGAGAAAGATAAGTCTTACCTTTGGGATGTCAACCTGGATCGCCATTGGAATCAAGGGGGCACTTGCGGTTCGTCCTTGGGTTGCAGGAGTACTGTTGGTCGAGTTCGTGTTCTTCGGAGTGGCTGGAGGTTGAAGACGACGGCAAGGGAATGAAAGTAAAAGTAAACTCAGGGTAAAAAGTTGTGTGGACCCCGGTAACTTTTATAAGCCTGCTCAGGGGCATTTTGGGGCTCTGTTTCACATTGTACAGGAATGTGGAGAAGCCCGCGGTAGATACGCGCGGTAATCGAGGTGGTCTGCAACTGTTTGTGCTACAATCGAGGGATTTTATTATTAAATTGCAGTTCCACACGCGGGGATCGAGGAAACCGTGCGCCTATCTTGGGGGTAACGGCTACAGCAATGGCTACAGTAACGGCTACAGTGGAGAGAATTTTAGCACGTAAAATTATACGCTCCGAAATTGGGGGGCATGTGTTGACACCGTTTTTCGACACGTGTCAAATGGGCTGAGGCTCGACTGCTCAGCGGCCGTTCTCCATCGGTATCAGGAGTCGATAGTGCCGATGGAGGGGAGCTACGGGAAGGCTAAGTGTTTTGCCGATGGAAGCTGATGAGCTTTGCCGACAAGATTGGTGGAGTTTTGCTAAAGCTGATTGCCGGTGAAGAGTTCTTGTCGATTGCCGATGAGGGGTCATTGCTAACTGTCGATGGGAAGTCATTGCCGATTGCCGATAAGGACTCGTTGCCGATTGCCGATAAGGGCTCGTTGCCGATGCCGATGGGCCTAACTTAGCACTTGGTGGCAGCAGAAGACTACAGGTGGCCAAAGAATGAAGGTGCAGATTAAATGGATCTGCCGATGGAAAGTTTCCATCGGGAAGGAGTATAAGGAAACTGGTGTTCTGTGCCAGTATTAATATAGTGGTTTGCGTCCGACTCTTGCATGGGTCGCTTATTTTCCTTTAAAATAGGTGTGTTTGTTTAGGGAATAAATATTGTTATCCGGCTCCTGCGCGAGTCAGTTTCCTTTAAAGTAGGAGTTTGTTTTTAGGAAAGATATGTGTCGTGTCTTTGTACAACTCTCCATGCGGGAGTATAAATATGAGCCCGAGGGCTATGAAAGATATCAATCCAATCAAAAACAAACCAATTTTATTTTATTCTACCTTTTATCGCAATTTACCATTATTATGCATTAGTTATAGCTTTAACGAGTTCTTCAAGCTTTCGACGGGCTGCATCACCTTGATCTCCGTCAAATCCTTGCTAGTTCCGCTTGGGAGTACCTCTAGGCTTTGGCAATCCGGGCGCATCGCTGTTTGCCTCGTCTAGCTCTGCTCTAGTTATCCGTGATCAATCTGAGCCTTGACGTCCGGGCGCATCGTTGTCGTCTCGTTCAGTTTGTCATAGTTATCATCCTTATCGATTGATTGGTCAAATCGACTGGCACGCCCTCGACATCGAGCTTTGGGTAATAGCTTTGGGTCATCTGACACTTTTTGTGTCAACAACAACTTACCCCAGCGGAATCACGGGGGTCCGACCAGTGGACCTCAAGCCGCTCGGCGGCATCTGGGAGGCACGCCGGGAGCCACTTCTCCCGCTAGCGCTGGCCGCGGCAGGGGTTGAGGTTGCTCCTGGCACCGTATCCTTGGCAGGGGCCAACGACATCTTCGTCGCCACTGTCCTAGTCTCCTCCTGGGTCAACGGGCCTGATGCCCGTGCGCTCGACCGAGTAGGCGCTGGGGGCGTGCTCGACCGACCCCTCGACGAGGACCGCGACGAACGGCTATGTGTCTGCCGCGGCACTTCACCTTGAAGAGTCGCGGGGCGCTCGTCCCGCGACTCAATTCCGACAGTTGGGGTCGACCTCGACGTCGACCCCTCTCCTCCTCCAATACTTGCGGCCGCCCCCTGATGCTTGGGCACCGCTCTTTCTTCCTCGATCCCTCGTTGTGGCTCGGCCTCCTCCTCCTGCTCCGGCTCCTCTTCCTGCATAAGGATGATACCCGTCACGTCAAAAGCGATAGGCCTAACCCGATACCATCACGTCATGACATCATCTTTAACAACCTCGTCGCTGCTCGACCCCTCATCCTCATCCTCCTCCGAGGGGGACTCCTCCTCGGGAAGGTTGGCCCGCCTCTGCCGTGCCTGGCGTTGTTCACGCTCCTCCTTCTCTCGGGCCTTTTTGCCCTTATCCTTCTTGGCTTTGTCCTTGTCCTTCTTGTCCTGCTCGGCCTGAAGGCGTCTCACCTGGGAGTCGTTCCGCTCCTCCTTCACCGGTGGCAACGACTTCCGGAAGACGACGTTCCCCTGAGGAACACAAGGCGGTTAGGAGGCAGGCAAAGGAGACAAACGAGACAGACAAGAGGACATTGACAGAGAAAGAGATGTCGTACCAACTGGACGTGGCCCTTATCCGGCACCATGGGGACGCTGGCGACGTTCTCCTCCTCGAACGTGCCGGCGAAGGAGGCGCGCACCGACGGACCACCCTCTCGAGGGGCAGCTCATCCCCCACAAGACGGCACCCCGTGAGATCCACCCCCGGGCACATCTTGTCGAGACATAGCGGGCGCACCATCAGTGGTACGACTGGTCGCTGATGAAACGCCGACGCCACGATGGCCGCCGTAAGCCCCGCCTTCTTTAGACGGGAGATCGCGCCAAGCAGGAGGTCGAGACGCTTCTGCTTCTTCTGCTCGACGCCGTACCTCCAGTGGTCGGGCCTCGAGTCGATTGTCCTCCCGGTGTAGGCGGGGAACAGACCGTCGTCGTTCCTCAGGTAGAACCACCTGGAGTGCCATCCTGAGTGGCTCGACGTAAGCTTCGCCGGGATCCAGCAGTCCGCCCTCTTGAGGGAGATGCTGCAGCACCCTGCCCTGACCATCCTGCGGCTACCGCTCCCAACAGAGGCATGGAACAGGCCCGCCTCGAACAGGTGGATCCACAGCTCCCAATGCGGCTCCATCCCCAGGTATCCTTCGCACACGGTGTTGAACACCGCCGCGTGATAGATACCGTTGGGGGAGAGGTGTTGGAGCTCCAAGCCGTAGTGGTGGAGGATCCCGCGTAGAAGACGGTTGGGGGGGATCCAAGCCCCGCCCAGTGGAAAGCTTCGAAGCTGACCACGTCACCCTCCGGCGGGTTGGGCTCAGCGTCCTCCCTCGGTGGCGCTATCCACTCCGGCTGGTCCGCGGAGGTGATAGGCCGGAGAAGGCCACTCTCCACCAAATCTCCCAAACGCCCCACGGTCGCCGACGATGGAAGCCAGGCGTCAGGGCCGCGCAAGCTGTAGCTGGCCATGCGAGCAGGGAAGCGGATGCGCTCGGATGCGGGGGTGGAAGGTATGTTCCCAATCTCTCCTCTCCCTACTCTCGCGTGCGCAGAGATCCGGCTCGGTGGGCGACGAAGGCAATGGCAAAAGGGGAAGGAGGCAAGGGAGGCAATAGCAGGCGTGCGGAAGCCAAACCCCCGTCCCCGTATTTATAACCGGAAGCCCAACGGGCGGATCTAACAAAAAGACACGTAAATCTCTGCATTTAATGCGGCCAACTACTGCCCCCTTGTATTCCATAGGATAGGGCACACCCGTCGTGTCATCGGGCTCCACGCTGCACTCCATGCCGCACCCTACGCCTGCTACGGCTGCAGTCGAACGGACATCTCCTAAAAAGGCGTGCCTATGGCGGACAACGTGCAACAGTGGGCGTTATCTTCCGAGGTAAGCAACGGACGTCGACCCGTCCGTCAAAATCTCGAGGGAGTGAAGGCTGGCTCTCGAACAGGGTTTGACAGCCGTCCTTGAGTACCTGAGGTCAAGGAGGACCCAGGGTTATGCACTCCGGTCCACCCCCAAATCTCGAGGGGGCGAAGGCTGGCCCCACGAACAGGGTTCGACAACCGCCCTCGAGTACTCGAGTCAGGGATGACCCAGGGGGGCCCGGCGCGAGCCCCTAGCTCGGGAACGAACTCTCGAGGCCCCCCGGGACATATCCAAGGCATAACCAGGGAATACCCAAGGATCCTTACGACGGGAGGCATCGAGTCACCAACTCCCATCGAACGGAGTTGGCACCTAGGTAATCCACGCGGTCTTGCTTAATGAGAATGCCTCAGGGCTTCTATCGACCCCTATCAAACGGGGCATGAGTTCTCACTTGGATTTCTACCCGTTACCAGCTCACAGAGGACTTCGAGGTTTGTCCTAACGAGGATAGCACGATGCTCTTTGCCCCACAATCCGAGCGCAAGGATCCGTGGGAAGGACGCTAGGAGGTAGTGAAAGCCCAGCCACACGAGGCTCAAGGGCTAGACTACGCACGACACCCCTCGATGAAAGAGGGTCGAAAACACTCGTAGCCTGGCAAACAGAGTTGACCCCTCGATAGGGCACTATGACTCCAGTTTAACCCTCGAGGGAGTGAAGGCTGGCCCTCGAAAGGGTTTCGATAGCCGCCCTCAAGCACCCCCTTCCCAAGGAAGTGAAATGCTCGTAGCCTGGCGAACATAATTGACCCCTCGATAGGGCGCTATGACTCCAGTTAATATTAATACCCTCGATAAAACACACATCAAAGCCCCCAGAGGAGTTCTTAATCACTCCTCTGGGGCCTCGGGGGCTAACCCCGCGGGGTGCGCTCGCGCACACCCCATGAAGAATCAGACCTCGTACTAACTCTACAGATCATCAGCAAAAACCTCTATGCGGATTTTCCTTATCTGCATAGAGGCTCGGGGGCTACTGTCGGGTACAAAGGTAAGGGGTACCCTAAACGTGTGATAATCTAAAGCTCAACATAGCAACCATTTTTAAGGCAGGATCCGATCAGCCGTTCAAGTCAATGGAGGAAGGCCCATCACGCAAAGGCCTCCCTCACCGGCAACAGTGACCAGTCATGGGCCGGCCCATTACTGGAAAACAGTAGGAGGGATCCCCCTCCATCTCTACCTCGACTGACGGACAGGGGTCGAACGAACGACCCCTCCGTCTCTACCTCGACTGACGGACAGGGGTCGAACGAATGACCCCTCCGTCTCTACCTCGACTGACGGACAGGGGTCGAACGACCGACCCCTCCGCCTCTACCTCGGCTGATGGATAGGGGTCAAACGAATGACCCCTCCGCCTCCGCCTCGACCTCAACTAACGGATAGGGGTCGAACGAATGACCACTCCGCTTCGCCTTGACCCCCCGAATGACGGAAGAGGGTCGATCGAATCCCCCTCAAATTCAACACCTCGACCCCCCGTGACGGACGGGGGGGGGGGGGGTGGGGAGTCGATCGAACGACCCCTGAGAAGGAAGCTCGATCGACTTACCTGCTCCCGGTATGGGGTAAAGGGGATCCAATGCGCCTACCTGCCCCCGCCTAACGCCATGGGCGCCCACTACCACAGTCAAATCCATCAACTCGCCGCCCATGCCTCGACTCTCCGTTGATCGTACAACCACTGTGGCCACGCCTCAAGTACGGAGGTCAAAGGCACCCCCTCGAGTCTTAAAAGGGACAAGTCCTCGATCGCGTTTCCAGGGATGAGTCAGGGTCCCACAGGCCTCGATACTCCTCGACCCGGGGGTCGACTGCCACCTCCAACCACTCCAGCATGGGACCCGTCCTATCCGCTCCGTCCCGCTTCAACTGTGGAGCCCATACCCGTCTACAGGAGATCGATCGTACCACGCCATGACGTGCGGCAACGTCCAGTCCGCCATCAGCATGCCCTAAAACACCGGAAGGACGGGAAGGCCACGCCGCTACAGCGATCGACGTCCCATCGCAAGCATGGCGCCGCGGACACCTCTCCCATGCCTCTACAGTCTAGGATCTCTGTACTCTCAGGCCTCCCCTTGATCTATAAAAGGGGACGCTGGGATAGAAGAAAGGGCAGGCGCATTCGTATCGGCTCACGCATTCGGACATCAGAGATCTCTCAACGAGCCGAGACATCAGCTCTGACCCGCATACAACAAGATCCAAGTCGCACACACCACACCCGATTGCTTGATCAACACCTCAAGCAATCCACCAGCTCACCTAGGATAGCCTTGCTAGTCCTAGGCTTCAGCTCACTCTGAGCATGCCCGTGTAAACCAGCTTGTACCCCCCCCTGTACGAGCACCTCGGTGCAAGATAATACAATCCATCCTCCCCCGCTAGACGTAGGGCCTTCTTTGCCCGAACCAGGATAAATCTTGTGTTCTTCTTGCATCACATCTAGGAGAGGGAGCACACAATATAAAAATTTACTAGTTGGTGGTCTTGACCCCCTGGGTCATAACACCGATAGTTGGCGCGCCAGGTAGGGGGCTTTACGTGTCGATCAACTCCGAACTACTCTCCCAGATGGATTCCACGATCCCATCACTTCCATTCGCCACCATCATCTGGTTCGGGAGCCTAGAGTTCATGTCCACGGGCCACGACCACGACATGGTTCTACTCTCAGGTAGTGGCATGGATAGCAGCAGCTCCGGTACGTCGGGGCCAAGGAGGACCAGACGACGGTCCCACCACTCGCGCCTCTCGCCTGTCACCAGTAGTTGGTGGTCTTGACCCCCTGGGTCATAACACCGACACCGATCTCCCATCGCCCCCCTGTGCCGGTCACCGATTTCTCCTCGCACCTGCGCTGCTTGCCCATCTCCCCTCGCCTCTACAGCATCCTGGCGCCGCCCCCCTGTGCCGGTTCTGGGCACAACTCGCCGTCCGTTGGACTGGAATTCGAACCTCGCCTGTTTCCTCGGCGACTTTCGTTGAATCCCGCTCGGGGTGGAGGGGGAGGGGAGCGACGGGGTTGGCAGCTGGCCGGTGCTACCGCCGTGTGAGGGAGCGCCGTCACTGGCGGCGAGGGAGCAACGCCTCCTGTCGTCCGGGGAGGACTGCCGTGGCCGTGGGGGAGGGAAGCGCCAGCGGTTGGCGACTGTGGTCTATTTTTTTTCTCTCGCCTGGAAGGTGCGGTCAACGTTTGCGGTTGGGATGGATGGTGGGCTTTCACAAATTTGATCGCTCGGGCGCGCTGGGTCTAGGACTCGAGGGATTGGCTGGATCGACGCTCGGTCGCGTGCGGGTCTGAGCGGGGCTCGGGTACTGAATAACTATTCAGTAACCAGGGTACCAATTAGCGCAGTCATATATATATATAGTATATCTATAATGCACCTGGGTGCATTTTCTATAAAGAATGCACCCACCCTGATCATTGCAACTAGTTTCTTGCCCTGTTGCAATTGGTTTTTTGCCGAGTTACAACTGACCCAACTCTAGTTGTAATTGGATCGCGTCAGGTTGCAACTGTTTCTTGCCTAGTTACAACTGGTCTGACTCTAGTTGTAATTGGATCGGGTCAGATTGTAATTGGTTATTGCCTAGTTGCAACTGGGTCGACTCTAGTTGTAGTTGGATCGCGTCAGTTTTGCAACTGTTGCCCAGGTGCAACTGGCTCGACTCCAGTTGTAATTGTATCATGTCAGGTTGCAACTACATCAGGTCCAGTTGCACTTGATCAGATTTGTTGCAATTAATTCCGCCAAGTTGCAATTATGTCGTAATCATGATGGCAACTCATAGTACATTGAAGTTGCAATTACATACTTAAAAAAAAGTTCATCAAATATAGTCTTGTTGGATCTCGTTTTATTAAGCACTTTTTTTTCAACAACCTGGTGCAAACGGATTTGAAATAGGAACTACGGTTTAGGAGATATTGCATTTTTTCGATCCGAAACAAAAAAGATTCTCTGGATACGGGAGCGGGACACGGAGCGACGCGGGAGCCAGAGGGTCTGTAGAGCAAATGCACCTTGTTGCATTTTAGTCTCGTCTATATTATATATATATATATATATATATATATATATATATATATATATATTCGGCTATGTTGGGCCTTTAGATGAGCTTTCTTTGCTGTTGCGCGCCTTCGTAGCAGCTTAGCGGGGCGGGGATACGGGGATCGGGGTGGGGAACATGAAACCATCCCCGTCCCCGTCCCCGCCAGCTCCGACGGGATGAGTTTCCTACCGTTTAGGTCCCCATGGGGAAGAATTTGGCTCCATCCCCGTCCCCTAATAGGGGAATTCCCGCGGGGAATCGGGTCCCGTTGATATCTTAAGATATAGATATAGACTAGCAAGCGTGTCCGTGCATTGCAACGTGAGATAAAAGATATAATAATATAATAATAGCTAAAAGATATATATATATATATATGTTTGTTTGTTTTCTCCCTACATGTATCGGAATTATTTTGAAATATATGGGATGTGGAAAGAAAATAGAGTTCAAACTCTTTTTTTTTCCATCTATTCAATGGTTTGTCTTCCTCTAAGGCTTAACTACCAAACAATGAAAAGTGAGTACGATTCCAAAACATATTAAATCGTGTACGAAACCGGTCTCGAAAACATTCAGTTTTCCATACGAATATTATTTCGACCTAACCAATGAGAAAAGATAAATATATTCTGAAAAAATTGTTTCCCAATATGTGTGATGGCAGTCATAAAACCAAATTTATATATATATATATTATATATATATATATATATATATATATATATATATATATACCAATGAGAAAAGATAAATATGTTCTGAAAAAATTGTTTCCCAATATGTGTGAGGGCAGTCATAAAACCAAATCGTTATATATATATATATATATATATATATATATATATATATATATATATATATATATATATATATATATATGCTCCTACGCATTTTTAATCTATCTGAATAGAAAAAGATAATCTCTACCAAATATATAAAAGAACGACTCATATATTTTAACATGTTTTATTTTAGTTTCCAATAACACACTGGATTCTGGATACGTACCGAGAGGTTTCTATTATTTTAGGGACATGCATTTTTTTAATTCTATTTTCTGATCTTGTTCATCTGAGATTCTTTTTTTCTCTATTTTTTTTCCTATTTGTACGAACGAGCGTTCTTTATGGTTCCCGTTTGCTAATCATAGGTATTTTTTTCTGTAAATCGTTTTCTTATGTATTGCTTTTAGAACTTGAACACAATATTTTATTTGATGTCGGACTGTATATATTGTAAGTCTGGAACGTCCGATTGTAGAGATCCTACTTTATGTATTTCTGTTAGAACTTGAACATAGTATTCTATTTGATTTTGGCTCTTTATTATTAGGTATTATATATATATATAGATATATAGATTAATAACTAGTATTCAATTTTTGATCCGAACAAACTCCAATTGCGCGCTCTGTGGTTGTGGGCTGTTAAGGCCGTGTGTATGCCTGATGGGCCGTCGCGAGCGAGAGGCGGTCCCAACTCCAACTCCGAATGTGCCCAGGGAAAAAGAAAAAAAAAAACAACCCTTCCACTCCGAACCAGGCCGAGAGAGTTTAGTGTTTTTTTTTTTTTTTTTTGCGAACAGAGTACTTATATTATTTGGGGCGGAGGGAGGAAAACCTAACCGGAATCACTTTACTCTTTCCCCATCGACCGGCGACGCCATCCGCACCCCATCCATCCTCTCATGTTCCGTCATGCCGTCGATGGCGTGCCTGATCCTCCAGGCGGCTGCTCGCGTCTCCAGCTCAGTTTCGTTGGTTACATATCGTTTTGCGGTGGCGACGAGGGCGGCGGCGGCGGCGGCGGCGGCCCGCTCTGGTTCAGGCGGTGTGGCGGCCTCAGATCCGCTCAAGCACTTTTCCTTCGTTGCTGCAGCGAGGACCCCTCGGAGCAGGCTCTCTCACGACAGTTGGTCCACCATCGACCAATTAAATCCAGTCCTCGACAGGTCACCCTACGTCGAACCAGGTATCCGTACCCCCAATCCGAATGATACATCCCTATATCTAGGGCAGACGTTAGTGGGACGCTAATTTAGTGCACGCGAATCCGCAGCCTTATACATTTTTTCGGATCTGAATCCATGTTATATATGTTTTATTTGCCGAACACATCCATGTTGGTCATTCGTGGCCCCGATTTGTTCGGTGCTGGTTTAGTGCTTAAGTTTGGATGCACACATCATTATAGGTTGAGTTGGAGTGGATTTTGGTAGAAATTAGATAATTTTCAATTCCAGTCCACTCTAGTCCATTCGGACTGGGATAAATATGAGTCCATTGCTTTTCAATGGATTACTGCTTGTTAAATACGCTTGTCTGGGTCGATCCGATCCAAGGGTTGCTGCCAGCGCGGCGGTGGCCATTGTAAAAGCAGTTTATGATCAATGGCTGCTTGCACATTGATTTTGTGGGAGGCAGAGCAGCTGCAGCTGCATCGCCATCGGCAGGAAAAAAATCAGCTGCCGAACCATAATGTCGACTTACTTTTGCATCTGGTGGCGGGGGTGGCGTCTCTGCATGTGTCATGGCCAGCAGGTTCTCCGATCATCATCGGAGCTGAGCTTGAAAAGGGACAGAGGGACGATTCCCTGGTGTTAATTTATTCCGACAGCGGCACCAAAACAGGTTGGGGACAGTGGCAGGAGCCTGAATGAATTCTTTTGATGTATCATGTCTTGAATTGAGTTGTATAATACCTTTTTGCCTCCTACAGTATGTGAATAGCTGGGGTATTATTCTTTCTTCTGTGTTTATTATAGTGTTTCCCGCCTCGCGCACTGTGATTATGGTTCCATCCTGGTTGGTTGTGGACTGGGTTACGGTTTAGCTCACTCAACCAAGGAACAGGCCTAGCCTAAATGTAGTCTGTATCATTAGGCGATATTTACTCTCCTTTTTGTTGTTATATGTATCATATATATATACAACTAATCTGATCCACACAATTATGTCTCTATAGATTGGGATAATTTCGAGGCAAATGAGAAGGATCTTGAGTCAGATGACGCCCTATGGGACCTGTATGAGCGCTGGTGCAAGTTTTTTGACCAGGAGCGTGACCGTGAGGAGATGGCTCGCCGGTTCAGGTACTTCAAGAAGACTGTGCTGAAAGTGGAGGAAATCAAGAAATCTAATCTGCCTTACAGACTTGGGATTAACATGTTTGCCGATGGGAAGCTACGTGAACTCTACCGCAGAAGATCTACCAGGAACTATGTTAGAAGGCGTTCTGCTTCACCGATCTATGGGAGTGAACTATTAAGGGTAATAAGGGGCCAGGCCAGGCGGGCCGGCCGGCCTATCTATGGGAGTGAACTAATATGGGCTGAACGGCTGGTCGGCCGCCGCAACTGAAACCTCCAATCCATCTGCAATTGAATAAGGCATGATCGTTCTCAGGATCCACAAGACCCATGAATAACTTTTCGTTCGAACCTGTATTAAGTTATTAAGTTATTGTATGTCTACTCTACTGAGCTGCATGTTTGGTTCTGTGCAAACTTTGACTTGAATGCATGTTCATGCCAAGTGTTATGTTTGTTTGTAAGATGTACTCCTATATTCGACTTTTGCATAGCCTCCTGTTGGCATGAGGCATAACCCTTGCAATTCCGTCACTGCTATTTACTGAACTACAATGCTGAGACACCGCCTTTGGAAATTCCAATGATGTTGGTTTGCATTTTCAGTTTAGTAGATGCTAGATCAGTACTTGTATCAGCAGCTATTGGTTCCTCTGAATGGCTCTGTTGTCCAGACTGTGCACTAACATCTTTTTGAGGAAAACCAGTGCAAGTTTTCTCATGTCTTTGTTCTTATTATCTCTAAACCGGCTGTACTGATTAGCATATTTAGCACGGTTTCCCTACGTCAAAGCATTTTGTAAAACCTGATTAATATCTGAAAATTCTTTCCCTTCTAATCTCTCCTTGAAACTCCATACTACCAAGGCGACGATCTTCATGGACACCGCGGAAATCCGTTTCGATCTCGAAACTCGCGTGGTCAACCGCTTCGAGCCCATCCTCAGCCTCTAGCACGACGCCGTAACCGGCGCAGGTGACAGAATAGGGGACATCAATGTCCTCTCCATAGATAAGTAACCTCTCCTTGAGGGAACTCGGCCCGAACAACACTCCAATTGAAGCAAGTTGACCGCCCGGACTAGGCAGCACCGCCTGAAAAACACTAATTCGTCATCTCAAATGACCGGCAACTCCTAGGCATGGGGATAACGGATCTAGCCTCGACTTAACATCCTTTAGAAGGGCTCGGGTAAGCACGGCAGATAAAATAAATCCCATGGATGCAGGGAAGACGACAAGAAGGACAGAGCGCCCACGTTCCACAATCGGTCAACTACAAGCAAGCCGAAGAGGATAGGAGAGGAGCCCTCCAAATTGTCGATCTCCGACCATGGGACAACATATGTTTTTTCGATAATGAAAGCTTTATTAATTTTAAGATCATTACATCATCGAGATGATACAAAAGACTTTAAAACATTTCCGGCCTGTGTATAACAGGGATACACACAGTCTTACAAAAGATCTTTACAAAGACACACTAATAACTTTGAATCCGAAGACTAAACTGCTACCCATGTGCCCGGGTAAAAAACTCCTTGGCCACCAACGCCAATTGTTGAGATGCCGCTACAACCAAATCTTGTGAAATTGGCTTCTGTAGGATACCCCATATACGAAGCCAACTGTAAAGGAGAAGAAATATGTTTCTTTTCAAAAACCAGGTCATTTCTACGTAACCAAAGTGACCAACATGTAGCTGCTGCTCCTAGCAAGGCTAACGATTTTAGTTCCTTACTAAGACCGAAGAGCCACGATCCAAACATGTTTGATATACTACGTGGTTGAGACAAGCCTGAAGCCGCCTGGATAACGGACCAAACAGCACGAGCAAAACGACACTTAAAAAATAGGTGCTTAATTGTCTCATCTTCATGACAAAAACAACACTGTTTACTGTCGTGCCAATTACGCTTAGCTAAATTGTCTTTGGTTAACACTACGCCTCTACTTAGACACCATAAAAATACCTTGATCTTCAATGGAGCTTTTTAATTTCCACAAGTGTTTATTAATATTAGGGACATCATTATGGATCATTGCCAGGTAATGACATTTAACTGAGAACTGTCTATTAGGATGCAAGTTCTAGTGAAATTCATCTTCTTGTTGGCTTAACACAATATTCGTGATGTGTGGAAGTAAGTTGTTCCAAGCCACTAATTTGTGTCCAATTAGATCTCTTCGCCAGGATATAGTAGGTGGTGACGTTCTTAAAACTTCTGCTACAGTAGCCTGTTTGTGTCCGGCTATTATACAAGCAAGGATATTATTGACGCAGAGTTGACTGACCCAGCCACCTATCTTCCCAAAATCTTACTTGTGATCCATATTGAATTATGAAGGTCCCAAAAAGAAGAAAATCTTGTTTAACCTTCATCAGGCTCGCCCAGAAATGCGAGTCCCCGTTCTTCCATTGAACTTGAGAAAGAGGCTTGGATCCTAAATATTTTTTGTGAAGCATTTGTTGCCAAGTACCATCAGTTGTGAGCAAATTGAAAAGCCACTTACTCAGAACTGGATGTGTTCTTGATGTCCAAATTGTGATTTCCAAGTCCACCTTGGTTTTTGGGTTGGCATAATATGCCCCATTTGGCTAATCTATATTTTTGTTTTTGTTCATCACTTTGCTAGAAAAACCATGACCGGAAGTAATCTAATTTCTTGAGAACTCCTCTAGGAATCGCAAAAAAGGAGATCATATACACTGGTAAGCTGCTAAGCACAGGCGCCCACCAGTTGATAGACGTTTTCCTTTCCAACTGCCGAGTCGTTTTTCAAAATGTTCTTCTACTCTTTTCCAATCCGCATTTGAGAGCCTCCTATAATGTATAGGTATGCCCAAATACTTCATCGGAAAACCTCCTTGATTACAACCAAACAATTCTTATATTGGGACAAAGATTCTTGTGCTGCTCCAAAGCAAAATATTTCACTCTTGTGGAAGTTTATTTTAAGCTCTAAAAGTTGGTCGAATGCACAAAGTAATAACTTCATGTTGCGATCCTTTTCGAGGTCATGATCCATAAAGAGTAACGTGCCTGTCACGTACCACCCTATGTGGCACATTGGTGGTGTTGAAAGTATATCATAAACATGGTGAGGCAACCAAAGGCGATTGCACGGGAAAATTGCCCGAACAAAGGATAGTGGCAACATCCATGCGAGCTGTGCGCCTTGGGCCATTATCATTCGGACGTGTCCACTTAAGGGCCGATCGTGTGGCGTCCCTCTTGTCATGTTGAACGCAGCCTCACACTTAGCTGGCCGGATAAACCATTCTGACCGCGAAGCTAGAGTACATTCCGGGCCAGGACCGAGACGCACATGCGCTATAATATTGGTGCAGTAGAGGGACCAACGGGGCAACAAAGAGTAAGGCCAACAACCGGTATGCCGGCAATACCGGATGTCACTGGCAGTCGTGTACCCCAGATTCGTGGCGATTATGACTTGGTCCTGTCCAGGACTTTGGAATGTATATCTATTGATCTAAGCAACCCTGACGGGGAAGCATGGGTGTGTGTGAGGAATAACCCTTCAGCTGGATAGGAAGTCAATTCGAATCACGGTGTCTCCCTGTTAGTGAGAACTTGACTTGAGCTATGTCTATTGTGGGATGAAATGTGAACTTAAATGGATACTATGATGATACGAAAGGACTAGAAGGGTAAACTGGTTATGATTGTTTACTAATCAAGTGTATGCTTAATATAGGTGCTAATTTGGTCGACAAATAATGATTACTAAAATCCGGCTAAGTTACAATGGAAGTAATATAGACATACACAGGTTAACTATCGCTTTTCCGCAAAAGAGTCAAACTAGTACCTTACTATATAAGCCTTGCATAATCCTTGATGTCATTTATTTTAGTTTATGACGGGTAAGTCTAGTTGAGTACCTTCTCGTACTCAGGGCTTTGTTCCCATTGTTGTTGCAGACGGACAGATGTACTATGGGTACTGTATCAACTGTCTCTACCCCGCGATGGACGACAACTAGGACCATGGGCAACGGTCACTTCTGATATATCTTATCTACTGCTTTTGTGGGGCCTGACCAAAACCGACAATGTATCAAACTATATTCGTGTTATTGAGTTTTAAAACTACTTGCTTCCGCTATCAAAACTTATATTTGGTTTTGTAATAACTCTATGTTCTGACCCTGATGTATTTTTATTATGTGTGAACTTTATGTAATGTACGATCGGTTTTGCTAAACCCTGTACGATCTTGGCTGAGATGTTGCAAAGTTTGAGATCCTTCGTGATCTCATGGACTACCGGGATTATGGAAGCCTAAGTACGAGAATTTGTCACTTCAGTGATGGTTTCTGTACTTATGTTTTTATGATTTGGACGGTTCTGTTATAGGTGGTATTAGAGCAAGGTTTAGTGGTTACTATTCATATGTGTATTGAAAACAAAATACACTTTTGATTTTACCAAAAGGGTTTGCCAACTTATAGATAGAATAATGTTTCAAAACAGTAATTGAAAACTAAGAGTGCGCTGGTGGTCATGTCCTTTATGCCTAACTAAGGATTCTAGGTGGCTTAATGTTGGCACCAAGAATTATACACTTTTACTTAATCAAAAAGCTGCCAACAACCTCAGGATAAAGGATAAACAAACACATCATGAGCATACTTTATCAAATAACAAGTTCCACATGTCCATGGAGTGTTTAATTGCAGGATTGAAGAAATGGAGTAAAGGAGAGCTAATCATGATGGCAACTCCTAGTACATTGAAGTTGCAATTACATACTTGAAAAAAAAGTTCATCAAATATAGTCTTGTTGGATGTCGTTTTGTTAAGCAGTTTTTTTCAACAACCTGGTGCAAACGGATCTGAAATAGGAGCTACGGTTTAGGAGATATTGTATTTTTTCGATCCAAAACAAAAAAGATTCTCTGGATACGGGAGCGGGACGCGGGAGCCGGAGGGTCTGTACAGCAAATGCACCTTGTTGCATTTTAGCCTCGCCTATATATATATATAAGCCCATCTAAAGGCCCAACATAGCCGAATATATATATATATATATATATATATATATATATATATATATATATATATATATTCGGCTATGTTGGGCCTTTAGATGGGCTTTCTTTGCGGTTGCGCGCCTTCGTAGCAGCTTAGCGGGGCGGGGATACGGGGATCGGGGCGGGGAACATGAAACCGTCCCCGTCCTCGCCAGCCCCGACGGGATGAGTTTCCTACAGTTTAGGTCCCCATGGGGATGAATTTGGCTCCATCCCCGTCCCCTAATAGGGGAATTCCCCGCGAGGAATCGGTCCCGTTGATATCTTAAGATATAGATATAGACTAGCAAGCGTGTCCGTGCGTTGCAACGTGAGATAAAAGATATAATAATATAATAATAGCTGAAAGATAAAAAAATAGACATATTTGTTTGTTTTCTCGCTATATGTACCAGAATTATTTTGAAATATATGGGAGGTGGAAAGAAAACAGAGTTCAAACTCTTTTTTTTCCATCTATTCAATGGTTTGTCTTCCTCTAAGGTTTAACTACCGAACAATAAAAAGTGAGTACGATTCCAAAACCTATTAAATCGTGTACGAAACCCGGTCTCGAAAACATTCAGTTTTCCTTACGAATATTATTTCGACGTAACCAATGAGAAAAGATAAAATATATTCTGAAAAAATTGTTTCCCAATATGTGTGATGGCAGTCATAAAACCAAATCGTTATATATACTCGTATGTATATATATATATATATACCTACGCATTTTTAATCTATCGGAATAGAAAAAGGTAATCTCTACCAAATATATAAAAGAACGACTCATATATTTTAACATGTTTTATTTTAGTTTCCAATAATACACTGGATTCTGGATACGTACCGAGAGGTTTCTATTATTTTAGGGACATGCATTTTTTTAATTCTATTTTCAGATCTTGTTCATCTGAGATTCTTTTGTTTCTCTGTTTTTTTCCCTATTTGTACGAACGAGCGTTCTTTATGGTTCCCGTTTGCGAATCATAGGTATTTTTTTTTCTGTAAATCGTTTTCTTATGTATTGCTTTTAGAACTTGAACACAATATTCTATTTGATGTCGGACGGTATATATTCTAAGTCTGGAATGTCCGATTATAGAGATCCTACTCTATGTATTTCTGTTAGAACTTGAACACAGTATTCTATTTGATTTTGGCTCTTTATTATTATATATATATATTGAACACAGTATTCTATTTGATTTTGGTTCTTTATTATTATTATTATTATATATATAGATTAATAACTAGTATTCAATTTTTGATCCGAACAAACTACAATTGCGCGCTCTGTGGTTGTGGGCTGTTAAGGCCGTGTGTATGCCTGATGGGCCGTCGCGAGCGAGAGGCGGTCCCAACTCCAACTCCGAATGTGCCCAGGGAAAAAGAAAAAAAAAAAACAACCCTTGCACTCCGAACCAGGCCGAGAGAGTTTAGTTTTTTTTTTTTTTTTTTTTTTTTTTTGCGAACAGAGTACTTATATTATTTGGGGCGGAGGGAGGAAAACCTAACCGGAATCACTTTACTCTTTCCCCATCGACCGGCGACGCCATCCGCACCCCATCCATCCTCTCATGTTCCGTCATGCCGTCGATGGCGTGCCTGATCCTCCAGGCGGCTGCTCGCGTCTCCAGCTCAGTTGCGTTGGTTACATATCGTTTTGCGATGGCGACGAAGGCGGCGGCGGCGGCGGCGGCGGCCCGCTCTGGTTCAGGCGGTGCGGCGGCCTCAGATCCGCTCAAGCACTCTTCCTTCGTTGCTGCAGCGGGGACCCCTCGGAGCAGGCTCTCTCACGACAGTTGGTCCACCATCGACCAATTAAATCCAGTCCTCGACGGGTCACCCTACGTCGAACCAGGTATCCGTACCCCCAATCCGAATGATACATCTCTATATCTAGGGCAGACGTTAGTGGGACGCTAATTTAGTGCACGCGAATCCGCAGCCTTATACATTTTTTCGGATCTGAATCCATGTTATATATGTTTTATTTGCCGAACACATCCATGTTGGTCATTCGTGGCCCCGATTTGTTCGGTGCTGGTTTAGTGCTTAAGTTTGGATGCACACATCATTATAGGTTGAGTTGCAGTGGATTTTGGTAGAAATTAGATAATTTTCAATTCCAATCCACTCTAGTCCATTCGGACTGGGATAAATACGAGTCCATTGCTTTTCAATGGATTACTGCTTGTTAAATACGCTTGTCTGGGTCGATCCGATCCAAGGGTTGCTGCCAGCGCGGCGGTGGCCATTGTAAAAGCAGTTTATGATCAATGGCTGCTTGCACATTGATTTTGTGGGAGGCAGAGCAGCTGCAGCTGCATCGCCATCGGCAGGAAAAAAATCAGCTGCCGAACCATAATGTCGACTTACTTTTGCATCTGGTGGCGGGGGTGGCGTCTCTGCATGTGTCATGGCCAGCAGGTTCTCTGATCATCATCGGAGCTGAGCTTGAAAAGGGACAGAGGGACGATTCCCTGGTGTTAATTTATTCCGACAGCGGCACCAAAACAGGTTGGGGACAGTGGCAGGAGCCTGAATGAATTCTTTTGATGTATCATGTCTTGAATTGAGTTGTATAATACCTTTTTGCCTCCTACAGTATGTGAATAGCTGGGGTATTATTCTTTCTTCTGTTTTATTATAGTGTTTCCCGCCTCGCGCACTGTGATTATGGTTCCATCCTGGTTGGTTGTGGACTGGGTTACGGTTTAGCTCACTCAACCAAGGAACAGTCCTAGCCTAAATGTAGTCTGTATCATTAGGCGATATTTACTCTCCTTTTTGTTGTTATATGTATCATATATATATACAACTAATCTGATCCACACAATTATGTCTCTATAGATCGGGCGAATTTCGAGGCAAATGAGAAGGATCTTGAGTCAGATGACGCCCTATGGGACCTGTATGAGCGCTGGTGCAAGTTTTTTGACCAGGAGCGTGACCGTGAGGAGATGGCTCGCCGGTTCAGGTACTTCAAGAAGACTGTGCTGAGAGTGGAGGAAAACAAGAAATCTGATCTGCCTTACAGACTTGGGATTAACATGTTTGCCGATGGGAAGCTACGTGAACTCTACCTCTACCGCAGAAGATCTACCAGGAACTATGTTAGAAGGCGTTCTGCTTCACCGATCTATGGGAGTGAACTATTAAGGGTAATAAGGGGCCAGGCCAGGCGGGCCGGCCGGCCATCTATGGGAGTGAACTAATATGGGCTGAAACCTCCAATCCATCTGCAATTGAATAAGGCATGATCGTTCTCAGGATCCACAAGACCCATGAATAACTTTTCGTTCGAACCTGTATTAAGTTATTAAGTTATTGTATGTCTACTCTACTGAGCTGCATGTTTGGTTCTGTGCAAACTTTGACTTGAATGCATGTTCATGCCAAGTGTTATGTTTGTTTGTAAGATGTACTCCTATATTCGACTTTTGCATAGCCTCCTGTTGGCATGAGGCATAACCCTTGCAATTCCGTCACTGCTATTTACTGAACTACAATGCTGAGACACCGCCTTTGGAAATTCCAATGATGTTGGTTTGCATTTTCAGTTTAGTAGATGCTAGATCAGTACTTGTATCAGCAGCTATTGGTTCCTCTGAATGGCTCTGTTGTCCAGACTGTGCACTAACATCTTTTTGAGGAAAACCAGTGCAAGTTTTCTCATGTCTTTGTTCTTATTATCTCTAAACCGGCTGTACTGATTAGCATATTTAGCACGGTTTCCCTACGTCAAAGCATTTTGTAAAACCTGATTAATATCTGAAAATTCTTTCCCTTCTAATCTCTCCTTGAAACTCCATACTACCAAGGCGACGATCTTCATGGACACCGCGGAAATCCGTTTCGATCTCGAAACTCGCGTGGTCAACCGCTTCGAGCCCATCCTCAGCCTCTAGCACGACGCCGTAACCGGCGCAGGTGACAGAATAGGGGACATCAATGTCCTCTCCATAGATAAGTAACCTCTCCTTGAGGGAACTCGGCCCGAACAACACTCCAATTGAAGCAAGTTGACCGCCCGGACTAGGCAGCACCGCCTGAAAAACACTAATTCGTCATCTCAAATGACCGGCAACTCCTAGGCATGGGGATAACGGATCTAGCCTCGACTTAACATCCTTTAGAAGGGCTCGGGTAAGCACGGCAGATAAAATAAATCCCATGGATGCAGGGAAGACGACAAGAAGGACAGAGCGCCCACGTTCCACAATCGGTCAACTACAAGCAAGCCGAAGAGGATAGGAGAGGAGCCCTCCAAATTGTCGATCTCCGACCATGGGACAACATATGTTTTTTCGATAATGAAAGCTTTATTAATTTTAAGATCATTACATCATCGAGATGATACAAAAGACTTTAAAACATTTCCGGCCTGTGTATAACAGGGATACACACAGTCTTACAAAAGATCTTTACAAAGACACACTAATAACTTTGAATCCGAAGACTAAACTGCTACCCATGTGCCCGGGTAAAAAACTCCTTGGCCACCAACGCCAATTGTTGAGATGCCGCTACAACCAAATCTTGTGAAATTGGCTTCTGTAGGATACCCCATATACGAAGCCAACTGTAAAGGAGAAGAAATATGTTTCTTTTCAAAAACCAGGTCATTTCTACGTAACCAAAGTGACCAACATGTAGCTGCTGCTCCTAGCAAGGCTAACGATTTTAGTTCCTTACTAAGACCGAAGAGCCACGATCCAAACATGTTTGATATACTACGTGGTTGAGACAAGCCTGAAGCCGCCTGGATAACGGACCAAACAGCACGAGCAAAACGACACTTAAAAAATAGGTGCTTAATTGTCTCATCTTCATGACAAAAACAACACTGTTTACTGTCGTGCCAATTACGCTTAGCTAAATTGTCTTTGGTTAACACTACGCCTCTACTTAGACACCATAAAAATACCTTGATCTTCAATGGAGCTTTTTAATTTCCACAAGTGTTTATTAATATTAGGGACATCATTATGGATCATTGCCAGGTAATGACATTTAACTGAGAACTGTCTATTAGGATGCAAGTTCTAGTGAAATTCATCTTCTTGTTGGCTTAACACAATATTCGTGATGTGTGGAAGTAAGTTGTTCCAAGCCACTAATTTGTGTCCAATTAGATCTCTTCGCCAGGATATAGTAGGTGGTGACGTTCTTAAAACTTCTGCTACAGTAGCCTGTTTGTGTCCGGCTATTATACAAGCAAGGATATTATTGACGCAGAGTTGACTGACCCAGCCACCTATCTTCCCAAAATCTTACTTGTGATCCATATTGAATTATGAAGGTCCCAAAAAGAAGAAAATCTTGTTTAACCTTCATCAGGCTCGCCCAGAAATGCGAGTCCCCGTTCTTCCATTGAACTTGAGAAAGAGGCTTGGATCCTAAATATTTTTTGTGAAGCATTTGTTGCCAAGTACCATCAGTTGTGAGCAAATTGAAAAGCCACTTACTCAGAACTGGATGTGTTCTTGATGTCCAAATTGTGATTTCCAAGTCCACCTTGGTTTTTGGGTTGGCATAATATGCCCCATTTGGCTAATCTATATTTTTGTTTTTGTTCATCACTTTGCTAGAAAAACCATGACCGGAAGTAATCTAATTTCTTGAGAACTCCTCTAGGAATCGCAAAAAAGGAGATCATATACACTGGTAAGCTGCTAAGCACAGGCGCCCACCAGTTGATAGACGTTTTCCTTTCCAACTGCCGAGTCGTTTTTCAAAATGTTCTTCTACTCTTTTCCAATCCGCATTTGAGAGCCTCCTATAATGTATAGGTATGCCCAAATACTTCATCGGAAAACCTCCTTGATTACAACCAAACAATTCTTATATTGGGACAAAGATTCTTGTGCTGCTCCAAAGCAAAATATTTCACTCTTGTGGAAGTTTATTTTAAGCTCTAAAAGTTGGTCGAATGCACAAAGTAATAACTTCATGTTGCGATCCTTTTCGAGGTCATGATCCATAAAGAGTAACGTGCCTGTCACGTACCACCCTATGTGGCACATTGGTGGTGTTGAAAGTATATCATAAACATGGTGAGGCAACCAAAGGCGATTGCACGGGAAAATTGCCCGAACAAAGGATAGTGGCAACATCCATGCGAGCTGTGCGCCTTGGGCCATTATCATTCGGACGTGTCCACTTAAGGGCCGATCGTGTGGCGTCCCTCTTGTCATGTTGAACGCAGCCTCACACTTAGCTGGCCGGATAAACCATTCTGACCGCGAAGCTAGAGTACATTCCGGGCCAGGACCGAGACGCACATGCGCTATAATATTGGTGCAGTAGAGGGACCAACGGGGCAACAAAGAGTAAGGCCAACAACCGGTATGCCGGCAATACCGGATGTCACTGGCAGTCGTGTACCCCAGATTCGTGGCGATTATGACTTGGTCCTGTCCAGGACTTTGGAATGTATATCTATTGATCTAAGCAACCCTGACGGGGAAGCATGGGTGTGTGTGAGGAATAACCCTTCAGCTGGATAGGAAGTCAATTCGAATCACGGTGTCTCCCTGTTAGTGAGAACTTGACTTGAGCTATGTCTATTGTGGGATGAAATGTGAACTTAAATGGATACTATGATGATACGAAAGGACTAGAAGGGTAAACTGGTTATGATTGTTTACTAATCAAGTGTATGCTTAATATAGGTGCTAATTTGGTCGACAAATAATGATTACTAAAATCCGGCTAAGTTACAATGGAAGTAATATAGACATACACAGGTTAACTATCGCTTTTCCGCAAAAGAGTCAAACTAGTACCTTACTATATAAGCCTTGCATAATCCTTGATGTCATTTATTTTAGTTTATGACGGGTAAGTCTAGTTGAGTACCTTCTCGTACTCAGGGCTTTGTTCCCATTGTTGTTGCAGACGGACAGATGTACTATGGGTACTGTATCAACTGTCTCTACCCCGCGATGGACGACAACTAGGACCATGGGCAACGGTCACTTCTGATATATCTTATCTACTGCTTTTGTGGGGCCTGACCAAAACCGACAATGTATCAAACTATATTCGTGTTATTGAGTTTTAAAACTACTTGCTTCCGCTATCAAAACTTATATTTGGTTTTGTAATAACTCTATGTTCTGACCCTGATGTATTTTTATTATGTGTGAACTTTATGTAATGTACGATCGGTTTTGCTAAACCCTGTACGATCTTGGCTGAGATGTTGCAAAGTTTGAGATCCTTCGTGATCTCATGGACTACCGGGATTATGGAAGCCTAAGTACGAGAATTTGTCACTTCAGTGATGGTTTCTGTACTTATGTTTTTATGATTTGGACGGTTCTGTTATAGGTGGTATTAGAGCAAGGTTTAGTGGTTACTATTCATATGTGTATTGAAAACAAAATACACTTTTGATTTTACCAAAAGGGTTTGCCAACTTATAGATAGAATAATGTTTCAAAACAGTAATTGAAAACTAAGAGTGCGCTGGTGGTCATGTCCTTTATGCCTAACTAAGGATTCTAGGTGGCTTAATGTTGGCACCAAGAATTATACACTTTTACTTAATCAAAAAGCTGCCAACAACCTCAGGATAAAGGATAAACAAACACATCATGAGCATACTTTATCAAATAACAAGTTCCACATGTCCATGGAGTGTTTAATTGCAGGATTGAAGAAATGGAGTAAAGGAGAGCCAGTGGGGCCCACATAGGGGGTCGGCCGACCTCCCTATGGGCCCACCAGCTCTCCCCTCTCGGCCATGATCCAAGAGAAGCACCTCAGAGTGAATTCCAACCCTTGGATCACTCTGTGCTTTCTCCCAACGGCTCACAAGCAAAGCATATGGATCCATGGGCTCACAGCAAGGAGATCAACGTGACAATTACCTCAGAACCAACAACCAACACCAATGACAAGTGGGACCATCACCTGGAAGGTTGAGGTGGGCCAGAGACCCCAGCGGGGGGGGGGGGGGGTCAGCCGACCTCTGCCTGGGCCCACAAGCCCCCCCACTTGGTCCCTGACCAGTGGGGCAGCATCTAGAAGGTGGAGGATGGCCCACAGGCCATAGGGGGGGAGGGTCGGCCGACCTCTCCCTAGGTCGGTTCAACACCTGCCAACCGCCATACTCACTAACACATGCTGAAGATCACAACCATCCAGTCCAAGTCGGTTCTAAGGCGGTTGGATCCAAGGGTGGAGATTTGAAGCCTCCTGGATTGATGACGTGGTGATGGAGTAGCCCCTACTCCACTTCCCACTATAAATAGAGGCTCATACCCCCTCTCTACACATGGTGAAGAAGCCTACAAGCTCTATTCCTTAGATTGTTCTAGTAGTTTAGTCTAGAGTGAGAGTTAGAGTTGAGTCGAGCTGCGCTCGGGATTTCCGGAGTCGTCTTCTGGAAAGTCTAATATAGCTCTTGTATCTTTCCTTCTTTGTAAGACTTTATCTTATTCAATATATTACTTTTCTCTCTACTTTACTTAGTATTTACTTTGAGCATTACTATACTAGATATAGTATTGTTATATGCTTTTGCTCTTTAATAGCCTTTACATCAATAGTCTGTGATCATTGTGGCCTTTCCCGTATGCGATCATTGCCTGTCATAGGGTTCTTTGATTAGAGATCGTAGTCAAAGTAATAAGTTGTGTGTAAGCGTGGTGCTTATACATCACCGTATCCTTGGTTACCGCTTGTTGCACGAATTGTTTGTGGTAGCTAGCAAGAGAGTGACAGCCTTGTCTAGTCTTTGTATTCCACCACGTGTTCTTAGGCAAGTTCTTAAAAGGTAAGGCTGCCGTAACAAGAGGGCGCGGTCCGGTAGGAGTTTTGTCCTCCTACTGATCTATCCTCTCGCCTAGCATACTTGTATTGAGGAGACAAACTATAGTGTTTAGACTAGTTAATTGGCTAAGTATATTGAAGTAGAGTGAATTACACAGGAGTCCCTTTACTCTCTCGTTGTCCTCCCACCTAGCTATTCTATCTAGTCCGTCCTAAGTATCATTTACCTTGGCTTATTCATTCATCAACCCTTCCTATCACATATATCGTTTACCCCCCTATACTAGTTGATACTAAGTTGAGGTGCTCTCTAGGATCTCTCTCTAATTATCATTTCTAGCCCAGCTTTCCCTTGGGAAAATATAAATTACGATACCTTGGAATACTCCTAGGTGAAGTGCTACAACGGTATAATCTGTGCGATTGCGGATCTATCCAATAGTCATAAGAAATACCAACAAGCATTTCTAGCGCCGTTGCCGGGGAAAGCATAGCCTAGAAATTTTAATTAGATTGAATCTAGAGATTCTTGTTAACTTAGTTATCAATTAGCTATAGGGGTTTACCCTTGCCTTTGTTTCTCTTAATTGTGAAGCAAGGCATTGTATGAGTGAGTTCCACTTTTGAGCAACCACATTAGAAAATCTTGAGAGCTTCCGAAGGAACTCTAGACATCGTCTAGTGTCCCCTCGAAAGTTCATCTCAAATTTGGATCCACTCAAGGAAGGAGGCTCCACTCTGTTTATCAAGCAAGCTATGGCTCAGGAGGCTATTTCTGACTTTTTGGTCCTATCAGTTGCTCACGTGGCGCGAGGACCTAAAGTTAATACAGGGAGTGCTACCCTCGACCTGAAGCTAGCCTTGACTAACCTAGTGCACGCCAACCCATTTAGTGGGAAGTCCCATGAGGATGTTACTTCCCATCTCAAACACTTCATGGAGGTGTGTGGCATGATCAAAGGAGTGACGTCTGACGCCATTCACCTTCGCCTTTTACCATTCTCGTTATTGGGGAAGGCGAAACAATGGTTCTACACCCACAAAGAAGAAGCCACCACCTAAGAGATGGACCTCTTAATAAAGAAGATAGAAGAAGGTTCCATGAAGGAACGATAGGCCATCTACCCCATCGCTGCCCCACAAGCTATTGAAGCTGATCCATGGTGCGAGGTGTGCGGAGGAAATGATCACTCGGGCAACAATTGCCCCGAGACATCAAAAGAGGACGTGAACTTCTTCAACAACAATAACAACAACGGGTATCGACCCCAACAACAAGGAAACTGGAATTCACGCCCCTTCTACCAAGGTAATGGAGGTAATAGCAATTACAATAATTACAATTCTTATAATAATCAGCCTTCATTGAAAGATCTTGTTCTTGGTCAATCTAAAATTAATGATGGTATAAATAAAAAGATGATTGACAATGACAAAGTTCTTGAAACTCTTGGTGAGAAAGTGGATAGCTTTGCCACTGCTATGAAAAATCAATTGAGCTTTAATAAAATGCTAGAAACATAATTAGCTCAATTAGCAGCAGCTATGCCATCTATAGAACAAGGTAAGATTCCTAGGAAACCAGAAGATTCAATTGAGCATGTTAACATGGTAACAACAAGGTTCGGTAAGCCTCCACTCTGCTCCTATTGGGGCTATCTTCTCGATCCTCCCTTCATCATGAAGAAGGAAGATCCAGGCGACCCGATGATCAAATGTTCAATCGGACAACAGACCTTCCACAACGCTTTCTGCGACCTTGGATCGGGCGTCAACATCATGTCCAAGGTGATTTATGATAACCTGTTAGGGGGACCCTTGCTCCCTATATGTGTTCGTTTGCAGATGGCGGATCAAACAATGTGGTTTCCTGAGGGACTTGCGAGGGATATCTTGGTGAATATCCAAGATGAGTACATCCCCACCGACTTCATCATCCTGGACATGGGAGCCAACGTGGAAGTACCCGTCATCTTGGGAAGGACCTTCCCTAACACCACCAACGCGGTCATCTACGTGGGATCGAGCCAGATCCACTTCTAGTTCCCGAGTCACAAGGTAAAGTGTGCTTTCAATGGTTATAAACTTAACAAACAAATTAAAGCACATCCACCAAGAATAAGAGTTTGGGCTCCATGCCAAAAGAAGTAGTACCCGGAGGCCAAGATCAATGAACTCAAGGAGGATGAACCTGCCAATCCAAGACAGGTGTGGAAAGCAAAAGAGGTGCACACTCCTCGGTCTCCACCTCCGGAGCCATCAAGTGCACCCGAAGAATGAACAAGGAGAGTCCTACTCCGAGGACTTAAAACCAAGGAGCCTTTGCCGAAAGGTAAGTCAGTAGTTATCCTTTATTTGCTTTATTTTGAATTTTTTAATTTCTATCATGCTTAAAATTTAGAAGAAAAATAATAAAGTTCAGATTAAATAAAACTTTAGATTAGTGTAGCTTTAAAATTTGACAAAAGGTAGATCCATAGGGGGGGTCGGCCGACCACCCCTATGCACCCTATCTTGGCTTTATTAAATGGGGAACACAATGTGACTTTATAAAAGAAAAAGAAAAAAATGGAGGACTAGGGGGGGGGGTCGACCGACCACCCCTAGTAACCCATGGTCACCTTTCTCTCTTCTCCATCTTCCTTTGTGCAAGCATCTCATGATTTGAATAGTGGGACATCCAAAAATTCAGATTTTGCTTTAGGAGACATCTCTTCAACTTTGTCATGCTTTAAAGTACATCAATCGCTTTTGGTTAAAGCATGACACACTCTTGTCTCCCACTACTCCTTGTCCAAAGTGGGGAATCATGACACCTTTCACTTTCAACTTGTCATGCTTTGAAAAAGAAAACACATCAATCACTTTTGATCAAAGCATGACATACCTTTGTTCCCCACTACTCTTTGTTTAAAGAGGAGAACCTTGAGCACTTTAGCTCAGCTTTTGATCACATCATAAATTATGCTTCACCTTTCACCAAGCACTAGAAAAAGTGTGAGTGGAGTCTCCACTTTAAGGGGTCGGCCAACCAACTTTGGTCACCTCCTCGTTTTCCTTTTGCTTTTGCTTTGTGTAAGGCATCTCCTAAAGATAGTGATCATGGCACCCAAGGGCATGCCCAAGGGGGATCGGCCGACCTCCCCATAGTGCCCCCTTGGTGCCACCTCCTTCCCCTATAAAAGCCCATGCAAGGAGAGCTAAATTCCTCACACCTCAACCAAAATCCAGTCTAGCTCAAACCTTTCCTTGCATTGCTCTCCTCTCCTCTCTCAAGAGAAGTTCTTAGCTCTCAAGAGAAGTAGTGCTACTCTCTCTCAAGCCCACAAGAAGATATCTTATCTCAAGCCTATCCCCACAAGGCAAACTAGGAAACTCTCCCTACACAAAACCTTGTCCTAATCTTGCCCTTGTGTCCTTCTTCCTCTCTAGAAGATGAAGAACACTTTGAGATCCGCAATGAAGAAAGTAAAGAAAGCTCTAAGTGGGAGCTCATCTCGACGCTCCCACCAATCCGAGGATACTTCCCAAGGAAGAAGAAGGGGAGGTTCTGCCCGATACTTGGGAGAATACTCCAACCGAAGGACAACCTCAGGAGGAAGAAGAACCTCCGATGGAGCTACCTCATCTTGGTGCATTCATGGTGCCCCCGATGAGGACCTATGATCATCAAAGTGGTCTCTGGTTTGACCAACTAGAGTACCAGTGCGAACACATGGTGGATAAGTATCCATGTAGTTCAGTTTTGTGATGAGTGATTGCCCAACACTTGAGCGTTTCAGTTTGAGTGGCTTGAACTAATCTTTGCGAAAGCAAATGTGTTCTTGTCTATCGGCTTGTGGTGTGCAGGTGCTATGCCTAGTGACAGTGGTCAATGGCGTGGAGAAGGTCGAGTAGAGGCTTGCCGTGCCGATGGACTGAGAGTGGTGAAGGGCGGAAGCGGGGCTCAGACTGAGGGACCATGGGCGCCGGCGAACTAGCTGTGGTGGCTAGTACATGGCACCGGCGAGTGCGAGAAGACATGGAGGTAGACCGAGTTGACCAAGTCAAGATGGCAGGCGAGCGGGTCGAGCGGAGGCTCAGGGGACTCGGAGTTCGATCGGGCGAAGACAAGGTGGCTCGTGTCGAGCGGTTTGGTGGTTTGGGCCTCAAAACCATCCGAGGACGGTTTCTGAGTTTGGGCCTCAAAACTTGGGGTTTGGTAGTTGAGCCCAAAGCTACCGGTGGCGGGTTTTCTGGGTTTGGGCCTCAAAACCTAGGCGGAGCTTCCGAGGAAGCGGGGATGGCACGTGGCGGAATCCTGGAGGTTGCGTCGAGGCGACGACAACTCCTGGCAGGAAGCGGGGCTGTCCATTCAAAATGCGGGAGATATTTTCCGGAGCTTGGACTACAATGCTTAGGATAGATAGTTCACTCATGTATCTAGGGGGGTCTTTGGGAAATAGCCAAAGCCCTGTTAAATAGGGGATGAAGGGGTATCCTCATCCCACCTCTTGAACCCTAGTCATTTGCACCACCTCTCTATCTCTCTAGTTTATCTTTCTACTTCATGAGGTCCCTAGTGTAAGGATTTTCACTTTGATTTTGTTGGGAATCGGAGGCCTTACCCTCTATAAGCCATGTCGGCTTTGATTTGGTGATTGTGTCTCCTTTACTTGTGTTCTTCGCTAATCGCATTTTTGCTCCTCTTAATCCTCTTTGTTCATGCGTTGATTTCTCTTGATTGAGAGCGAGTTTTGCGATTCCGTTTGAACCAAGTTGTGCGGGATCACGAGTAGAAGATTTGCACTGAAGGGCTTTGCCCCAAACCTTGTGAGGACATAGATCGGGCAATTTCTATTTCGTGTTCTTCGTTTTTGGAGTTTTTCCCGAAATTCTTTTACGCCCGTCGATTCGATCCAAATTGAGCGATGATTCTCAAGGGATAGCTCCTCCATAGCCTTGGGATCATGCCTACAAAATTTGGTGGCTATTGGTGAAGATTTGGGTATGATTTGTGGAAGGATTTGGGAAGGGGATTCGAAATCGCCCCCCAAATCGCCTCTGTCCAGTGACCCTCGGACTGTCCGGGTCCAACCCGCGGATTGTCCGGGCCTTGAGGCTGAGGCAGGAGCTCCCTGCTCGTAGCTGACTCAGGCACCGCGGACTATCCGGGCCCAAGTCTGTAGCTCGAGCAGAAGTGACCAGAAACTTTGTGTTTCTCAGTTTTACACGGCGGACAGTCCGGCCCATTGGCTCGGACAGTCCGAGACCCGAGCAGGGAAGGATCTAGAAACTTGTGTTTTCTGTCTTTTGGCCAGCGGACAGTCTGCATTTCTTGCCGGACAGTCCGGTGTGGTTTTTTTCTGTGCGGCGGACAGTCCGGGCCCTGGAGCCGGACAGTCCGGGCCCTGGAGCCGGACAGTCCGCGACTCGGCTGTCTTGGCTGTTTTGCCTTTGGTGCTTCGAGGCGAGTTCTTCAAGGTTTTCCGACCGCTCCGCTGCACCTTTAGGACAACTCCTAAGGTGTCCACCTACTCGTTATGTCGTGGGCGAGTTGAAGTTTTCGAAGTTGCATTTTGGGCATGATTTTGGGACAAGGGTCAAGCAGTAGAAGTTTCCGAAAGGAGTTTTTTATTTCGCTCCCATTCACCCCCCTCTGGTCGCCGTTTTTGGTCCTTCAATTGGTATCAAAGCCGGTTAAGGATCAATCCACCTTACACAGTTCTTGATCCGCGAAGGCGACATGGAGCGAGGTGTTGGCAAACCTCCATTTTGATGGAACGAACTTCTCCTACTGGAAGGTGCGCATGTCCACCTATCTACAAGGAGTTGATTCGAACATATGGGAGATTTGTGAGAATGAGGGCTATCGTGTTCTTGCGGCTCGTGTTGACCCTCTCCAAATTTCTCAACACAACGCAAACAGCAGAGCACGTAGTATTCTCTTCTCGAGTCTGTGTTTTCCTGAGTTTGAGCGAGTCTCGAACCTCACTACGGCACGAGAGATCTGGCAAACACTTGTGAGATATCATGAGGGCAACCCTAAGATCAAGTCCAGACTCTTCGACACGTATTGTAGGGAGTACGAGAACTTTGTTCAGTTGGCCGGTGAATCTGTTGACGGGATGATCACTTGCTTCCAATCTATCATCAACAAGATGCGTGCTAATCGAGCCAACTTTCCTTATGATGATCATGAGATGGCTATCAAGCTTTTGCATGCTCTTGATCGGAAGGTGTGGGAGATGAAGGTGGCTGCCATTCAGGAGTCACCGGGCTATGATGCCCTGACCGTGGATGTGCTATTCAACAAGCTCAAGTCCTCGGAGATTGACTACCAGACCTGGGCCAAGCTTGAAAACCCGTCAAAACCATCTATGGCGTTGGTTTCTGGCCTCGGCGGTACGTCTTCTTCCTCCTCTGACGCTTCACACTCTTTGTTCACTTTTTCTTTGATTTTTGTGACAGAGGAGCAAGTGGAGGCTCTTGGAGATGACGAGCTTGCCCTAGTCATCACTAAGTTTCTCACGGTTTCACAACAACCGTTTGAACCAACGACGTAGTTGCTCGGCCAAGGGGTGCTACCGTTGCGGTGATGAGGATCACTTCATCGCAAACTGCCCCAAGAAAGCTGCGGGTGACTTCACCAAGCACAAGGACAAGCGCGAACACCGCTTCGAGGACAAGCACAAGCCCAAGGGTGGCTACAACCGAAGGTCCTGAAAGAAGGTGATCGACAAGGTGAAGGCCAAGCACCGAGCCTTCCTCACCTCCCTTAGCGACATCGATGCCTCCTCCTGTTGACACAAAAGCGTCAGGATCTGCGAACACCTCGGGCTTATACCCGAAATTAGATATCCGGAGGCGTGCCAGTCGATTTGACCAGTTAATCGACAAGGACGATAACTAGAGCAAGATTCAACCAAGACAACGGCGATGCGCCCGGATGCCAAGATTGGAGCTTGATCAGGATAACTAGAGCAGAGCTGAGCGAGACAACAGCGATGCGCCTGGATGTCAAAGCTCAGAGGTACCCCCACGCGGAACTTACAAGGGTTTGACGGAGATCAAGGTGATGCAGCCCGTCAAAGCTTGAAGAACTCGTTGATAAACTATAACTAATGCAATAAAGGGTAAATTGCAGTAAAAGTAGAATAAGAATAAAATTGATTTGATTGATATTGGATTGATATCTTTTACACGCAGCCCTTGGGCACATATTTATACTCCCGCATGGAGAGTTGTACAAAGACACGACTCGTATCTTTCCTAAAACAAACTCCTAACTTTAAGGAAACTGACTCGCGCAGGAGTCGGATCTAAAATAACAATATTATTTTCCTAATAAACACACCTATTTTAAAGGAAAACAAATGACTCATGCAAGAGTCGGACTCAAACTGCTATAATAATACTGGTATAAAATCACCAGTTTCCTTACGTCTTTCCTTCGATGAAAACTTTCCATCGGCAGATCCCTTCAATCCGCGACTTCCTTCTTTGGCCACTGGTAATCCTCTGCTGACATCAAGCGCTAAGTCACCCTGTACTCATCGGCACCCCAAGCCCATCGGCATCGGCAATACTTCCCGATCGGCAACCTTGTATTGGTAACTTGTCTTCACCAATCAATCCCTATCATCAATCGGCATCGGCAACATCTCCTCATCGGCAATCGACATCAGCAACTTTGCAATCGCCCTCTGGTGAGCCATTCAACTCCTATCGGCAATATCTGAGACTTCTAGCTTCCATCGGCAACACACTTAGTTTTCCCACATCATACTTCCATCGGCAATACTGACTCATGGCTTCCCGATGCCGATGGAAAACGGTCGCTGATCAACACAAGACTTAGCTCATTTGACACGTGCCAAAAAACGGTGTCAACACCTCCGATGGAGGTGCTTCCTCAAGCGATGATGAGTCGAAGGGAAAGGTTGAGGACACACTCAACAACCTATGCTTCTACGCCGACGCCAAGCACGATGGCTTTTGCACCATGGCGATTGAGGAAGGCAAGGTCGGCAAGAGCAAGGATGACTCCGACTATGACTCCGACACACCCGAGGTATCACCCACCATCGAATCCCTCTCTCTCGAGCTTGAGTCCCTGAACGACACCTTGATGAGTCAGGATGCTTTGCTCAAGCATACCGCTTGCGAGAGGAACGATTTCAAGGCTAAGTATCTTAGCGCGCTGCATGAGCTAGAGTTTGCTAAGGCGTCGGTGGTGGTTACCGAGGAGGTAGAGTGTGATGCTTGCGCCATTCACATGTCTGATCTTGTCACTCTTCAGGACAAGTATGACACTCTACTTGAGGAGGTCAGTGAGCTGAAGGCTAGGCCTAGCTTACTTGGTGCGTGCAAGTCTTGCTTAGGCTTGCGTTCTGAGCTGGCACAGAAGGATTCTAGGATTGCTGTGTTAGAGAAGGTCAGCTCAGATAGCATTAGAGAGTCAGATCGCTTTGAGGCTTTGGAGCTTGAGATCGCATCATGCAGACACGACAAGATGCGTACCGAGGAGGAAAACACATACTTTTGGTCCATCTTGCCGAGAGCCGCAGCTGGGGATGTTGCTTAGCCAATGCAAAAGGGCTGGCAGCACGGGAGTACGCTTTGCTATAGGTGGGAAGGGCGATAGCTTGTTTGGTAAGATCGATGAGTCTAGTGGTTTGAGCGATAATGAGAAACCCACCACAACACCCAAGCTTACCAAGATCGCTCCACCTAAGCCTACCGATCCCTCCAAGTTTCCTGTGAGAGATGGTGTGTTTGAAGAGCCACCCAAAACCACTCCACAGAAGCAAGTGTGGATTGCTAAACCGAACCACCTTCGCAACCCACTTGACACACTACCAGATATCTCTAGTGATCCCCTTCCTAAGAAAGCTAGAGCCACCCAACCCAACAAGAGAGTGCCTACCAAGAGTGTGGTGAGGTACCATTGTGAGTATTGTGAGCGGGATGAGCACTTGGCTGAGTTTTGCTTTATGAGGAAGAGAGATGATCGGAGACAGGTTGAGTTGAACAACTAGGACATGTACCACCCACGAGTTGGGGTGCGTGAACCGGAAGTTCAGAGGCGCACTTCTAGACCTAGAGGTACAATGCCTCAAGGTGCTAGGCCTCAGGAGGCGAGACCACGTGGTGGTCGTGCTCGGCGGGGTACCGGTCGTGACCCATACGACTACGGGCCTCGTGGCGGTGGCTTCACTCCACCCTTCTTTAGCGGACCACGTTTTCCGTATCGTGGTGATCGCTATCCCTCCGTGGGGCAGGAGATGTTTGGTTTTTCTCCTAACCCATTCTTTGGGAAAGTGGGACAACACTGGTATTCTTCACAGTTTACTAACCCCAGTGTTGGTCCATTTGCTCACCCCATGTCTTTTTGTTGATGTAGGAAGGAGGACTGGAGGAGACTTGTGTGACACCCTGTGTCAAGCTTTGCATTAGGATCATCATTAGCCTAAGCATAAGCATTTCATTGCATTCATGTTTACTTATGCCATCATTCCATGTGTGTGACTATAATGTCTTTGAAACTAGGTTTGTAATAAGTGTTTTATGCTCTAGTCTTGTTTAACATGCTAAGTTTGTTACACCTAGAATAAAGAGTAAACTGCTTTGCTTGCTAATCATCTTGCCTAATTAATATTAGTTTATTTTTTTAAGAATAAAAGTATTCCTTTTCTTAAAAAGGGTTGATTTAGTTTTAAATCTAAAACCTTTTCAAATAATGGTTTTCAGAAAATATGACCTACATGAAAAATGTAGAGAATATTATTCTGAGCAACTTTAGTTTAAATTTCAAATCTTAGTTTGGAGTTTTTGAAACTGTTTTGAAGCAATTTCGGTTTGAAGCAAATAAAAGAAAAATGGAAAAGGAAAATAGAACTGGAATGGGTCGAGTCCACCCTTTCGGCCCGCTCAGCCTTGCGCCGGCCCACGCACATGCGCACGCACACCCACGCTCCCGCGCACGAGCTCCACATGTGCAACGCACGCGCGCGCACCCGCGTCCGACCGCTGGCCGCGCCGTACGCCGGCGTTACCGCCAGGTGGCCGGCGATGCCTGCCCGCCGAGGCCGACAGCCGCACTGCGCCACTCGCCTTGCGCCGCGCACTGCCACCCTACGCCGACCAAGCAGCTCGCCCACTCGCCGCCTCTGCCCGCGTAGAGCACAGTGCCGCGCCTTCATCTCGCCGTCGCGTCATCATTACGCCGCCGCAGTGCTGCGTCTGGCCAGCCGCTCGCCCCGTCTCGCTCACGATCAAGTGCCGAATCCGCCCTAACGGCGCTAGGACCAAGTCGCGCTCTGTCCCGCACGCGGCCGCCGCTACCCCACGCGACGCAGACGCGCTGCGTCACTGCCACCGCCGCGCCATCGCGTCTCGGCCCCCACCGGCCGCGCCGGTCGGCCACGACCGCGCAGAAGGGAGCGTCTACACCCCTTCTACCTCCCACACTCTCTAGCACTCATCCGCATTCACTCTCTCGCCCGCTCTGCTCTCGCTCTCGCCACGACAAAGCACAGCGCAACCGCAACACCCCCTTCCTCGCTGCGCCACCATCCGAGCTTCTCCGCTCGATCCACCGCATACACAGCTTCGCCTTCGCCTCGCACACGCCCTGCTCGCTTAAGTTTAGCCAGCCGAGCTCCACCGTTGCCGGAATGCCGCCGCCGTTCCTCGGCTCGCAATCGCCACCGCGACGACCAAACTGCGTTCACCCTTCTCCAGACCACCTCCATTGCCTCCATCTCCAGGGCAGCACCACCAAAGGTAGTAGAGGTGAGAACGCCTTCACATGCTTGCTCGTTAGCACTGAAACGCCACAGCGCCATTGGCCGTGCGCCATTGCCGCCGCCGCAGAGCTCGCACGTGACCGGATCTCTTCGGAGCTCCTCCGGCTCAACCAACACATGCGCTGCACTCACCGCGTCACCGTGGTGCTCACACACCAGTTCGCCGAGCCAAACACCGCTGGTGAGAGCCTCGCCGCATCGCACCACCGCGTCACGCTGCCACCGCACGCCGCCGGCTCTCTACAGGGTCGCGTTGGTTCAATCAACACCACCATCCGATGCGCGCCATCAACACGAGCCCAACGCATTCGCCCTCCCAACAAACGAGCTCACCGCCGGCGAGAAAACGCCGGTCAGCGTCGGTACTCTGCCCTGGCTCGATGCCAAGTGGACAGTGTTGCCCGCCGGGCCCCACCTGTCAGCTCGGCCTCCCGCACGCACTGGGCCGAGTCCAGCACTGTTCACCTTGGGCCCAATCCGGAAATGTTTTTCCTTTTATTCATTTTCAGTTATTGTATCTATGCTTGTTTATTGTATCACGGTGAAATAAATTATGTTAGATTCTATAAACCAAGATCTTTCTGCTAAAAATATAAAAGTAATTGTTGGAGAATGTCTTCAGTACTAATGTTTAAATAGATCATTTTTGCATTTATCAAAGTTAAACTGTCTAGGAAAAATATAAAATGTGGTATGTTGTATAACAGAAAATATACTTGTAGTTCAAGTGTCCTTTTCTAGGGTTTTCTTTGGAAAATCTTATAGAGTAAAATCTGGTAGTGTTGATCATGGAACTTTCTTGATAAATATGTTTCTAAGTAAATAAAATGTTAAAAATAAGATATAACATGTTTCACCCTGTTAGCCAGTAGGTCTAGTTCTAAGTGTTTTTTTTGCATTTAAATTCATCTTTTTCTACCTGCTGTTTGGTAGCTTTGCTTTAAGTAAAATTTCTGCAGTAGTGTCCAGTAGGCTTGCTCTATCCCCTGTAATTTTGGTAGATTTTTCTGAGTAGTCTATAATAGGCTTGCTGTGTAAAGTGAAGCTAGGGTGAATATTTAGTTAATTCTAAAAGAAATCTTTGAGTGGTTAACTATTGTTCTAGCATCATCCCTGCACCATCAAGTTTACTTATATGCATTGCAACCATTCAGGATCAGTAGAGGAACATCAGGTGCCACTTCCAGAGGAAGCAGTCCAGGAGGTGCAGGAGCTGAACGAGGAGTATCACGAGCTCGACACTAACCTCCCCGAGTACCCTGACCATCAGCCCTCTACCTTTACTCAAGGCAAGCCCCGGAGCATCCTTAAGTCTCCCGGTATTTACAATTAATCTACTTGAGTACTTTTATATTGTGATGCATTAGGTGCTAGGAGGTTGATGAATCCCATTTGTTGCATTACCTTCCTTGATATTTGAATTACCTACCTTGTTAACCTGATAAATAAAAGTAAAAGCAACTGCTTAGCCTGCTTAGAATAAATGGTTACATTTATATTTACTTGTATTATCTCATGGGGGTAATACTGATCACGGTTGGCTATATTTTGCTATCGTGGAAAGAACCAATGGTAGTAATGAAATGCGGTCAACTGGAAGGCAAGGGCACCAAGTGGTTTAGACTTGGGGGCAGTCCGTCCGTTGGATCGTATAGGTTTGTATACGATGGTGGCCCTCTTACATATTCGAATGCGCCCTTTCACATAGGGGCCGTTGTGATCTTCGACCCCGAAGCCGAGTAAACACTGTCCGGGCCGACTCTCAGCCTACTTTTGGCTCCCTCTAGTTCGGAGATACGACCTGCTCCGTGGTGGCCAACTGATGTCTCCAATTGGGTGGATTACACTGAGCTCGCGACGTTACTACCTGGATAGTGTTGAGGGTTGACCCAATGCATGGACCCGACGGGGAAAGTGTGGGCTTGTGTTAAAGGTAATCTTGCCAGTTGGTTGTATATCGATTCGAGTCGCTGCCTCCCACCGGATAGTGGGGGATTATGCTGAGCTTCACCACGGTACAACTCTATGTGACATCGATAATGGTTCTACTAAAATATTGATGAAGGAATTGGATATATTTTTATATTGTTTGATTAGATCAAGTGAGTGCTCTAGTATAGGTGCAAAACCTAGAAATAAATAATAGGATGGAAAATGGCTGCTCTCTAATTTTTTACGTTATATCATCTTCCTCGCGTTTCCACAAAAGCAAAATTTGTCCAGATCCACATAACTAGCCATGCATATCCTTGGAGTCTTTATTTTTAGTTAGACGAGTAAGTCTAGCTGAGTACATTCCCGTACTCAGGGTTTATCTCGTTTGTTGCAGATGGCCAAGTATACTTTGGCTATTGTAAGCACTGTCTCTATCCCGTCGAAGGAGAAGAGGAGTAGGCTTTGGGCAAGGTCTTCTACGAGCTCATCTTTTGCTGTTGTCGGACATGATCTCGTTGGCACCCCTATCTATTAATGGTATGAGTGTGGAGTAAAACTTTGGGTTCGAGTTTCAAAACAATGTTTTATTTGGCCACGTGTGTTGTGGCGTGAGTACTACTTTATTTGGAACCAAGTATTGTAATAACTTTATTTCGTACTTCAAGTATTTTCGTTTAATTGTTGGTTCGTTCGAATGTGCATGCCTGAGTTTGTGCGATCTTGGTTGGAGATACAATTGTTAGAAATCCTTCGAGATTTCCGGACTACCGGGATTATATGGGCTCAAGTGTTTAAAGTAGCAGTTAAATCGACTACTTTGGTACTTGATCTCTTATAATTTGGGCGGTTCTACCACAGTTGGTATCAGAGTTGAGTTCAGGTATCCTCATTCGTTTGAGCAACTTTTAAACAAAACGGGTATTTCAAAAGCTATTTTATAAACAAAGTTTGAAAACTTAGGGTGCCAGAGTCTAGTCCTTAGCCCTATACTAGGAAATCAGGTGGCTTAGGAATACTAACTTGGTTTAGGGTTTTGCTCATGCTGGATCTTTAAAAGGTGCCGGGGTATCATTCTTTGGAAGCATGATACAAATTTCAAAAATTGCATTGAAAATTATTTGTGAGATGTGAGAGTAGACCTTCCAACCGTTGGCCTAGGGAAGCGATATGGTTACTTAAGGATGTGCGAGCTCTATGCAAACTTATCTGAGAAGTATGAAATGCTGGGTGGGTTTTCCGAGCTTGGTGCATAAGGTTTTGGTAACTAACTGGTATGTACTTAGTGCATGTCAGGAGGTGCCCGGTGATTTTTCTGCATTGGGTTTTGTTCTTTTGGGCTGAAATGAATCTTCTGCAGGTACACTAACTACGTATCCGTGTAGAACGAGTAACTAGAGGTTACATCTGAGCCCTCCATCAAGGTCGGTTTGATCCGACGACCGACGTTCATTTGAGGAGGCTATATAAGGAAGCCCCCCTGACCCTGAGGAGAAGAGCCTCTCTGACCTAATTCATTATTTATCATCCATCTCAAGAGGAGAAGCCCCTGATCAAGCCCTAGAGCCACCACATCAACTAGATCTCTAGTTTAGCATAGCTATATAGGATTAGAACTAGAAGGAGTCAATCTTTGATTGGTTTCCGGATCTGTCAGGAGGATTATTGGTAATTCTCTATCTAGTTCTTCCTTATTTATCATTTGTTCTTCAATATTATGTATATGACTTTGCTCTACGTCATTATATAGTCTATGACTTTACTCTATTCGTTTATGTTCTTAGTTATATTGTTCTTAGTGTATTATGATTATATGCTTGGCATAGTTAGATCTGAATCATATGCATGTTTAGGATCGTATAGCGTTTATCCACCAATACTATGGGTAAATGATAGATATTGTGTAGGTGTGGTGCCTAGACCGTATTTATCTACGATTGTACCCTACATTCCGGATCGTGAGGTAGATCGCGGGAGTGACAGTCCTGTTGAGTCCTTTGTAGTCCTCCTCCCGTTTGTAGGGCAGGCAGAGCAGTTCTATTATGGGGAAGTGATTGCTATGTTCTTCACTTCCTAAGTAATACTCACTAGACATGAATATCTCTTTTCTCGCCATGATTGCCAAGTGTAATTGCACTAATCATAGTACACTAGACTGTATAGTTAAGAATGACTTAGGAAATATCTTTGTAGTTCGTCCTAATTCCATGCTAATGACTTGCTAGAATATCTGTTGAGGTGCTTATCATTATCTTATGTGGCTATATATATGCTGATCAGTATTTATCTTTTGTCACTATTCATTCATTATCTATATCTTATGTGACACTTATCTTGTACTGAGTGAGATAGATGAAAACTCTCCATTACACATGTAGTGATACTCATTGATCATTAATACTCATTCCTCATTTATTCCTGAGTATCCCTTCCCAGTGGTAAAAATATAAATAACGATACCTGGAATACTCCTGGTTAAAATGCTACTTCGGTATTATCTGTGCGCTTGCAGAAACACATTTCTATTTATATTTACGTAGAGCAATTGCATATTTAAATATCGCATGTCTCTGCCATGCTGGGGATGACAACTTGACTTAAGTGGCATGAGAGGTGGTTAACCCTTTTTGGCGTCGTTATCAGAAATAGAAATTATTCTACTTTTGGTAATGACGTTAAGAAGTATCAACAAGCATTTTTGGCGCCATTGCCGTGGAAGGTTGATTAGCTAAAGGAATAAATGAGTTATCACTTGCATCACTAATGGATCGAGAAAACATCAATTCTCTACTCGTACAACTTTACCCTTGATCTATGCCTATTTTTCCTATCATCTTTATGCAGGGTAATGTATGAATAGATTTGATCTTCCAGACAATTTTGTTGAGAATCCCGAAGCATTATTCAGAAGGACAAAAGCCAAGCTCAAGAAAGTAATAGAATTATCATCATCTCAGTTTGAGGCTTCATCCAGTCAAGAAGATCATCGAAACATCGTTCGAGACTTAACACCAGAGTTCGAAGCCATGGCAAACAAGTCAATCCGTGAGTTCTCAGCCCCCACCACGGACAACATCCGCACTGGACCTGCTATGGACATTGATTAGTCATTTGAGATCAAGCCTGCGCTCATCAACATGGTGCAAGCAAGCTAGTTCTGTGGGAAGGCACATGAAGACGCTAGTGCTCATCTCCAACACTTCCTGGAGATTTGCAGCACATTCACCATCAAGGACATCCCCAGAGACGCAATACTACTTCGCCTTTTCCCATTCTCACTCTTGGGAAGAGCGAAGCAGTGGTTCTATGCAACCAAGGAGAAGAATACCACGTGGGCACTATGTTCCACCAACTTCCTAGCAAAGTTCTTTCCCATGGGGAAGACCAATGCTCTCCGTGGGAAGATTTCAAGTTTTCAGCAACAACATGAAGAGTCCATTCCAGAAGCGTGGGAGCGCTTTCAAGATTACATCCTAGAATGTCCCCATCATGGAATGGAGAATTGGTTATTTATGCAGACCTTCTATCTTGGGCTCAGCAACATCACACGTGAAACCATGGATGCTGCTGCCGGAGGAGCATTCCTGTCACTCACAATACCACAAGCCACAACTCTTGTGGAGAAGATGGCATCCAACCAAGGTTGGAGTGAGGAAAGAACTCAAACACGCAAGAAGAGTGGAGGTATGCACCAACTTAAAGAGGTAGACATGCTGTTGGCAAAGCTAGACCTGCTCATGAAGAGGCTCGATGAAAGAGCTGGAGATAAGAAAGAAGTCATGAACATCTACGACTCTCACATGACCTGTGAGGAGTGTGGAGACACTGGACACTCAGGCAATCATTGTCCAGAAATGCAAGAGGATGTGAACTACATCAACAACAACAACTACAACCGTCCTCAGCATAATCAAGGTTGGAACCAACAACCACAAAGGCCTAACTACTCAGGTAACTACTCAGGTAATTATCAAGGTAATAATTCTTATAATAATCCTAGTTTTCCACCTTTGAGAGAGTTAGTAGGCAATCATGGAAAATTAATGGATAACATGTCTAAGAAAATAGCATCCAATGATAAAATACTAGAAAACATAAATAATAGAATGGATAATTTTTCTGTTGCCATTAAGAATCAAATTAGCTTTAATAAAATGATTGAATCTCAGCTAACCCAAATAGTTGTTGCTGTTCCTGTCACTAACCCCGGTATTCCATCACAACTAGAAGGGTTAGAATCTACAAATCTTGTAGACATATCTGATGCAGGTGCTTATTGGAACAACCCCACAGAAGAGTGGTGTGGCGACTCTATGCCAACCAAGAAAGGAGATCCAGGATGGCCCATCATCCCAATCTCCATTGGCGTCACAGAGTTTCCTGAAGCACTTTGCGACTTTGGCGCAAGCATCAATGTCATGCCCAGGGTAATCTATGAGAAATACTTTAATTATCCTTTGTCAGAAACAACCCTGTGTTTGCAGCTTGCAGATCGGACAGTATGCTACCTGAGAGGAATATTAAAAGATATTCGTGTCCGAATTGGTACCTCATACGTCCCAGCAGACTTCATGGTGATAGAAACCGGTGTTGATGAGGAGTCACCCATCATCCTTGGGAGGCCACTCTTGAATACCGCTGGAGCTGTCATCTATGCTAGCACTGCCAAGATCAGTTTCTTCATCAAAGGGAAGAAGAAGACATTTACCTTCAAGAACAAAACAATACAAGCTCCCGAACAACCTCAAGATGAACCAAGAAAGAGGACCAATAGGAGGAATAAGCAGAACAAGCAGAACGAGCGGAACAAGAAGAACAAGAACAAGAACAAGAAGCAGGTACGGAAAGAACCAGCAAAGATGGTCATGGCACTCCACAATAATCAAGATCACCAAATCAAATCCCCTCATTTGATCAAGAAGGACGACCAAGGTGTCCCAACCATTGAATGCTCAATCAACAGATGCTCCTTCCAGAAGGCAATCTGCGACACCGGATCGGGTGTCAACATTATGGCCAAGTTGACCTATGAGTTCCTATATGGTACAATGTCTCTACATCCAACATACTCCCAACTCTAGATGGCAGATCAGACATGCCACGTTGTCGAAGGCATAGCCAAAGATGTCCCCATCCAGATTGATGACCACTTCATCCCTACTGACTTCCTAGTCGTCGATATGGGAGAAGATGATTATAATCCACCTATCATCCTTGGAAGACCATTCCTAAGCACCACCAAAGCCATAATCTACATCGGGACAGGAGAAGTGCACCTACACTTACCCTCTGAGAAGGTACGACGTTACTTCAATACTAACTACATTATTGAAGAAGCTAAGCAGAATAGAACGAGAAGAAGACGTCGTTACCGCAACCAGAAGAGGCAGAACACCAAGGATGGATGGGCAGGATATAAAGGAGAAGTTTCAGGATATGAAGAAAGATACCCTGGAGAAGAAGAAGAGGCAACATATGCAAACACACCACCAACTCCAAGGTTGGTAAATGAAAGATCATTCTGCAACTACCCATGCACGAGAGCGGAGACTCTTGTGAAGAAGGAGAGGTATGTCCTTTCAATTGTAATAAGTATCTAGAAACAAGAGTTTGTCCTAGGAAGGCTACCACACCAACACGAGTATGGAGAGAAAAAGAAATCATACTAGAAGAAGAAGCGCAACCGGAGGCGCCAGCTACGCCGTCCAATGAGCCCCAGGACAACTAAGGACATGAGGAGTCCTGTTCGGAGGACTTAAACCACCGAACACCGAGCCAAGAAGTAACACTTGGTAGTTATCTTTTTCCTTAATTATTTACTTCTTCAAATTAGTTAATTATGTTTACACCATCTTAAAAAGAAAATAAAAATGTTTAAAACTATTAAGCCCCATATGAATAGACTCCTGGCATAAAACCCATGAGTATACTCGCTGTGGTGGCATAAAAAATAAAATAAATATGTCTTTATAAAATAGAAAATATAAAAATATAAAGTTTATGATCCTACTAGATAATACATCCCTTAGAGGAAGCTCAACATGATTCAGGCTAGAGATTTATGACTAACACTTAAGCAGTTCCACAAGCTTTATTGTCTATTTGAGCTTTCACAGAATTCAAGGATCAACGGAGAGCAGCAACTAGAGGACATCCAAACACCTCTGCTACCTGTCAGCTACATCAGAAAAAATTACGTCAAAATCCAGCTTGGGGGAGAGCACCCCCATACTCAGCTAAGTATTCCTATCTATCGATCTTTATAATATCTATACTCTATTAAAAATATAAAATATGCATAATCCTAGAAAACCCAATAAATATTTTTCCCACTTATATATATATATGTCTTTGCTTAGTTTACAAGTTTTCTAATAGGAGAGAATAAAATAAAATAGCTATGCTAAAATAAATCCCAATGATAAACTCTTAATATGGAGATGATGAATAGTTGCTCTGTTGTAATACCTTTCAGGTACCTAGTTTTCAAATCTGATCTCTCTCAAGTTTAGGCATAATTGTTATGGTTTGAAATTTGCTCTGAACCTAAAACTTGTGGGAGGAAGTACCTGATCTAAGTCTAAGTCGTTGACGGATATGATATGGAAAGGTTTAAGTTACTATTTATCTACTCCTAGAGATACTAGAATTCTAGAGAATTTTATCTTTTGAAAACTTTAAAAATACCACATGATAAGTTCCTGTATGACGAGAGTTTAAATTCCTACCACAGCCATATACATGCTCACTAGATTAGGAAACCACATATTTTTACATACTGCTTATGAGCATTGAGTGTGGTCAAGCTATGCGACCCTCGGGAACTAGTTATGCAGTTTGAATCAAGATTCACACACATCCATACATGCTGCTTCTACCTCAGAAGTACGCATTCACTTACACTACACCCACATACAATGCTTCTATCTTGGAAGTACGCATCCACATATATCCATCCATTTCCATCTCTAGATCCACCCACCAAAAATATTCTACTCCTAAGCTGGGAGAGAATAGAATCACATAAATATTCTCCTATTCCTGTTTTATCCCTGTGAAATAAAGGCTCCAGTCAGCATTCACTTTATAGCTCTACAAGGATGAGTTGCTCTAAAAAAAGAGACGAGGAAATAAAAATGGTCAAGTGCCCGCCAACCTCGAAAAAAAGTATTATATCGAGCATCTCATTCCTTCCAAAAGGTTTCAAATACAAGAAAGGTATATCTATCAGAAAGGGAGCAAAAGTAGAATTAGACTTTCACCACTATCATCACCACCATCATCATCATCATTTACCACCATTACCACCATCAACATCATTCATTCACCACACATGCACATCTTGATTTGACTAATTGACCTGTTCCTTTGGATCCACGGTTTGACTATGCAACATATGTCTTGTAAGTATGTATATGCTATCTCCCACCTATGAGCCCTAGGTATTAGCCTATTAGAAGTAGGGTCTGAGAGAGAAGGCAATACCATAATGCCTCATACCAAAATACCACATATCTGAGAGAAGGCAACACCATTAATGCCTTGGTAAGGATCTAGAAATACCACAAATGAGCGACTTGAGAGAGTCATACAAGGAATCTCTGAGTTTTATTTTGAAAATCTACAAAAACTCCAGAGCTATAGTTGATCGAAGAGCAAGGTACATAGTGCTTGATTGGACAGTTCTGTCTTTCAACTACCCAAGACAAGGTGACGGTTACAAGCCCCATGGTGGAAGGTAAAATGAGTAAGTTTTTTATCTTAATAGTTGATCTAATCCAGAGATGAGATCTTATTTGAAAGCATCTGTACCTGTAAGGCATGAAAGCATTGCAGCAACTCCTGATCCATCACTGAGTTTATCTTTGCTCAGAGACGAGCAAAAGGTAAGTTTGGGGGAGTTGTTGACGGTCCTTAAGTACTAAAATTAACCGTCAACTAAACAAGGATAAGGATCTAAATGAAACAAATACTTAGAAATAGGGTTTATACTGATAGAATTCCACGAGTTTTGGTGAATGTCTATTTCCGTAGGGGGATATCAGGAAATATGGAGGAAAGGCCAACATGTCATGTTTACATAGAGATAATTATTATTCGAACGAAAAAGAATAATCCAGAAGGGTCAAGAAGGCACGGGAAGGAACCAGAGGCCGAGCGGGCCCGGGGGCAGGGTGCCCGCCCTACCCTTGGGGCGGCCGCCCTAGGACAAGGCCCATTAGGGTCTGCCCTGTGGGACCACCTCTCCACCGCCATTGAGGTTACATCTGAGCCCTCCATCAAGGTCGGTTTGATCCAACGACCGACGTTCATTTGAGGAGGCTATATAATGAAGGCCCCTGGCCCTGAGGAGAAGAGCCTCTATGACCTAATTCATTATTTATCATCCATCTCAAGAGGAGAAGCCCCTGATCAAGCCCTAGAGCCACCACATCAACTAGATCTCTAGTTTAGTATAGCTATATAGGATTAGAACTAGAAGGAGTCAATCTTTGATTGGTTTCCGGATCTGTCAGGAGGATTATTGGTAATTCTCTATCTATTTCTTCCTTGTTTATCATTTGTTCTTCAATATCATGGATATGACTTTGCTCTACTTCATTATATTGTCTATGACTTTACTCTATTCGTTTATGTTCTTAGTTATATTGTTCTTAGTTTATTATGATTTATGATTGGCATAGTTAGATCTGAATCATATGCATGTTTAGGATCGTATAGCATTTATCTACCAGTACTATGGGTAAATGATAGATATTGTGTAGGCGTGGT